>JBBPDB010000040.1:5616260-5686666 GCA_037974465.1 Brachypetersius altus
TGGCAGACGCCCAAGAGATTCGTGCTGTGATTGGCTAAACGTTAGTTCACTCAAATCTAATGAACAAATCAGAGAACACGGGTGGAAATATTGGCGCTAGGTCAAAAAAGGTGTGGGGGACAGAATCACCTGTTTCTAAGAGTGAGGGGGACGTGTCCCTGCCCGTCCCCCCTGGTTGCTACGCCCCGGACTGGACCTCATACTGGCCTGTGTTCTTGTCCTTATACTGATCCTCATAGTAGTACTGTCCCTCATACTGGTATTGGACCTCATACTGGCCCCCCTACTGCCCTTCATACAGCCCTCAAACTGGTCCTGACAACTGGTACTGACACTAATACCAGCCCTCGTACTGATACTGGTCCTCATACTGATACTGGTCCTCATACTGGGTGTTATACAGGAACTGAAATGGGTCCTGATACTGGCCCACAGGTCTCCAACCCACTGCTGGATGAACTACAAAAAGCCCTTTTCTGTCTTAAATACTTTCAGAGTTAAATGAGCTGCTCCATGGAGACGGCGTGTCTCCTGGCAGCCTTGTTTTAATTAGTTTAACTGAATGTCTGTGTAACACTGAGCGCAGAGCTCCTCTCTTCTTCATCACCAGGGGGCCCTCTGCCCCGTACCCCTTCAACAACATTCATATAGTTTCACTTTTTCAATTTTTAGCCACTCAAATAACGACAAGAACACATTTTCTTTACAAACCTCACACATCATAAACATCACAGAGACAGAGAGTGAGAGAGAAAGACAGAGAGAGAGACAGAGAGAGAGACAGAGAGAGAGAGACAGACACAGAGAGAGAGACAGACAGAGAGAGAGAGAGAGAGAGAGAGAGAGAGAGAGGAAGACAGAAAGAGAGAGAGAGAGGAAAAGAGAGAGAGAGAGAAACAGAGAGTGAGAGAGTGAGAAAGAGAGACAGAGAGAGAGAGCAGAACTAAGAGACAGAAACGTCTTCTGGGTGAAATGGAGAACCCTCAGTAAAAAGCAACAGGATGAACTGACCATTCAGAATTGGAACATCTGGACAGATCACTTCCAACAACTTTACCAGCAGCAAACAGTAAACGAGTTAAACAATCAAAATCTGCTAGACTTACCAATAAATGAAGAAGAAATGAGAATAAAGTCCCAAGCAGCTATCCTGAAACTTTTTAATATTAGATATTAGATATTAGAAGTTGGCTATTTCCCTGAAACCTGCAGTGAAGTCTTAATCACATCAATATTCAAAAACGGAGACGAATGTGACCCAAACAACTACAGAGGAATCTCTTTAATAAGTAATCTGGGAAAGCTGTCTCCTGAACAGTAGAGTAGTTGCCTTTCTCTCTGAACACAATTTTTTCCATAAAAGCCAGATTGGGTTCCTTCCAGATTGCAGAACATCAGACCATATTTTACCCTAATTGATAAAAATGTAAAGAAAAATAGTAGCCGGCTTTTTTGATTTCCACAAAGCATTTGACTCTGTCTGGCATGAAGGGCGGTTGTGTAAACTAATTGAAAGTGGATTAGGAGGGAAAATGTATGATCTAATAAAGTCCATGTAGTCTAATAGTAAGTGCGCAATTAAAATTGGAATGCCAGAACTGATTTTCTCCCTCAAAAGCGTGGAGTTCGTCAGGGCTGTAGCTTAAGCCCAAACCTCTTTAATATATATATATTAACACCTTAGCTGAAGCTCTGCAGCACTCCAGAATACCCGGCCTCACCCTGCACGACTCCGAAATAACATGCCTCCTCTGCTCCTCAGTTCCTCAGGAGCTCTACAGAAAAGCCTGGACCTGTTAGACTCATTCTGTCAGACACTGGCCCTCTTAGTCAACCTCAAAAAACAAGCGTTTTAATATTTCAGAAAAAATCCAACTCACAACCCATTAACAACTTCACAATAGGAAAACCCTTCTTAAAACAAACAAATACCTACACTTACCTTGGAATATCTCTAAATTCAAATATTGTTATTTTTTGATGATGTTCTGTTTTTATATATATATATCTATATATATATATATATATTAGAGGTGGGCATAGATTATTTTTTTTCCTAGATTAATCTCATTGTAATCTTGAGATTAATCTAGATTAAAATGCCCCCCCCACAAATGATCTCAATGCCTGTTTTTATAGTGCAGTGCCTCCAAATGTTCTCCCAGATCACTTTAATTTCATTTGGAACTCAGTTTAATACATTACCCTCAGGAAGAGAGAGAGAGACAGAGAATAAAAGAGAGTGAGAGAGAGACAGAGAGAAAGAGAGAGACAGAGAGAGAGAGAGAGATACAGAGAGAGCGAGAGAAAGACAGAGAGAGAAAGAGAGATACAGAGAGAGCAAGAGAGAGATACAGAGAGAGAGAGAGATGATCACACGAACGAGAGAGAGACCGAGAAAGGGAGAGAGAGCTGGGCCGTTAACGCGAGACTCTTATCGCGCAATAAAAAAAACATCGCCGTTAATCTATTCACAAAGTTGGGTTGGGAGCTGGGTCTATACTACGCAAGCTATGATGACTTTCACCTTGATATTTTAGCACGGATTTACTCTCTCTCTCTCTGTCTGTCTGTCTCTCTCTCTCTCTCTCTCGTTCATGACTTTTCCGGATCGCGCCCGTTTTAAACCTGTCCCTCTGTTTCTCTGTCTGTCTGTCTCTCTTTCTCTCGCTCTCTCTCTCTCTCTCTTACTCTCTCGCTCTCCCTTACGCTTTCTCTCTGTCTCTCTCGCTCTCTCTTACTCTCTCACTCTCTCTCTCTCTCGTTCCTGACTTTTCCGCATTTAAACCTCAGGTTTATATTTACCTTTTCTTTAAGGGTAATGTATTTTTTGGGGGGGGGCCTTCAGACCTTCGGCAGAATTCAAATGAGCCTTTTTAGATTAATTTTAGATTAATTCCAAGATTACAATGAGATTAATCTAGATTTAAAAAATTAATCTATGCCCACACACACACACACACACACACTCACTCCCTGCACCTCACCTACGTTTCTGCCGTGTCATATCACTCACTTCAAACTGTGTCAAGTTGTTAAACAATCCCAGTGAGACTTTGTGTCATTTCTCACCCTAAATGATTGTTATAGAAAACCATGTGGAAATGGTGTGTTGCTGTCTCTGTGCACTGCTGGAATTTGTCCTAATCTGTGTAAGCTATCGTACAAGAGTGGCACCATTATGTAGCAAGCTAGACTTACTTTAAAACAAAAAAGGAAGAATCAAGGACTAGGCTTAAATGTGGTCTCGGCATAACTGAGTGTTGATTCATCTTGACTTTTAACAAAACACTATTGCTATGAATGTGAAAAACTCTTGCTTCCTACATGCATATGCATATTTCAGGCCTATTTTCATTCTCAGGGATAATAATTTTATTACTTTCATCAGTGTCATGTCAGCTCTTTTATGTTGTTTATACACAACATTTTAATTCAGCCTTTTTTTGTGTATGTGGACTACGTACAGGGATGTATGTGTGTTACAAGAACCCTTTTGAAAGAGGTTCTGAAAAGAGCATGGGGGAACCATAGCCATACAACCATAAAGAATGTGGCAGTTATAAAGAAATACTTCAATGGAAAATCCACTGTACAAGATTTGTCCTCTTCTCTTCAGTTGTGGTCATTCAGCCAAGGTCCTGAAATTATACTTCTATAGCGTTTGGAGCTAGAGGGTAGCATTGCAAAGAAGCAATAAAAGGTACTCCTTCCCAATTAGCTTGATGCAAATTGCATGCCTCCAATGACTGCCTGGGAGTCACTTTCAAACAAATTCCATATGGAGTTGTCATGTAGTTTTGCCACTGTGACTATTGACTCTGTGAGGTTTAATTTTTTAAAGTTTCCTCACAAGCCACAGTTGAAAATTGTGGCCATCTTGAATGGGCATTTACTGTCTTTTCTGCCTATTAATTATCGCTTTGCATAAGCAACAGTTGGCCCAGATAGGGTGCAGTGAAACAACACAGCTGTCATGCAGATTTTGCTGAGCCTCAAATCCATTACTAGCTGTTGGAGACGGTATATTACACCAACGCATGGCGACAGCATGTGTGCTGAACGTTTTGGGTGATTTATGGCATGATAATAGCAGGTAAATGACTCCAAAGAAATAACTGATAATAACAATTTAAATTTGTTGGGTTATGAATGGTCAAAATCTCTCTTTTTCTTTACATTGTGTTTTGGAAATACAGCATTTTTGGCTATTATTTGCATGGAGACAACAGGACAAACACATGAAGTTATTTCTGAAGAAGAAGCATACCTTAAATTTTGTACTGCATTTTTGTCGTTGCTTGTGTAGCTTCTGCATCCAGGGAGCAGATGGAGCTTATACAATGTATGTTGTGCTTAATGTTTTCTAAAACATTGTGAAATCAAGGCAAACATTGGAGGCAGTTCATGGTACAAAGACAGAAACAGCTGAAAATTAGATGCCTTTTAATGCCAAGGGTGTACAAGGTGTAACTGTAAACTGTTGGTACTTGGAGACCTGGTTTCTTCCTCATCAGTTGCTTTTTTTATAGCCTTAAAAACCTTAAGAACTTACAAAACAGTTTTATCCTTTAAAGCTAGTTAAACATGGCATATCAAGAACCTCGACCTTTTGACCCTCCTCTCAACGAGTTGGCAACAGCATTGTCTTATCAGTGACCTGTTCAGTAGACATTCTTGTCCTTTCTTACTTTCTCTGTCTGGATCAAAGTCATTACAGCTTTAACCATTGCTCTGACACTGACCCTTAAACTGGAAATTCCCCTCGTGATCTGACGGTGTGTGTAGAATCCTTTGTCAGTGTATGCAGATTGCCTCTGCCCTCTTGGAGCGTGGAGTGCTAAGGGTAGATGAACGCTGACCCAATCAAGTCTGCACTTTGATAGCAGAAAAGCTGATGATCCATTACTAAGAAGTAGTGATGGAGGGAGCAAGAGCAAGAAAGAACAGGCGGCAGAAGAAGCGTTTGTTTACGGATTCCCGCAGGTTCTCTCCGTGCGCAATAATTTGAGGCTGAAAACGCGATCCTTTTCTTCACACGTACAAAACAATCACACTGGCTTTTGACAGCAGGAGGGCTTCCGAGCATCGGTGCCAAATGGAAAGTGGTGCAGAGCTGGAGTGCAGTAAAGTAAAGAGCTGCTGCCACGCTTGTACAGGGGTTTAGGAGTCAAGTGCCATCAAGTGCAGCTTGCTGTAGAAATACAGTGGCTAAAAGCAAAGAAAGAGGTCACACTTGACACAGACCATTCCAGCTCGGCTTTTGTGCATGCGTGTCTGTCTGCCCATTGAACTACTTCAAGCGGCTTTTTATTTCAGTAAGACACAGGAATAGGCAGAGACGAGAGAGAATGTCAAAGCTATTCAGTGTGAACTCGGCTAATTTCCACTGGCCCCTTTGTGCAATGAGAATAGTCTTCAAATGTTATGTAGCATTAGCGTGAACTGGAGTACTGTGTCTGAAAGAGAAAGGTGGCTAAACGGGTCATCAGAGGAGAACTGATTTCTGTGAAAGCACCCAAGATCCAGAGCTTATCGACCTCTCTGAAAATCTTTTTTTTTTTTTTTTTTTTAAATGAAACATACCAAAGCTATGAATACCCCAGTCTGGTTCTTTAGATTTCCTTTATACACAAATTATTTTACAACAAAACCCCTGTCTGTTGCTGCATCCTTCTTTTGTAATGTGAAGTACACAATTCATTTTGATACAAATGTGAAAACATCCAGTAACACTGGACAGTACAAAATAATTATTATTAGGTGAACTAAGCCTTTAATTTTTGCACCAAAAGATAGACTTATATTGTGGACACTGTAAAATTATATACAGGGATTATTACATAGGGATTGCAAATATGCAGCATAGGATGCATCAGTATAGCTCATGTCTCTGTGTCCAGTATGTGACTTGCAATGAAGGGGTTCACACTAGAACTCCCATATGCTGTCAGTTAATTGTGTCAGAACAAGTTAGCTGTGCAGTGAGCGGATGGCCTGAAATTGGCCTAAAGGAACGAGTAGAACAGAGATAATTGTATGTATACTCAGTGTTCCCTGTTTGAACCCTGCTTTTTTTGGCCTCATTTTATAACTCATCTGCTTTAATGTAACTTGCTTGCCTTATTAGGCAGTCTTCTAAATACACATTTCCATTAAACCATTTTAATCCTTGCATTTTTAAACCATAGGGTCCTGGTTGCATTTTGGTCACTGAGATATTCATATCAGAGCCTGTAGATACATACTTACATTAGTACTGGGCTATATGATTATATTTATTATTATTATGAAAAATTATGTCTCTTAATGCTGTTTGGATCATATGTTTTGGATAGAAATGTTTAAGAACTTTGACTAACTGCTTGTTTTATCACAAAGAAAGGAGAGAATCACAGAATCAGGCCTGGTTAATTGGATTAAGAGCAGTGCAGTGTGTTGAATACAAATCAACTTCAGACCTCATAAAAAGTAAATGCCATGATGCGTGTCAGGTCATGAGAAATGTCTTGATAAGGTCTGTCTGAAAGATCAATAACAGAAGTGTTTTTAATGGAATTAAATTCTTATTCTTGCCATTTTCCCCCATCTGTTTATTCCACTGTTGTAAAAGCAGCATAAACAAACCACAACCTCCTGCACCAATGCTACTGTTAGATTGTATTTTGCCTTTTCAGTGAGTTCCTAATTTCCGTTCTGTCCTATGCAGGTTCTTCACTGCTGCAGTCGCGTGATGATCATGGTTGCACTCCTCTGGACCTTGTGTCTTCACCTTTGCGTGAGGAGCTCCAGCGCTGCGCTCAGGAGGCTGACTCTGCCCTGGAGGTCCAGTGCTCTGAAGTTAGAGATCTGACCTTTATAGAGGCCTGCTCATGCCTGCTCAGCTGCCTTCTCCTCTCTTACCTCCTGGAGCACCACATACCTTCATATGAAGCTCTGGAGCCACCGCTGGAAATCTCTCCCTCCATAGCCCAGGCACTGGTCCGCATGAGTGCAGGGACAGTAGCCTCTGGCCGGGGAGACTCTGCAGCAGTGTCCCTGGCTCAAGATCTGAAGACTCTGATGAGTATGAAGCAGTACATGCTGCAGGTTAACCCTGCGTTAATGCACTGCCAGGGGCCACACACCAGTGTGTTTGTGCAGCTGCTGAAAGATCTGCAGGCTGAGGGGATTTCATTCCTGAACGGACAGCCTGAACTGTGACTACTGTTTATTATTTTCAGAGTTCAAATTAAATAATAATAACTTTTATACAACAATTCCACATTTGACCCTGAATGTTTTGGGCATCAAACACTACTTTTTTGAAAATTACTCTTTGCTCTTCTCCAAACGGCTTGTTTTATATTTTGTACTAAAAATAAAGTTGCAGTGAGTTAAAACTCATTCTCAGCTTTTTTTTGTGTTCAGATAAGTGCACTAGGGAGTAAGAAGTAATCCTTATCATGGACTGTTCTTGAACAGGCTGTATTACTATAGCAGAAACAAAGATTCTGAAGGATTTGGGTGAATATTCTCAAAGAAAGATCTGATCTAGTTGTTGTTTCTTGTGCAGATTGGGAAGCATATCTGATTTTTCAATCGTGTCAAATCGTGCAAAACTGCCATTGAACAGACCACTTTACTGTTCCAGTGTTGTGTTTAAGTTCTGTTTTTTTACGACTCTATTCCTGTTCCCACTATGGTGTATAGCCAATGCCACAACAATTGCCGTTCAATTATAGTATTAGTTCAGTTTATAAGATGAAGTCCCCATGAAAGGGCAAGAGATCAACTCAACATAAACATGCTCTGAAATCACTGTAATGTGATACAGTTCCCCTTTCAAATCTGAAAAAGCATGGACAAAGCTGTTTCGCCACCACTGCAATAAAATACAAACATATTTTGCAACTGTTACCTTAAATGTTGGCTTTATGTAGCTAACCTTGCCATCTGTTATACATGATGTAACATGATGCTACTCTATAGTTACAGAAATGAACAAAACACCACAAGCACCAGGTGCTTCAGCCATGCAAAGCAATTATTCAGTTTATGTGTATTATGCTTCTTCTTTTGCAGTACGCAATCTAGGTAATTTAGCTGAGGGGAAATCACATCCCTTTTGAAAAGTCTTCTCTTGACTGTCCCCTTTCCTTCTTGTCTAGCAAGTGGTCACTTTGGTAATGCAGGTTCAAAGCAAATCATGAGCCAAAGTAGGGGAAATACACATGGTATTAAACTGTAGGCCAAACACCGATACCCTTCCCTACACCACCCAAAACTCACTTGTGTGTTTCCAGTTTTGTACCCCTCTACACCCATGTATTTTGTGTGGATGCCCATTTTCAGCACCATGGCCAGTCCAGTACATATAGATAGGGAAGGGCAGATTGATTTTATCATCGATCCCTTTTGCAAATTGATCCTCCAAGAGAAAATATGGTATGTGTTTTGAGTCTGCAAAAGCATATTGTTTTATTTCACTCCATTTAAGTGATTTTTGGTAGCACGTTTAATACTAATGAAAACACTTGAAATATTTCTTTTTTTCTGACTGGCAAATTATTAAAAACAATTTCCTCTTATGTGTTCGAGAATGCTTTTAAAATGATCTGCATCAGATTCTGCACTGGTATTGTGATTATGCCACCTAAGGGCCCTTAACAGAGGACTGTTCTTACCTTGCAGGACAGAGACAGAGCTGATTCATCTGTGGTCCAGGTGGACTTTACTATCAGACCCTTCTACTTCTTTAATCCCAGCACAGGGGTTTGGGTCTAAACAAGGGGGAAGTGAACTTTACCCAGGTCTGAGTGAAGGATGGCCAGTTTCCTGACGGAGGCCTTGATTCTGGCAGTGAAGAGGGATCAGCGTGGCGAGGTGAGACACTGCCGGATTAGAGCTGAACTCGCGTATGACAGTGCAAGAGCGATGGTCCAATTCATAATAATCTCTCTTCTGTTGTGTAGTGGTAATTATTAGCGTGTGGCTGCACTGGTGTTTGTAGCGAGGAGCAATGCGTAGTGTTCCACACTCATATTGAATAACAGCAGGGATCAGACAGCACAGGGACGGCCAGACTAATAAATGATTGGGGGAGACCCTCTGGCCCCTTCACATGAAACGAGCAGACCCTCAATCACTCTGTGAGTGGGTGATGTGTAGCCTGCATGTTTGCATCAAAGACACACGTCTGCTTGCTTTGGTGGGAATTGGAGGCCCAGCTGGAGAGAGGCACACACAACGCAAACATGGCAGGGCAGCAGGGCGATTAATGGAGGCCGAAGGAGTCAGAAATGAACGATTACCCTGCGTGTGTATGTATGTGTCTGTATGAGAGGCAGAAAACACCTTGTACACACCTGTGTGCTGGTCTACAGCAGAACCACCACCAAGAACATGAGAAAAGAGCCCCCACACACATAGATCCTGGATCATTTACCACACACTTGGAAGTGTCTAAAGTATGTTAAGACAAGTTTTTAAGCTTGATAAAAATCCACATATATATATACATATGTATATATATAGATACATATACATATATACACTCACACACACAGTAACCCCTTTGTTTTATGCAGATCATCATTCAGTCTAGCACAGATTTTGTGCTGTATTACACTGAAAAGTTGTCAACAGCCATAAAAAGAAACCTGCTGCAGCCTGTAGCATGTATATAAGCAATAAAGTTTTCTGATGCTGATTATTTATTTACCTATACATTTTCTTTAAGGGTAAATAATTAAACTGAGTTTAAAATTAAATTAAAGTGTTCTGGGAACATATTTACAGTTTACACACAAACAATTAGGTATTTTTAGGCTTTTTTTTTTTTTTTTTTACCAAAACACATGTTTTTTTTCACAATACATGGGTGCTCTTGGAACATAATCCCCATGAAAAGCAGGAGATTACTCTATATATAAACACATGACCCTGTCACTACTGTACTATAATTTATGTGTGATAATCATATTCTGTGTAATGTCACTACTTATGTCACTATTAACTACAATAACAGAACTCCAAACTATTATTTGTACTGTTAACTAGAAAACAACTTCAGCAGTAATTTCATCTTTAATATTTATATACCATTCTTACCAACCACAGCATTGTGTATATAATATACAGTTTTGTGTTTTGTACATTTTCAGAGAATTTTTGACTTTTTATTTTGACAGTGTACTATTTTTTCTATTGTTCTTTGGACCACTTTTGGTAAACACTAACAACTACGTACCATTAACACCCTATAAGACCTGCCATTTTGAAGATACTCAGAATCTGTCATCTAGCCATCACATGGTGATGTTCAGATCTGTACACTTTTATTCCATAATACACATCAATTTCAAGAGCATCTCCAAAATGACAGGTCTTGTGAGGTGTTTGTGGCATGAAGTGGTTACTACCTACCAAAAGAACTGACTGTCCTTCATGATGTCAGAGGTTCATCAATGCAAGTGGGGAGCAAAGCCAAGCCCTTTCTGGATCAATCCCTCAGAAAAGCCTGATGATCCAGACAAACTGGTCCAATCCATGGATGCCCCATCTTGCTGTTATTCTCTTCAAACCTTCAAAAGTCTTGTGGAGCTGTTTTGGTGGCACTAGAGGGACACAACATTAGTCCAGTGGTTTAATACTATGAGCAAGTAATAAAGACCTTTTTTGGTAACACTCCCATTTTGAATATAAAAGGTTTTGCAAAAAAAAAGTCCTAAACCAAAAGATGATAAAAAATATTTAATAATCTTCACATTTTTTCCTCAAAAGTAACTGGTGCAACTATTTCAGCGCTGTTCTCCTACCCACTCCCTCCACCTGCATTCATTCCCACCTCATCCAACCGCTGGAAGCTTAATGATGATGGAACAGGCAACACTGCAGGCTCAAACATCTTCAAGGAAAAATGACACACATACAACTATACATCATAAACATCTGACCATTTACAAGCATATATATATATAATATACAGTAGGAATATTTACATAATTTAAAAACAAAACTCAACTCTTTTCAAAATCTGGTGCAAATTAAAGTGCCTTCTTCCCTTTGCCTTTTACTGAAATGTTACATTCTACATCAATATTGGTCTTTATACCTATTGTTAAAAAAATTCCACTTTGGTTTGCTTGCAAACATAGTATATATGCCTTTAGAAAATGCATTTCTTTCTCTTTTTCGGATGCAAAAACTACACACGATATATCCATTGAACACTTAAAAGAAAGTTAAATAACACATACACATTCAGGCTTAGAAAATGGTTCAGCAGGTTCAAAACTGTTCTTCAATAATGCTGCTGCTTCTTCTTCCTCTCTTTATATGTTTCTTTTTCTTTGATGGGGATCACATTGGTACCATCACTGTGTTGGTCAATGGGGAGCGTGTTGTCTTTGTAAGGAAATGCTCTCAAACAAATCAATGGGCTTTCCATATGACAGACGTGTTCATACGAAAAGAAGAAAAGCCAACAGGGATTTTTCCCTTCTTTCCTTGTGGAGGGACCGAAACAGAATGGAAGCCTCCTCTGATGGCGCTTTTTTTTTTTGCTGTGATCTTTCAACACTTGCTCTGCTCAGGTCCCTCAAGAGGCTCTCCCACAGGCCAAGCCGTGACCTCCCTCTCCGATGGATGGATGAAGGAGAGGAAACGAGTGTGAGTGCCAAACTCGGAGAAAGATGACAGGAAGAGGTTCAAAAAGAGAGAAAAAAGAGCAAACTACGCTCTCCTAGTCCTCTCCCCTCCGCAGCAGCAGCGGCGCTAAACTCCTGCCCTCGCCGCACCCCAGCCAAGTCCCCAAAGCAGCTTGTCACACACTATCGACGTTTTCGTCAAGAAGACTATTCCCTACAATGAAAAACACCCACAGAGCTGTTTGCCTCTCTAAGTTTGGCTGCCTGTCATGATATTTGGAAAAGGGGAAGTTGAAGTAAACACTGTACAGGGGCATGCAAAGTGCTCGGACTTGCTCTTTCTTCATCCATGCCCCCTACACTCAGATAAACAACTTTCAGTCTTTCAGTTTTCTGAATTTTGGCAATAACGGTGTTGATGCAATTTGTTTCAATTAGATGGAAAAGAGGCACACATTTAAATAAAGCAGATTCAGTGCATCACTTCTCTCAGCGTATAGCACCCCTTCCCCCCCCCCCGCCCGTCGTGAGAGAGAGATCAAAGCAGAGAGCTGTGTGGGAGCTGAGTGCGTTTGGGTGGTGCAGCAGTGCCAGTGTAGGGCAGGGGAGAGGGGACGCTTTCCGAACACGATTAGTGATTAGCATGACGCTCTGCCGCCACACGCGCCGTTGTGTCTAACCGCGCCCACATTCATATTAGCAGGGTGGCACCTCGTGGCAACCCTTGCACACTGCAGCACTGGACGGGACAAAGGAACGCAAAGTAAATAATATTGTGGAGGAGAACAGACTTAGACTGGGCTAAACAGAGATGCTTTCATAGAGTTTCATAAAATAGGACCTCACAACTTTTAAGGGTTAAGCCCAAGCCTGCCCAATATGTTTATGCCACATTACTGAGAAATCCTGCTTTGTGAAATGGTCCCTCTTTAACTGATACAGATAGTGTTAACATGTCAGCCTTTAATTTTAATAATACATACTATAAATGAACAAGCATGTATCACCCATACCAAATTACATAAAATAAATATAAAAGATGACTAAATACTGGCACTTGGGCATGAGGGTTGTGTTTTTTTCCCCTAGCACTTTAGTTACAGCCATAAATCGAACTGTAACAGGCTTTGCTGACGACTCTAATAACTACTGGCTAACAGCTGCAGAGGGCTTAGGGTATAACTCTCACTGTGCTGTGGAAATTGCAGGGTGCAAACCCCTGCCTAACCGTTAGATTTCCCCGACAAGATCGAGATGAGACGTGTTGGTGCGGTTGGGTGTATTATCAGCTGATCCTGCTATTTGTGGCTGAAGCCGTTCACTCCAGACTCCCTCTGCTGCGATGGAAGGACACCTTGGCTTTTAGAGCCGTCTGCCTAATGCCAGCCCGTGACAAATAGCTCTGGCTGTATGACTCTAAAAGGGGTCAAGAGCTTTTCACACCCTCCTCTGCACAAAAAAAGTAAACAAGTGAGGCAGAAACCCTCATGGTAATAATTAAAAGTGCTCCTCTTTTCACATTCACCGTTTGTGCTCCTCTGGACTGTACATTGTCAAGGAACAGAGGACTGAAGAGAGAGGGAGAAAGAAAGAATGGATGAAAGCAAGCAAGAAAGGAAGAGAGAAAGAAAGGCAGAACATCTAGCCTGTCCAGACCAGTGCTTTTGTCCTTGGCGTGCTAAGTCCGAATGTTGGGTGAGGGAGATCCACGGGAGAAGGAAGAGAGCTACCCCAGGTTATTTTTCTTTCTTTTATTTGGGCTGTGACTGGGATCCAGTTTCAGCTCTCGATACTGCACCTGTTAAAACACACATACACAAACACAAACACACACACACACACACACACACACACGATCAGGTGGGTAGTATTAGGAATGTAGTGATAGCGGGGGAACGATGGGGGCTGCTGTGTGGGTGAAAAGCTTCTGGGAAGGGCCCAGAAAAACAAACAGCGAAGAGGTCAGTATGCCGGCTGTCCAGGAAACCAAGAGCCAACTCTAAATTAAATCCACTTTTGAACTCAGCATACCAAGACATTTTAGACAGTGCCATTTTCTAGCTTGACTGTGTCCCAGTGCACAAAGCAAGCTCCATAAAGACATGGTTGGATGGAAGAACTTGACTGGCCTGCACAGAGCCCTGACCTCAACCCCATCCAACACCTTTGGGATGAACTGGACCAGAGATTGCAAGCCAGACCACATATCGTCAAACCCCAGCACCTGACCTCATAAATGCACTACAGAATGAATGGGCAAAAATTCCCACAGAAACTCCAATATCTTGTGGAATGTCTTATAAGAAGAGTGGAAGCTGTTATAGCTGCAAAGGGCTGCTATACTAAAGTCAATGTATTTGAATGTCATTAAAATCCCTGCTATTGTAATGGTCAGGGGTCTCAAAACTTTTGTCCACATAGTACATGTCAGTCAGTTCTTTGGCATGCTGTTTAATCCCTCAAACACTTGGATTATTATTCAGGTATGAATGTACTGTTCATAGATTTATGAATGCATAATTATTAACCTATTATTCATATTATTAATAATAGTAAACAGGCTTCTAATTCACACAATTGCTCCCTGTCCCCAAATATAGCAAAACTAGACATGCCATGTCATGGAGCGTTATAAACCACATAAGCTTCTTTGAGGCAATTTAGGTGTGACATTTGTATAATGCTGAGTGAAGAATATAAGATTCAATGCAAAACTAAAAAAATGTGAAAAGATGTGGATAATTTTTTTTTGTCAAACTACAACTCTAAACCTTATTATTTATTGAGTTTACTTCAATAAATGATTTGGTCGCTACTCTGGAAGTTAAGTAGTTATGAGAGTGAGGAATTAAAGTGTGGGGCCACATGCAGGTCTTTAGAGATGAATGGGATAGCCATCTAATCTCCTAAGTGTTTCAAATGGCAATCACAGCACCCAACATAAATAGCATAGCCATTATGCAGAGAGACTAAACAAACCACATTTGAGTTCCTATATAAGGGCCAAATCAGAGAGGTCGCGGAGAGGTCGTGTTAGAGATTTACTCGCCAGCTTACATTCACCATGGTGGAGATTTCATTTTAATCAGCTCTTTTTTTTGCCCGCAGTGCTGGCTGCAGTGCTCTGGCTGCGAAGTGGCCCTAATCCACGTATTGTGCAACCTTTTTCTCTCAAATCCGCCATAATCAGCGGAGACCGGAAAGATAGTTTACTTCATTAGGCATGGATCCTCGGCGAACGGCTGAGGGGGAAAACAAAAAAACGTGTCACTTGTTGAGAAGTGCGGGGCGAACGGGCCGGACCATCTCAGAGGGCTGGGGAGCAGATGACTTAACCTAGATGTGGCACTCTGGAGCACAAGGCTGGGGACAGGAGATAAACTGTGGGTGACCGCTCTGAGTAGCAAAGCTGGACCTGTCCCAGTCCAGCCCGAATTCCCAGTGACACTCAAAACCCCATCAGGGAGAGGGATAGAGAAAGGGACAGACAACGAGAGGCACGTTTAGCTTCTAAACTCTTTTCTGTCTTTTTAACTACGTTATAGTGTTACAACCCATACATTTAGATTTACAGCGCAAAGATGGTAAACAAAAATAAAAAACAGACAGAAAAACAAGCAAAAAAACAACAAAGTCTGCTTTTGGATGAGAGAATTTGACATTACCATTAAGCTCGTGTAAGCACTATTGCTCAGGGGCCACTTGCCACAACTAGGAGAAAGAAAAAAATAACACACATACATAACATAAGAAACAAACAACAAGCAGGGCTGTCATCACACTAGCCTTCATTCCACCGCCATGAGACAGCAGCAGCTGTGCTGTTACAGCACTTCAGAGCTCTACGGTTTCTGACCGCTTTCTTCCTCACATCTCACCCACAAAGCATTGGACGTCACCGCTGGTGTCTCCCAGGGAGCGGATGTGTGTTAATGCTGACTCAACACAAGCATCTATCATCACTGTCTGAGAAACAAAGATCCATCCAAAGAGAGTCTGTTAGATCTTTAGATTTAAGTTAGATTTATTTTACACACTTTGCTGGCAGGTCTTTATTTCTGAAAACAAAAATTGTGCATTGAATTTACAATTTCCTTCACAAACAGTGAGGAAACTGGAATAAAACATTGGGTTTCTATATTGTATTTGAACATAATGATGAGGTAAATAAAGTAAATGCAATGCACTATTAATACAATGCACTATTAAAACAATGCACTATATAATACTTTTTTCACTGTTAAGTGTAACATGCAAAAGTCATTGAGGGTTGCCTGTTGAAATGCAGTTCTTTTCATTGTTGTTTGTAGAACAACATGTACTAGTACTGAAAATCACTCCTCTACCCTGTACCACACCTTTTAGCTTTTAAACTGCATGTGCAAGGTAAAAAAAAACATCCATGTTTATGATGAGAGTCACAAAAAAGCTGACCGTTCAAGATCAAGGACAACTACTCTCTACTAACTCATCCAACATGAAGGAAAAGCTAGAATCTACTTTTCATGGACACAGAGTTTTGTAAACCTCCAAACACAGATTACAACAATCTGAAAGTGAAGAAGAGTTTGCTATTTATTAGTCTCCTTACTCTCTCGAATCACTGCTTGGTGTTTACCAACTTGTCAATCACGTGTCAACCCACCCCTAAGATGCGCATCCTGCCTCTTTTCAAACACAAGATGCGTCACTCACTTAAAAAGGTGTTGTGCGAACACAACTTAATGATTTGAATAGCAGCTGCCTCTTTGACTTTGCATCGTTTGCTAAAATCCTTCATTTGTATTGTAATCTGTAATGTAATTCCATAGCTTTTTGCAAATATGGCCTACTTACAAACCTGTCTTTGAACACTTTCACAAAAGCACAGGCGATAAATGAAAGAAGCAGCCCCAATGAGCTAGTAATTGTTACAGCTATTGAAAATGCGGCGGCTCTAGCGTTTGACCCACTTTTGAACCAGAGTAAATTAGGGATGGAGATGATGACCAGAATAGTGCAGGCTTTCTCAGATAGCTGAACGTGCCCTTTATACAAAGAGCTGTTCCCTGCACGGATAAGCCTAATAGGGTCATTATTTCTGAATTTAAACCTCGCATGTCACAGTTGCAACTGACTTCGGAAACCTTTCTGAACTAAGTGTAAACAAAACTTTGCATGTCAAGGTGACGAGATACGGATCAACGCATTGTGAATCTAATGGAAGCAAAGAAGTGGGGGGAAAAATAAAATAAAATAAAAAAAAAACAACAATAAAAGCTCAATCAAAAGAATCCTTCAGAAGCGGACTGCCACAGAGACGCTTTTGCGCGTTACAGGTTCTATTACAGTGAACGGGTGACAGTTCTGCCATCTTCAAGTGGAGCAACGTGCACTCAGCCCCCTTTTTTAATGATGGAGAGCTGTCCCACCGAAGAGAGAACGCAATGCAAATCTAAAGCAAAGACTAAAATAAAGGGGTGAGAATAATAGACTGAGAAGAAAAAGGAGTTTGAGGGGAGGAAGGGAGACGGGGAGAAAGAAATGACTATGAGATAGCAATTTGGAGAAAGTGGCTGGCACAAAGCAAACATGCGCCAAAGATGGTGGGTAAAGACCCCGAGCCGCTCAAAGGCTGCTCCACCCTCGCTCCTTCTCCCTCGCGCTGACAGTACGGAGCTACAAGAGGGTGGGGGGAACGTGCTTTGAAGTGCGCGCGTATGAGGGCGCCGCGTGGGCCTGTGCTGCGCGTGCGTTGCATTTAGCGGTGTCACGCGCCGTCCCGGGAGCGCGCGCTGTCGTCCCGCCGCTGAGCAGGGATCGAGGGTTTGAAGCCACAGGGGCGGCAGGCAAATATAAATAAGTAAACGCAAAAAGGCGAACATTTTTAATGATACTATGCTATGCTGTTTATACAGGAGAAAGAGGAGGGGGGCAACGGAGAAAAAAAAGACTCCACTCTTCATCTCCTGTGACACCTAACCTAGCATTAGGGGTATTAAACACTCTCCTAAAAAAAAGAGAGTCATACAGACGCCCACAGACGAGAGCATCCTTGCTTTTCTCATCTATTGTCGAGAGTAAGAAGAAGCGTGTCGTCGGGGTGAAGGCAGGCAAGGCTGAAGGGGGAGAAAAAGAAGCGCTGAGGAAAAGTTCTCCAGCGAAGTTTCGTCAGCTTTTTGGATGTGCGCTAATTGCCTGTTTAAACTCTAAACAGAAAGCCCTAGCGCTGCACAGCCAAAGCTTTGATATGTGCCGATAGCTAGCAGAAGTTTAAGCGCCCGGACCGAAGCCACGGGACATACTCAGACCTCTTTATCTGCGCCTCCCCCCGCCCCCGGACCGTTTAAGCAGATCCACTTTTCAGGTGATGAATCGGTTTAGTGCTAGCCCGTTTTGCGCAGCTGCATGGCTGCATTTTTATCTTTTTATTTGCATAGGCTGTAATGGGGCATTCCACGTGCTAATTGCTCGCGTCCCACTTCACATTCCCTGCCTCCACCGGCTAATGACATCATAAAGCATTCTAGTGATGGTACATGTCTCCAGTACTGGGCTGAGAACAGTTAAGTCTGCAACAGTAGACGCCATCATTTAAGGGACATAAAAGATTCTCTCGTATCAGGAAGCTAGTTTGCTCAGGCATGAGATCAGACCCATTCAACCAAGGGGCACATGTACAAAGTAAAGCCAGTATCTGAAGTCACTAGGCACACTGAATCAAATATAAATGTGTAGAATAAAATAGGTATACGTAACACGTTGCTAATGCACAGCAGGTAGGTTTCCAGCAGTGCAGAAGAAAGGCTCTGCAACACAGCGTAAACTGAGTTTACATTAATGTCAAAACGCATATACTTCCCTAGAGCTCTCATGAAAGTCCTCTTGTAACATGCTTTCTCCACACGACAGTTATGGCCATATAGTTTAAGCCTAAGCTTTTTCATCAGGGGGCAAATGCAGGGTACGCATACACACCCCCTAGCCACAAATGGAGGGTGAGGTAATTCTGTATTCCCACAAAACACACCACGCACTGATGGCCTGCAATATGGATGCCCTTTCTATAAAGAGTCATTAGAAACTCATCAGTTCTGCTTGTTCTCAGGCACCTCTAAATGATCTGTAAAGAGGCAGTGGCCCCTCTCAGACCTGCAGGGCTGTCACCAGGGGACAGCGTGGGAGGTTTGGGTCATGCCGGGGCCTCAAAAATAGCGCTCCATTTGTCATCTGCACGGAACACTCGGGCCCATGGGTGCCCGCAGGACACACCCTGATGTGGGGACGCTTCATTTGAGTCACTTACGTCCCTCAGCAGAGGTGAGTGCTGTCCCCCTTGGGCGTCTGTAACCCAGAAAACAGAGGTGAGGTAAAGGGACCTGCGCTAGCAGCTCAGAGCGATGCAGAGCAGAACGTTCCTGACTCACGCAGAATCTCACTGCGCACCCTCCAAGTGCAATATATGGGCAAAAGGGTAGCTTTTTCTGGAACAGCCTGGAATCCAGATACAGCCACCTGGCACGAATTACAACCCCTGGCCATGGCGGCTAGGTCCTCTGAGGCTCATTCTGACCCTGCCTCATTAGCCAATGCCTCCTCCAGGTCTTCCACCTGCCGGGACCTTCTGGGTTCCAGGTGCTTAGGTTAGAGAAACCTAGGGAGAAAACCACCCAATGCTCATTTGGACTGAGGCTAACTGAGACTGCTTATGGAATTTGAAATATAACTATACAGCAAAGTATTGCTGTAATAGGTTAGGGTTAAAAGAAGCAATCTGAGCATCTGTATCACTAGGACTTCCATAATTTCTGCAAGGTTTTTTTTTAAAAAAAGAAGTTTTAATTAAATAAATCCCAATGTTTCAAAGAGACTTCCCAGGTGGTCTAAGGTTTCATTCTGTTGTCGGGAGATTTAAAAAATCGAATTTCAACGACTCCGCGATGGATGTCGTGCAGTGCAGTATATGAAATTCAGGGTTAGAAATATGTGGCAGTCAAGGGGGACCAGATTGGCCTCCCTTAATAACATTTCAATCAAATGACCACTAGAGCATAAAACAATAGCTTTTACCATAACCTGCCATTTTAAAAACAACACTACTGGTGCATTGTATCTGTTACCATGTATAAGTAACAATTTGCATGGATCATTTTCCTGCAACAGCATCCAATTCAAGGACCATATACAACCCCTTTTTAGGAGTGTGGCACCTTCGGCCCTCGTAGTTAATACCTTTAAGGCCAACTCTGACCCTCCCTCATTAGTTAGCACCTCTTTCAGGCCTTCCTACCTGCCAGGACCTTCTGGGCTCCAGGTGCTTCAATTAGGAGCAACTATGGAGATAGCCACCCAGTGCTCATTTGGGACAATTTGAGCCAGGTTAACTGCGGCTGCGCAGACTGCAGGAAAAGCCAGACGGGGGCCAGGGATTACGACCCTGTAAAGATCAAAAGGCAGCCCGCTGCTCAGGGTCCATCAAAGGCAAGCGTGTCAACGCTGATGTGGCAAAGCCACTGGTCCCGGATCAGAGCCCCACGACGCCCCGGCAGTCAGCACCACAGGGGCTTAGCCGACACAGAGGAAGCCGGATAACAAGCAGGGGCTGAGTTTATGAGTCCAGGCTTTAATTGCAGTTAAACAGCGGCACCTTGCCGCTTGCACAGAAACATCGGTGTTTATGGAAGGGACGGCGGCACACACTGCACAACACTGATCTCACGCTTAATGTACAGGCCGAGTGGGAGAGGATTATTGCTTCACTCTAATGACTTACAATAACAAAGCATGGAGAGTTACTACACGGTTAGAAGTCCATAAATCTGTGCACGTCGTCTGGTGCGGATTTCACAGATTACACGTAATTCATATCAGTTCTGGATGGCTTAAAATCACGGATCATATACCTTGTTAAGTCTAATCCACACAGAATTATATAATTAGATTTCATCAACAGAATATTCAATTGGCATGAAGTTTAATGGGCAAAAAAGTGGTACTTAGGATGTAAAAGTTTAAGTGGAGTCTGTTGGTATAAGAAGTCTACATCTCAAACTCTGTGCATTGTAATGAGTCACAACACTGTCTGTGATGATAAGAATAGAATTCCCTGATTCTGCATTTATGCAGATCAGCATGAGAGAAAGGCATAAATTAAAGAACAGGGGGGAAAAAAACAGCTGAAGCTGAAAACTCCCTGGAACTCTCCAAAACACACTCTGAGACCCACTCAGGAGAAGTACATGCCTGATTTGTAACACAGGGGAAAAAAGCATGCGGTGAAGCTGACCTCCAAGAATAAAAACGTACTTCAGGAGATGACCAAAGCAAGGATAAAAGCAGGTAGTGGAGGGAAAGATGGGGGTGAAAAGTGACTAGCCACTCCATCACACTCATGTTAAGTGTGTGTTGGGTAATTATACATTGCATGAGAGCTGCACTTAAACCTACTCTGAGGGGATAGGTAGATGTACGGACAGACGGATGAAGGGCTTGGAATGAAGAGATGGAGGTGCACCTACCACTTGCACATCGGAGGGCACTCTGGAGAGGAAGTCCAGCAGTTCGTTGTTGTCGATGGTGTACGGGTCTCGCAGCTTCTTCGTGAATTTGTTCACCCCTGAAAGTTGGGCCGACAGGGCACCATTACACCTCATTGAGGAGGAACAAGTGCACTTAAGTAGTGTATCAAAAGAGCCTGGGCAGCTACTCCAGCAGCACAGCATCAAAAGCCTCTCTGAAGCTGCATCTTTTTCTAAGTAAAGATCGGCTGCCATTAGGCCCACAAAAGCACTGCTCTCTGGCCTTTGAGAGCTGCTGCTCAAGTCTGCAACAGTGAACAAAGGAGCACACAGGCCATTAGCTACGAGGCTGTGTTTGCCCCGAGCTCGGCACTCCAGCATCCCCCATGCTGTGGTGGTGGCAAAAGCCTGCAGCTGATAGAACACAGCTGACATAGTTAATCTCCAACTCTACTGGAACTAAAATTCTCCAGCTTCATCATCTTTTAATATGCATCTGATAAAAGATATCCCTTAGTTAATCTCCATAAACAAGAGAAGGACAAGCTTTCTTTCAGCATTACTTTCAGTGTTAATGTAACAATCAGTTTTCTTATTTTGGAGCTTTTCTATTGCTTTATTCATCACTTTTACATAGTGTTAACAGCAGCTGGTATTTTATATGTTATGCAAAAAAAAGGCGAAAAAAGAGAAACAGCGATTGCTCCCACAGTGATGATATTTGTAGCTTTTTAAGCACTGATGTACTGATTTGGATCTTTAAGCACTGATGTACGTCACTCTGCATAAGAGTGTCTGCTAAATTCTAAACTTTGTCGACAGTACATTTATGTTTGAAGGTAGCAGAGAATATATGGTGAACAGTGAAAAAACTTGCTTTATATAATTCTGTCATTTGCTGACATCAAAACAAATGAAAAAGCTGTTGAGGGAGAATACTAGATGTGTCATCATTATCATCATCATCATCATCATCATATAGCACCTTTCTCAAACAATACTCACAAAGTGCATTATCCAATTAATTATATAACTTAATACCTCTTCTTCTCCTTACACACAATAAATGTAAACATGGCTGACTGAAAGTTTAGCAGCCACGCTTTAAGCAAATTTTCTCAACTTGTTTCAATGAGCTGAGAATGACAGAGAATGAAAAGAAAATTAATGCATTTTTATTAGAAATAACTGCAACTTCTAACCATTATTATTATTGTAACTTCTACCATCATTATTACATAGTACTAGTACTATCTTCACAAAAACTCACCCCAGGCCAGGACGATGTATCTGAGGGGAATGAAGTAAACTATAATGGTGGCTACACACAGAGCCACTATGGCCAGCCCGCTGAGAAAAGGCACGGTCCAGTTGAAAGTGCTTGTGAGAGACACAGAGGAGCACAGTTAGTTCCTTCAGTACATGTACATTTGGCTGTTTTAGAGTGCATTACAATTCCATATCTAAAGTGTATGCTAAACACAGAGAAAGCCCAAACTACGGTGCAGAGTGTGCCCCCTACAGAATTAAGCAAAGCTGATTTGCTTGTTGGATCATACAGTGTGTGCAAAGACTTTAACATATTCCTCTGTCTTCAAAAACAAGGTCATGCTGTGGGTTTTCAAAATTCAAAGGATGTGCATGTGCGTGCGTGTGTGTGGTGCCCGTGTGCCCAGCCAGCCGCAGTGTCTCACTTCTTTATCCTCTCGCCATAGGAGGCCACTTCATCCAGTGCACTCTGCACACTGATACACACATCTTGAATGGCATACAGCTTGTTCATGAAGCCTTTTTTCTCTGAGTCCTGAGAGAAAGAGAGAGAGAGAAGAGAGAGAGAGAGAGAGAGAGATAGAGAAAGAGAAGAGAGAGGGAGGTTGGGCATATGCATTTTCTTAAAACCTTAAGAACTAAGAGCATAAAGAGCTTCAAAGACTTGGAAAGCTCTCTCTCCCTCTGTTTCTCCCCCCACATACTTTCTTCATGCAGCCATAACCATATTTAAAATCGGAAGCTTACTTCTTGTGCAACAAACACTATGTATCCCTACACCAGCATTTCAACGATGTATTGATCCGTCAAATTCGCTCAACCCTTGTCTTTAAACAGGGCAAGCCGTACTGGACCATTAATTTTAACTCTGGTGAGATCATAGTGGTCTCCACCATCATCATCGTCATTACATAAACATCAAACATGAAAAGCCTAACCGTTTCATCTTTTGATGGTTGAGAAGCCCCCACTTTACACCCTAGCCACAAGTTTCCCCAGTCTGAATCCTGCTTTATACCATAGAAGAAGAACGGTCATGCAACACTTGGGCTGACATGAGGAGGCTCAACAGAATGCAGTGATTGAGAAGACAAAGACACATAGGCTGTTTTACTGTGTGGACATGCTGGGACACTCAAAACACACACATGATTAGAGTGTAGGCTATACAAAGCGACCAAATCTGCATACAGCTTATACATCTATATCAGTCTTCAGATGATATTAGAAACACTTTAGCAGCGCTTTATTCTGTGAAGAAATACATAATCACAATAGTCAAATTGTTAAATTTAGCCAAATTCTGCCATAATATTATATGATATACCGGCTTGTACTCCCCCATCATATAATATTACCAAGCCGTGAAGGCTAGAATGTACTTGAAACATCTGTTAATGTGGCCACTTATGCAACGTCATTCGATGTATACCAGTTCAACGTGCTTGGAGGACAATGCTAATAGCCTCCCATGTTGGCTCGCATCATGTGATGGGGAAAAGGGAGGGCCATCCTATGCTCTAATTGTGCTCTTTTAGAATCTCAGTTAAAGGCTAATTCCTCCTCATTTCTCTTTTCCATGTAGAACAGCATTACTATGGCAAAAACAGTAGAACAGTGTTTTTAATCCAGCCCCTGGCATAGTTTCACCATCCCCTTCCTAACCCTGTGGATCCAGCTCAGGAAGGGTTCCATAATCAGTTGATGAGCTGGATCTGATGTGTTGGAATAAGGGATCCATGTGATGTTGTGAATGTATACTGCTGTAGAGTGTATACCATACCACGTTTTGTTATGTCTCCCCTCTTCACACTGACCATGCCCCTAAACAACCTACTGGCAGCACTTGAAAATACAAGAAACCCCCACCACAATGAGCCCAACAGGAGAGCAGTGCCATGCTGATCTCTCCGCAGTAACGAGGAGCTCTAGCGCTCTCTGTGGCCGAGAACCAGGTCTCCCCCACAGAAGCTGTCGGGCCATCTCCAGGCCTGCTCGGCCCCAGCCTGGCACCACTACAGAGGCCGTGTTCATGCTTTTCATGAAGATCAATTGAAATGTCACTGTCATAGTGGATAATGCCCTCTCGGAACTGGCCAGCGCCTTGAGCCTCGGGATCAAACGCCGCAGTGCAAATCAGGGTACAGACAAAAGGGAGGATGTCTCCATGCAGACGAGGTTACGTAAGAACTTTTTTCATACTGTTTTAGTTCTGTGCATCGTGCCGTCTCTGTTAAGAGTTTTATGGTGGAAATTAATGCAATTGCATTGATGTTATATCATGCAGAGATTAGCATATATTTCACACTTGCATTATGTGTACAAGTATTCTGAAATGAAGTCTATAAGAAGGCGTGCAGCCGCTGCTGCCAGGGAGGCTTGAAAAGAAATGGCTGGCATTTTTCCTCTCATGTCCCAGAAATGAAGCAATACGCTTGTGTCTTATTAGATTGAAATTCTGTGTATGGGGTCTAAAAGAATCAAATCTGCCCATGCACCTCCCTTCATACTCATACTCTCTCTCTCTTTCTCTCTCTCACACACACAAACACACACACACACACACACAGTCTCTCATCACAGGCCCCCTCCTACTTCATCCCTCTGGATCCCACATTTGAAAAATGACCCCAAATAAGGCCTGCAAAGCCACAATGCCTTCGCTGAAAACCCACACAAGACAAATAGATATAATTAGACACTGTCCCAGGGTTATTTTTTCTTTGCAAATATTTTACAAGACTCCTTTCTTTCCTCCCTCCTCCTCTGCCTCATCTGGTTTGTGTTATCGATTGAAACAAAAGCGCCCCACATGCACCATTGTATTGGGGTCGGTGTTGGGAAGAGGGTTTTGAGGGACACTGTGTGTGTGTGTGGGTGTAGAGGTGCAGGTCACGGGTCTCCCCAGTCTAAACCATTGCCACATGGCCCTCGAACCATGAGCTAACTCCGATTTCCTGCCTTCAAAAGTGGACCGTAGAAGGCAGGAGGTTGGAAAAATACTGGCCTGGAGAGAGGCTTGTTTTCACTGCTCCTCCACACAGCTCACAGACACACATATATACAAGTGTGTGTGTGTGTGCATGAGCAACCTGCTGCAGAGGGCCCACCAGCTGCTTCCCTCAGGCCCTTTGATGGACCTCCGCTGTTGGAGCCTGCTGGGGCTTAAGACTGCTGATGCTACATATGGCCATTCCATTACCTTACATTACCTTAGCATTGAACACACACAGACATGATAGGTGGTACAGTTACACACATTAGATGCTAATTTTCATTGAAAGTTTTGGCGCTTGATAATTGATAATACATCGTTTCTTATGAGAGAGCACTAATATTATTGTCCTACACTTTAAAAAATAAAGGTTTCTCAATAATTTTATTGGAACCCGGGAAGGTTCTTTAAACCTTACAAATGTTCTTCACTTCACTTCATTTCAAAGAAGCATCCACTGAAAACACAATCAGATTTGTTCCATCTTTGGTAAAATTTGTAAAAAGATCTCCATATGACCCACTTCAGGAGTTAAGTCCACCTGACCAAACAATGTAACGTAATTTGTTCGCCTTTCCACTTACAGCTAATAAATAAATGGGAGTAATTTGAGCCACCGATCAGCAGTGTGTTCTGTACATTAGCTTCAGAAATGCAGCCCCCATTGTGGCACAATGGCATCATAATTAAACAGTGTGAAAGACAAACACATCTGTCCCGAACCACCCAATGCTTTCCCATTACCAATCTCCTTTGGGCTAGCAGATCTAGCACCATATAATGGCAAGCACAGGCACATCCATCACAGCAAGAGCCAAGCATCAGGCTATTCACACTTTTCCATCCCTCCAGGAGGTCCCCAGACTTGTTCACAATGGGTACCCAGCAGGGGAGGTGGGTGGTCTTGATGAAATTGGCATGGCCTAGGTTGGGCAGTTCGACGGGGGCATAGCTTGTTTGTTAGTGATGGCAAGAGGGTGGAGGAGTATATGGTGTCCCAGGGGCGCCAAACTTCATTTACACCACAGCCCAAGCCCCAATGCAAGAGGAAAGACCCCCAACTGGAGCTAATCCACACCCGCGACCCTTGCGCTGCTTGTTCAGGGGAGAGAGAAAACACGCTTCTTTGATGTACCCTGTACCAAAGGTGAGGGAAACAAAGGAGCTGATAAGATAAGAGATGAAGATGAAAATGAAATAATTTCACCCGGGCCGAGCCGCTCCCTGGATACAGGTATTATTTGCGCGTCTAGAAAAGTCTTCTCTCATTTCAAGCCAAAGGCGCACTGACCCAGACGCAAGGAAGCAGAGAGTTCTGTCCCAGAGGAGAGCAAAAGGAGTGGAGATGCACACTTCCAATGGCAAATAAAGCCAAGATGAGTCCCCACAGCACGCCACAGGCCCACCTCTTATCGGGAAGACATGAAAAGGAAAAACAACTTCTTTAAAATTGGATGAGTATATTAATTTTCCAAAAGTAGTTCATTAGCACTTGATTCATTATGAATGGAATAGGGGGAAGAGATGTACAGGGAAAGGCTTGTCAATGAAATCTTTGTGTAGGAGCACTTTAGGAGGTTAATTAAAACTGCAGTATAATTAGATCTGAGGTGTGTGTCAGACTCACTAATGGGAAGTCCCCCGACTGCTCACTTGATCCCAATAACTGCTATCCTAAATACTGTGTGCCAAAATTATTTACATAAAGGAATCCATGCTACAATGTTCCCTCCCCCAAAAACCTATGAATTACTAATTAAAGTGCAAAATCTCAACACATATTCAATCATACTTTCTTTTACAGAGTCTTAAAGAAAGGGGCAAACATGGATTTAGCCTTCCCTTTACAATTTCCTTCCTTTTGAGAGAGCTGAAGCTGTAAGACTGATTGAATGATTGATTGATTGATTGATTGATTGATTGAATTATTGACTGCTTGATTGATTAATCTATTCTGTAACTTGAACACTGGGGGAAAAATGGCAATTTACCAACTGAAATACAGCACTGTTTATCAATGAACACTTTTATACAGAAATTAACTGTGATTATTAGAGGTATGCCTTCAACTGGAGCCATGAATTTCAAAACATTTCAAAGAAAAGCACACCTGTACATTAATTCAACTTTCTTCCAGAGAGATTCTAGTAATGTGTTAGCACTAAGCTTTGAGACCAAGATTTTTTATCCTCTTTAGATTAAACATGGACAACTGAAGCTTGTAACAGACTTTCTGTTATATGGTTAGCCTTATATGTAGCATTTCTATAATTGTCTCAGTAAATTTCTTGTCAGAGCTGTTGTTGTTTACACTCTGACAGAAATAATCTGATCCGGCTGTCGCTCGTACTACCAGCAATTAATCTTTGTAGATGTTTCAAAAGGCTTAGAGTGAAATTGTAGACATGATTGGATAATTCCTCACACCCAATTATGATGTTATATGGGGCAGCTGGTAGCCTAGTGGTTAAGACGTCCCCCCTGCGATCAGGAAGGTGTGGGTTCAATTCCCAAGACTGCTAAGCACCTCTAAGGTATCCTTGAGTAAGGTACTGTCCCCACACGCTGCTCTGGCCGCTGTGTTCCTGGCTGTCCGCTGCTTCACTTGGTGAATGGATTTAATGCTGAGGAAGAACTTCATGCTGTTCACAATGTGTGCTGTGTTGTGTTCATATATGACTGAATGGTCACTTTCAATTTTTCAATATTCTGCCAGTCTAGATTGTGAAAACCTACCAAATGGAGATGGTTTAGCCATACATGCCTATAATAAGATGGATATTTTAATCAAGTTGCTTCCAACCAAAACATTTTTATAGTAAAAAAGTTTATAGTAAAATAGGAACAGTGCTGCATTACTGAGTTTAAATAAAAACAGGGTTCTGTTGAATAAGCATGAACTAAAAATGACATACTCATTTTTTTGGTTCCCAGAAATCATAAGGGTTTCTCTGAAATCCAAAAGGCCCTGAGGGTTCCTCTCTGCTTTTATACCAGTAAACACATGGCAAGCAGAGCAATAGGGGTTACGTGTGCATGAAGCGCAGTGATATGTTAGTCGTTTTTACACTACACTACAAAATGTTACATAAATACATATGCAATGTATGCCCATTATCAGAATACACAGAGCACATGGGTTGTATTTAAATTTAATGTTGCTCATTAAAAAAAAATCTAGGGAAAAACTGAACTTTTTCAAACAACTTCATTTTTTTCAAACAAAGATAAAACCAAATACAGGTATTTTACAATTTGGGTACACTGCTCCAAAGATGAAATCTCTGTAGTAATGACAAGACACCTCAAAACCCCAGTGGTCTTTGCTGGAGAAAGTTATTTAGTCCAGTTTCAAGCATTTTCATCATGTATGTATGTGTGTAGTAAGCCTGTTCCGACAGTTTTTCACATTGCACCACTTTACTACAAATATATAATGCATATGTAAATGTGTAAAGCAAGTGCTCCACTGCAGGATATATAAGGAAGTTTTCACATAAGAAGAGCACCACTTCCTCAGTATGTGATTTAAGCAATAACACTGTCTTCCTAATCACTGTGACCATGCACAGACAAAACAATTAATAGATTAAATTCAGAGGACACTGCGTAAGTTTTCCATATTGGCTGTGGGTGCAATTACAATAAGGCTGCAATAGCAACTAACAAAAGATATCACTGTACTTTTGACACCTCGCACAACATGAAAGAGGCACATGTTTCATTTTGAAGTGAATGTTAAGTTATTTAAAATAACTTATTTACCCCCATCTACCAACCCAAGTAAACCTTGAACATCCTGTACATCCAAGTATAAAGTCCAAAGTCTTGAGCCCTCCTAGTTGGTTCCTCCTAGAGATCCACGGTTAAGTGTTGAAGCTTTACTTTTAACTAACTGATTATTTGCTTATATGTATGGTTCTACAACTTTCATGACACATTTGAAAAAATTGCTTTTAAAGAACCTTCTATTGAAATGCACATTTAGCATGTTATGCTTTCAAATGGAAATGATAGGCCTAGTCCACAGGCCCAAACATAACTCTTTGAAAGGGTCTTTAAGAGAATGAAAAGTTATTCTTTGCTCCAATTTTAGGAGTTTATTCTCAGTTTGCAGAGCCTTAGACAAAGCCAAAGTCAAGTGGTGGCAGCTGCACGAGAGCTTGTACCAAACTGTGGCCCTGTGGCATCATTCCATCCAAACACCTCCGTCCCGCTGCGTCCATCGCTGTGATGCGTGGATAAATATCGCCATAAACATGCGTCAAGAAGAGAGACGAGGAGCAGGGATGGGGTTTATTTTGGGCCCGACCTCTGCTTCCCACCGCTCCCCCACTAAAACAACAGCATTAGGCTCTAATGGGGCCGCCGGAGAGCCGGGTTCACCTTCGCCATTACTCCCCAGGCGTCCACACCCAGCGGGCAACCCACTCCATCAGCCTCAAGGTCGGGCCGAACACTGCCCCCGTTTCTCCGCCTCCTACAACCCTGGCCACCCCTCCAGGCCTCCTCCGACCTGCTGCTGATGCCCCTCGACCCCCCCTCCTCACCCTGCTACGCCTGCTCTCCTTGCCCCGTCCTCTCTGGGTCCCAGGGTGCCACCTGATGATGAATGGGGCGCAATTAGTTTCATTCGACGCTGCCCCGGATTCGCTCCCGGCCTCTCCATCTCCGGCAAAAAACAAGGCCGTCATAGACAAACAGCCATCATCCCACTGGCCACCAACAAGCCCTCCAACATAGACAATCTAACAGGAGAAAAAGCTCTGCTTATGACAGGATTTCAGTGCCAGAGAAATCCATGTTAACTACATCTTCCTGCTACATTAACAAAATGTTCTGTATTTCTAACATGCTTTCTAAAATGTCACCAGCTTCTTCATTACACATTAATGCGACGAACTGATATTCGGAGAGCGTGAACGTGGAATTCTACATTTTAAGTATTTTTTTTTGTAAGGTACACCGCTAAAAATGACAGAAGCGGCAATGGCATTCCTCCCTCTTGAAGACAAACATCAAGGATCCGCTCTCATAATTCATTCATAACTCCAGTTAAAAGGGTCCTAGTAAGCTGGCTTCCCTGCCTGGTTGGCATACATACAGTTCTTTTTTGTTGTGAGTTAGACTACAGATTTGCTCCTTGGAGGTGATGGGGTCGTGGAGTGACTGTCAGTCAGCCAAGTGCTCCACTGGCTGCCATTAAATCGGCTCACAGTGGCTTTTTGAGAGAGGTTAGTGACAGTGCAAACACAAATGGTCCTGTGCCCCCCGGATGCTTTGTAATTCAGACACACAGTTAAGAAGGCATGCTATTAACTTCCCACGAGACTCCAGAAAAGTTACAAAGACTTGTGAAACACAGTGAGATGGGAAACAAAAGACAGAGGGAAACATGTTCCTCTGCAGCACAGCTGCTAGAGTCAACTTCAAAAAGACTGAAGAGATTCAGGAAATGTTAATGTCTTGCATTCTGCTGTAAGTAGGCCTGCTGACCAACTAGCAAGTGGCATTCAGAGGGAACTATGCAAAAACAGAGGTTAAACCATGTCTTCTTGTAGTTAGCAAGAGTTCGCTTTGCTTCCGGTTGCATACAGCCTATGCTATGTCAGCCATGTGAACATTCGATACTGCCAGGTTAGCTCCTCCAAAACAGGGTGAGTAGACTCAAGACAGAGTGAGACAGGATGGTGGCGGTACGAAGCAACACACAGCCCTGCGCAGTGGGACAGATGATGAACCACAGATGCCAGACACGGGACAGACCGGCCACACTTACCACCATCACGCGAATCCACTCAAAGTGCCAGGAAGCCAAAATATCCTCAAGGATATGGCTTTCGGGCAGCCGTCCGTCATGGGAGGGCACCTTATGGACCAGAATAAATTGACACCTTTGTAAAAGCAGGGTTATAAAAGAATTAAGATCCAAAAAAATCCAACACTGAAGGGAACAGGATGATCTTCAGGAAGCATGAGAGAAAACAACGGATAAAAAATCGATTTGATGGATCTGGCAAAGACAAAAAAGACTTTTTAATTTTTCTTTATAGCAAGACAATGCCATGAGTCTGTGAAGGTTCTTACTTATCTTTTCGTTTTTATGTTTCTTTCTCTATTAGCCAAACATGATTAAAATGCAGTTCCTAGGAGCATTAACAAAAAAGAGGGGGGGGGGGGGGCAAAAACAGTCAAAAGCACCTTTTACAGCATGAGGATTTTCATCTTTCAGAGGCGCGAGGAAGAAAAGAAAAAGAAAAGAACTCAGAGAGGCACAAACTTTTCTTCCCCTCCCTCTCTCCGCTTTCCTCAGCACTTAGGGAAAGAGAGGGAAAAAAAGGCTTGGTACCTGAGGACACGCGTAGCAAATCACAAGCTCAATAGCCCCGGAACAAGTTTTCAGTCACAGTTTTTCAAAGTATTAAAAATAATCCCCGGCGCACTCTTTAGTCCAATTACATACTAGCATGCAGCTATCGCCCAGATCAACCCCATCCCTTGGATCCGCCGGGCTTAGCGCTCCATGTGCTATCTACAGATAAGCTCCGCTTGTAATGCTAGATTCCAACTGACATAATTGTGCATGAATTGGGATCAGATTTTCGGCATTTCACGGTGCAAAGAGGTTAGCCTGTGTTTTCCCCTGCTAATGTGGCCCTGATGGAGTTATCGAGAGTGAAACAGTGAAATGTGGGGTCGAGAGAGACCGAGAAAAAAGAGAGAAAGAGACAGCAAGAGAGTGAGAGAGATCTGGCTGTGAAATGTGTATTAAGGTTGTCGACAGGCCCAGGGGTCATGAAAACGAGCGTGTGTGTGTCGTTATGGCACCCCAGGGCACCAGGGATGTGATACAGCAGCAGTTACTACCCAGCATGCACCCGTCAGGGCATCGATAACCGCCCTGCTTCTATCATGCAGCCCCAGCTGCTCCCGCCAGCCCATTAGATGCCTGATTACTGATTGTAAATGCCAATGCAAGCCAGACTGCAAATAATCCTTCCTTTTTCCCACTCTTTCTCTTTTTTGCCTGCTGATAGCATCTCATCTTCTTTCACCGAATGAAAGAGCAATGATGAAAGATACATATATTTTAACAAGAACAGATAATAAAACATAAACAGGATTTGCAGAGCAAACAATGTATCTATGTGTCTGTCTACTTTTTTGTGCCATAAAGAATATTGAGCTTTTCCCTCTCTCTCTCCCTGTCTCTCTCTCTCTCTCTTACTCTCATCAACTAGATTTTTTATCCCAATGTGTCATGTTTGTTAATTTCACACACAAGAAGAGTAAACAAGAAGAACACACGCTCTCACACAAACTGTCTCTCACTTGCTTTTCTTACTAATATAGGTGTGATGGTGCACACATTTTCAGGTTTCACTCTATGGTGCAAGTTTGTTAAGTTTTGGCATGTCCTTTGCTGTGATGTCTTAATGTAATTATATACTGCACACATTTATCAGGCTCAGGACCATACATAGTTTATATCCGTTTATATTTTTCCTGTACCGATACCGACATTGAAACCTTTAGTCTTAGTGATATTTTTCCTACCAAGCTTTAAAATGACTTATTATTATGGAACCACTTTATTTCAGCATCCAAAGGTAGATGAACAAAAGATGAAATACACACAGGTAACAGCATGATATCACATGGTGTGAGTGTATGCTATTTCAGTCTATATTTGTTACAGAGTTATATTAGGTTCTTTCTTTTTCCCTCTGATCTGATGTTTCCTGCTCAGAGACTGTACAGGATCTGTAATAGTGATGATTAAAAACAATACAAATAAAAACACCAGTAATTCAATACTGGATCAGAATCACTACACCTTTACTCGCTTACCTTATTTTAATGCTTACACACAGCTAATGCTACCAGTGCTGCGTTCAACAAAAAGGGAGAGCAAGAAGAATGTGCACATACACACACACACACACACACACACACACACACACACCTCTGAACAGCTGTTGGACATGTAAAGAGGCGTGTGCAAGCTGTGGTAAGCCTGTGAGCTCAACATGATTGCTGTGTGTATCTTATCTGGGGCAACTCCTCCCGAGGCTGTGTGTGTGTGTCTGTGTGTGTGTGTGTGTATATCTGTGAGTATGTATCTGTGTGTGTAGAAGAATTGCTCCACTGCCCAGCCATGCGTGCAGGTCTAATCTCAGCACTCTTCCACAGGCTCTCTGCTCTCTCCCTTGGGATACAGAGCCTATCATCCAGGCCAGTGTTCACACACACACACACACACACACACACACACACACACACACACACACACATACAAACATACATACACATACATACACATACATACACACACACACATACAGCCACGAGAGCTTATTATCCCCTGCATACTCTCTGGACATATATCCACACAACTTCAGATATGGCTGCGAACTCATTGCCAGTCCTGTGCCATCAATACAGTGCTCACTTTCAAACCTTAAAGAAGAGGTATGGGAATGTCATGTGGAGCTGGGCCAGGGGAAACCTAAACAAGGATCAAATAACATGTCATTTGAACAATAAAATGAGGCAATATTGGGATCCCACGGATGGACGGAACTGACGGAAATCCCGCAACAAGGCACTGGAACATGGCTTATTTTGTATTAAAAGGATTTAGATTATAACATTACAGCTGACGGCCTAGTGGTTAGGGCATTCACCCTGAGATCAGAAGGCCATGGGTTCAAATGGACCACTAGTGTCATTACTGAGATACTCTCAAGCAACGTGCCATATCCACACACTGCTTCCCAGGCACCGCGTCACTGGCTGCCCCCTGCTTCACTTGGTGAATTGGTTAATGTGAAAATCGGACAGTTCACAGTTCATAATAAGTGAGAATCAAGAGAGATATAAGTGAGAAGCAAGAGAATCAGTGACAAAATTTTAATATTGGTTAGGTCTTACTAACTACTCCTGCACTATTACTATTATCTCAGTGGGTAGGATACTTGCCTCCAGACCAAGAGGTCATTGGTTCGAATCCTACCTTCAGCACCACCACTGGGTTCCTGAGCAAGACCCTTAACCCCAAGTGGCTCCAGGGAGACTGTTTCCTGTAGTTAGAGAATGAAAGTCGCTTTGGATAAAAGCGTCTGATAAACGCTGTAAATGTAAATATTACAATGACTATTACTCCTATACAAAAGTTTGAATTAGGCTGCATACAATGCAGGTTGGTAAGAACCACAAAGACTAGATGGTGTAAAACTATGGTAAATATTGTGAATTTTATAGTGAAAAAGGTGTACATACCTTTTATTGCATATCCAATGTATAATGCATCTGTACCTACTGTTCATTTAGTACTGTCCTATTGTGATACAGGCCTTTATGTTGACACCAACACCATGTATGTGCACTTGATGAATAAAGATTAATGTACTGGTTCTAATGGAAAGAATAAAGCTCTTCTTATCCAGATGATAACATTTACTCCATATGTAAATCAAAATAAAAATCTTTTCCAGAACCAGAGTGATTACAAAAAGTGTAATAAATAAGATCCATTGACCTTTGGAGAAAGTGCAGATGTAAGCCAGCTGTGTCTGTACATTGCCTGTTATCCTCTTTTTTTTTATTATTCTAGAGTCCTGTTGCTCCTCTTTAAATCTGCACATACGTATCTGGCAAGGTATAACAATAATACTGTGGAACGAGGAGAGCTCATTATCACCTAGGTAATTACCTGCCATTCCGTCTGTGTGTTTACTTTAGTTTGGCGGAGCAGGTGTTAAGATGTTTCGGCTGTTATTATACCAGGCGATGATGTCTTTGGTGGAGACAGTGAGTTCTCTGGAGACAGGCTTTTCAACAGAGTATGTGCACACGCGCACACACATGCACACACACACACGCGTTCATTGGCACGAGCCTGGCAAACAGTGGGGAGGAGGAGTGTTCAGCAAACACATGGCTCACTCGTTTGATGTTAGAGCACAGTGCACGGCCCTTTGGCAGGAAGAGATGACTTCATTTTCACTTTTACGTCCACTGCAACGAGGCTGAGCAAGAACTTTTTGATGGGGAAAAACCACACACTCGCCTATTGAGTTATTGGAGAGAACACCTTTATCTCTCCATTATGTATTTATTTGTGTGTTTATTTGTTTGTTTTGGAATACAATTTCTAATTACCATCTGCTCTTTACACTGTATGAACAACTCATGATGTCAATAGTGCAGCAGAATTACTATTGCAGAGGTAAAAGTTTTTGTTCTATCAGCAACAATGTAATGCAGGTGGTTCTGTAATCAAGGCAATTTCAGCAAAGATCTGGAGTAAATCAGGAGTCTAAGTTATCAGCCTTGTAGATGAGTCAAGACTAAAGAGCGGGCCAGACTGAATCAAGACCAACTGTTCTGTAATTCATTTGACATGCATTACACATGAGGGATACCGATCATGAGGGACCAATCATTCTTAATCCAACTCGGCATTCTAGCTTCAGCTATTCAAAATAAAACATGTTCATTTGCTGAAAACTAAAGGAGAAGAGCTTTAAAATACTTTATCTTAAACATACAGAGGAAAGACTGTTTTATTCTATTTGAATGAGTTATTTATATTCAATGATAGCAAATAAAAGATTCAGTTAGGTTATACTGGTAGGTTACGAACACTGGAGTCTTCAGTTATGAACACTGGAGTCTTTCTCATCCCGAGACTGAAACCAGACTGAGCAAGATTAATGTTCAGATCACAACTTTAATTCATGCTTCTGAGACCAAACTTGAGTATTACAGCACCAAAAGGCACACCAAAATCCCACCTGGTGTCTGGCGAATGAAGGAAAGCTGTTCCAGTGTCATGCACCTGTGTGAAATATAATTCTAGATGTCTAATATACAGCCATCATTTCAGCTGGGCAGGTGTTTAGTCCAAACTATATATCTGATAAACCTGTCGATCCTTATCCTGACCTCAGAGGAGGGCGGTAAGCTTCGTTAAACTTTTTCTTCCACACTCTTTCCCCGGGTGCCTGCGCTAGTTTAACAACTGAGCCGTCTCCATCAATTAGCCTTGACTTTGGACTTTCATTGAGAGTAAGTGACTAATATCTATGCCGACTCGGAAGAAAGACACTTTTTCACGATCACCCAACAATCTGCTAAGTGAAAACACGTGTCCGAGGCTCAGGCCCTGCCCGCAAGGGGGCCTGCATCCAATGGGAAGCAGGTGCTCCACTTTTTTGCCATGTAATACCCCATTTAGCCCCAGGGCCAAAGGTTATCCAGCTAATAGCTGCCTGGTGCAGAGCGAGGAAGAACCAAGCACTAGGCCAGGCTAAAACATCTGGGACATATTGCACATACTTGCAACATATGCTTCAGGTTCAATTAAAATGAGGCCTTGGCACATTTATTCGTCCTTTTTTTTTTTTACTTCGAAACCTTCATCCAGTAAAAAAAAGGCCTCCCCTGACCTGACCTTAATATTTTACTATTTGAGCAAACAGAAGAAGTAATGAGAGCGTGGGGTCGCTGACTCTAAGGGAAAGAAAGAGAAAGAGAGAGAGAGAGAGAGAGAGAAAGAGAGAGAGAGAGACATGTATATTTTGTTAAACTTCATTTACAGAGAATGTAACTAGGTTTGAAGGAAAAGGATGGTGTCAAGGAGTTATAAGTAAGGGTGCATACGAGAGGAGAGAAGAAGAGGAAGAGGAAAAGAAAAAAATAAAGGAGAAAAAGAAGAAAAATATGCCTTTTCAACTTCCCCGCAGCTGAAATGAAATGCTGGAAGACGGGAGGAATAGCTTTAGATCAAATGTGATGGTCAATATGCTGTAGCCTTGGTACTGTGTGATATGGAGGGTGCTTAGAATAATGCATAATCAAAGTTTAAGAGCTAAACAACAAAACAGCCCAGGTCCGGGTAAAAGTAGCTAAAAATTAAGGTTGGTTATATGTTGAGAAATGCACGCAGAGTTAAAAGTTTTGGGGTCAAATGGTCTTTTTGAAGTAGCGTCCCATGACTAATGTATGTTTGGTCTGTGGACTTGCCAAAGCAAATGAACACTGCCCAGGACACCATATTAGGGTAATTGTAATTATAAAGAAAACATGATATCAGTCGTCCAGATTAAACATAAAAACGTGGGAACAATCACCACATACTGGTCTGTGTATAAAACTAATTTGCTTTGACTGCAAACCAAGTTCACCTAGTAATAAATGGCATTAGTGAGCTAACAATCAGAACCTTTAGTTTATGTACTTACCTAAATGGACCATGTAGTTTTTTTTCTCCACATTTTTCACTCTTTAACTTATACAATGACTAATATTAAATTGGTGTTTGGAAGCCTAGAAGGTTACTGTTTTCACATGTTGTTTTCCCAGCAGAGTCAGCTAATTCAGTGCTATGACACACGTTATCTATATTATAGAGTTTTATACCAAAATTCGACTGACTGACTCAACTTCTTCCCAGCACAAAGAGATTTGACATAAAAGGTCTGGTTAGGAAATAACTAACAACACTGCATTCTGGTGCCTCTATACTAGTCAAATATACCACTTAAAAGTGCTTAAATATAAAATTGTTTCCATGATCTTTACAATATATTTCATTGTGTGAGAAATTATATTCTCAGTGCATGAAAAAAAACACTTTGTAGATCACCCCAGTCACATTCTCATTTCATCACCCTTCCATAGTCCGGCCCTCAGTTAGATTGACCCATTTACAGACAAAAGACCCAACAATACTGGTATTTTGGAAAAGAATAATGTGGTTCATTCTAACACTCCCATTTAAATTCTCAGTCAGAAGCATCAGCTCCGTGCTGCCCGTGCATTTGGCCTGCAGACATTTGAATGCTATTAATTGCACTTCAAAGGCCCTGAGAAATATCAGAAGCTCAACACTGGGACCCTCAAGCCAAGTTTATTTATGTGTGTGCCATTCACCTTTATTCTGGGCTTGAAGAAAAAACATCTGAATGGCTCTGTGGACCAGAGGCTGGGCTTTTGAGACTAGCTCTGGCAGGCTGCGGCTTTTACTTTGAGCCGAAGACCACAGCTGTGGACCTCAGCTATACGTGACGTACTCAAAATGTCAAAGCAGAGCGAGAGAGAGAGCTTTCATGAACCAAATGTTAACCTCCTAAGGAGATTTGAGAGAAACTTGTACTTAAAAATGAAAGGGAGGTAAAGTATCTTTTCCAACAATCACTCTGAAGTGAAAACATCTGAAAATGATCCACAGTCCAAGACATTTTTAGGGCTGGCAGAACTGAGGGCATTCAGTAATGTTATGTTTTGCAAGGCATGCCAAATCATTGTATTCATATAACTGTTAAGTCAGTTACAAGCACTAAACTACGAGTTTCCAAACACTGGTAATAATTACCTTGTCATCCCTGTCATAGTCTTCATCCTCGTCCTCCAGCAAGTCTTCCACTGCTTGCTGGTAAGCATTTAAAAAAAAGAGGACAAAAGAAATAAGCAGAAATAAGACCGTTTCAAAGAGAATCAATTTCAAATGATTAACATTTCCACAACTGTATGAAAAATACAGTTTTTTTTTGTTTTTGTTGTTTTTTTTGAGTGAAACTATATATACAACGAATACTTCCATATTCATCTATTGCACCTTCTTTTTTATGAGGTTAAGGCTCCAGCTCAACCTCTAGCAGAGGGAGCTCTGACTCAGAACATGAATTGGTTCAGTGGACCAAGACTGGACAACAAAAGTGTCCTCAACCCCCTTAAGAATTCTCCCCCCCATACAAACTTATGGCCTCACATTTCTTTGATATGACACAAAATAGACACAGTGGCAGGATAAAGATTGCATATCTACTGTAGGTGCTGTTGTGTTTGGCTTTCATGCAAAACTTGGTTTAAGGTAATAGTGCTTTTAGTTTAAGGTTATTGTACTTAAAAATGCTCTTTCTTCTTTTTTTAAATCCACTGTAAGCAACTGGGCCTTGAAAAAGAAATATTCATGGACTTTGTCTGCTCAGTTCTTTGGTAATTAAAAGGGTTTGTCACATAAGTTTCCAGAAAATCCAGATGCTGCTGAAAGTTGGCTTTGTCATTTCAAATAACTGTAAAAGATGTTTTTGTAATTTGCAAAATACTTAAAATAATTGTTTGTATCCCTGCATACCTCTCAAAAGTTTGGAATCGCTGTTTTCAACAATATAAAATCAACAAAATCCTTACTAACATCACAAAATCCTTACTGTCGAGAAGCTTATAGTCATGTATCACTGAGTAAAATTATACATAATTATAAATAAGAATATGTGTGTTTCTAAGAGGACTGACCCTCTGGCACTCCCCTTCAATAATGACCCTATGGGGTCCGTACTGAATATTCAATATCACCGGATTATGCATTTGTTCTAATAAATTAAATTTATAAAACCTTGTATTATATTGTGTGATATAACTTGTGTTACAATGTAAGAGCTCATGACATGATACACTGCAAGGTCACTGCAAGAAATAGAGCCAGAGCCACGAATTATTGTAGCAGAAACAGAAAAAAATCTCTCATTGTCTGTGTAATTTGGGTGCATTAATTATTCACATCTCATCATCTCATTTACCAAGCTTGAGGAGCTAGTACTGAGGTGCAGCCACAAAAGTCAGACAATGTGTTGGCAGACATATAAAGAGTTTATCTCGGTCAATTGAAAACACTCCATCAAGCTTGTGCAGCCCCTGGGATACCAAAAGGAGTCCATATCACATGTCTGTTTTCGTTGCCGGAGGAGGGAACACGCATAGATCGTTATTTCTCCTCTTGTGGCTCCTCTTGTCAATCACACATCAAAAGCTTCAAGGTCATGTGCACCTTATTTACATAAGGCAACTCCTGCGTCTGAAAAAGCCCCAAAAGCTATCAGGGGGTGCGTTCTGTCTTCTTTTTGATGAATTTTTGGCTCTCCACATCCCATAAATAAGTTTTATGCGACATCCAAAAAATTGTTACTTAGGCAAACAATAGCTTTTGTTCCTTTGTCTTGTTTAAAAGGCAGAGTGTATGGCTGCCATAAGCCTCTTATGTAAATGCTGCTCGCGGCAGAAACAAAAGGAGGGTTCAGGACAGTTGCAGGGATTGCTGGGAGTGAACTGATGATGATGTTTTGTGGTAAAGGGTGTGCCAATCTACCAACAGAGTAACGCGGTTTCAGTGGCAGGGTTAATCAGAGGCTAGTCTTCAGCATTTTGAGAGGAAGAGCGATTCAATCAGGATTCACATATAGAGCTATGGAATCAACTGAGGACAGACGGAGCATTTCTGAGAGGGAAAAAACATCTAGGCAGAATTCAGATATTGGCAAGTGCGGGTCAGGAATCGGTCATAGTGTTTCTTTCACTGACAGCCTGAAGAGAAAGCAAGTAGGGAAGGCATCCTTTGGCCTTTCAGCTAGCATTGGCACCACCTCCAGCCCTGCTCTGTGACATCCATCCTGGCAAGTTAATGCACTTTTTCTTCCCTCCACTATCAGTAAAGGAAGAGCCGCGCTATCTGTGCCTTTAATTCTAACCTTCGCCGTGACAGGTGCGCTGGGAATAGCCAGACAACCCATACGACATGAAGATATGTACTTTCATTTTTTTCTGCCCCCCTCCATCCTTTTCCTCCTCTTGCTCCACTTTGAAATGGGAGACATCTCTAGTATCTCCAGCTGCTCGGGGCCTGGCCCTGCTTTGTATGCCACGTGTGGACGAGGGGGCCCGGGAGAGCCTAGGCCTGGAAGGCTGATAAGGGCCCTCGCCGGAGCACCTCCAGCCCAAACAGCCTCTTCACAGGCTGTCAGAGCACTGCTGGTCAGAGGGAGGGCTTGTGTCTGTGCCAGCGCTGGCTGACTGCAGGATGACCCCTGCAGAGGCTAGAGTCAAAGAGTAGTGCTACTAGCAAAAGAGGGGCATTGAGAGAAGTACAAGCACTCATCTATCAGTTTACTGATTCAGCGCAAGGGTAAACCTGTTATTGCCAATCGCATCTGCATTACTACTTGATTTACTGTGTGAATTCCAAGCTTTTGGAAACCTTTTGAAAAGCAAACACTATTTATGCTAACCAAGCTAAATAAGCCAAATACAAGGGGGTCAGACGTGGTGCCAGTTTCTGCCTTTGTGCAGAGCACACACCACCAACACTTCCCATTGGGGCTGAGATATACGGGGCACACATCGCTGAGAACACTGCCGGGTTTGATGCTCTGGTTTGGGAATATGCCAGGGTCACACGTTCCCAAAAGCCAGAAGCATTGGCGTATCTATCAGTCCCAAAACTTACGCTCTCTACTCTAATCTGCAACAGCCTACACCCACAGGATACCCCCCTCAAAAACACACACACAATGTTCTGTAAACAAAAAAACCCCAGCCAGAGACGCAGCTGCCTTGACAACAACGGCAAAAATGCGCCGAGCTGCCTCGTCATTAACGAAATAGCGGGTACAAAAGTTCACAGGGATGAAGTGTGGGGAGCTGCCAAAGCCACTTCCCGCCTCACTTCAAACTCTCGCCTGTGAGCGGCTTGGAGCCACGGTGGCACGAGGGAAATCAGCGGGGCAACAAACGCTGCCAGTTCAAAGTGACGTGACCTTTTTTGATTTTGTCACCTGTCAGGGGCTGGCAGCAGAGGAGCCGAGAGGCATCTGCCAGCCGAGATTCGCTGGAAGAGGTGGTGGCACTGAGGCGGATTAAAGGCCGAAAAACCAGCTCCTCTTCCTCCTCTTCTTCCTCCTCTCACGGCCCCTGCCGTCATGCTCTCCCTTTTTCATGCGGCATCCCAGTCGGCTCACCCAGGCTGAGAAGAGTGAGGAGGAATGAGGAGCTTTAGCACGAAGCACCTCTAGCAGAGTGACTGCCAGACAGGCTCTCGTCGAGTTTCTCTTTATTTCACTGTGCAGTGATTGACGCTGGAGGTGGGCTTGACAGGCTCTTCGTTTCCCCCCCCAGAGCAGCCCACCTGTACCAGAAGGCGGCGAGGAAAAACACAGCCTATCCTTTATTCATGAAGCTCCATCCAAGCTGTTTGTTTTTCAAATTACGTGCAGAAGCGGAAACAGACAAAACACGGCTCAAACCAGACAAAACGAGAGCGAAAATGAGAGAAATAAACTTTGTCTGAGTATCTGTGTATCTATAACAATGTGCAAAACCACTGCTGCTTCTTACTGTAAGGGCTAGGGTAAAAGCGGATCAAATGCAGACCACCTTCCGCTCTTTCTCAGCTGATGAAATATATATGATGTTGAAGAGCTGGTTGTCTTTCTTCATGCTAGCTCTTTTACTGGCCACGTGAGATGATGGCAGCTCATACTGCGATGATGTCAGCCTGGAAGTTGGACCGAGTGACGGATCGATGACAGGCTTCTCCCTGAGAAACTCTGGTGAGATCAAGCCTCAACGGAGACAGAGAAGCTTTAGGTCTTCGGCAGACTGTCTACATCAGAGTGGCTGAAACAATGCACAGAGCCCACCATCCATATGATGACTGTCCTGTGATGGGTTGTGAATGGTGATATACTGCAATGCAGAGTAGGTAAAAAAATAAGTAAGTAATATGGAATAAAGACTCTTCTATGGAACTTAAATGACTTTGTCAGTGCATATGGATATATGCAAATGCGTGAGCTTTACCTTCTAAATCACAAGTCTAAGACACTTGACTGTAGCTACTGTACATTGCTTCATTTCAGCTCAGATAAAAACTGCCAGAAAAAAAGAATCAGAAGAAGGGAGAAACATTAGGAGCACATCACCCTCTCTCCCCAACCACTGACAAGGTTGCCGAGAAAGACCTTAAGATGCTTAATTGCATATGAGCTGGTGAAGGAGACGTCACTATGTTTCTCTAGCTCTGACAGTATGTGTTATAATTAACACCTTCAAAACATCTGGTAAACTGTTTTCCGGGCCAGTGGATTCGGCAGTCTGGGTCTTCCAGGGCCAGCCACGAGCCCCGCTCCTCTCCATTCCAGCTGAGCTGTCCAACGCTTGAGTGAGCCCATGCGGCCATCCTGAAGCCCACCAAACCATTCCAGTCTCCAAACAAATGGAGCTTGAGGGCGGGGGAGGGGGCAACTGGGGGTGTCAGTGAAGATGAGAGGAGTCCTGGCTCTCAGCAGGGACTGTCAGCCTGGCTTGGGTTACTGGGTTGGGGGCTCCCTTACCTGGTGTTTGAGGGTACTTCCGATCCTCACCAGTAGGGGTCTCTGCTGTAACCAGCATAAAGTAACATTAGCATAATTTATAAAGACCGCTGTGGCTTTTTCCATATTTGCCCTCCCAGATGGTTTCCGATGATCGACAGGCTTGGTTCAGAAGTCATGATCTGTCTGACTTGCATCCAAAGCTGGTGGCACCCTGCCTGAACCCTCCAATTCATCCACAAGCTATCCATTCACTGTGGTTTGGAGCAACTTCTCTAAGGAACCAAAGGGACCTACTTATAAAGTCCACAGCCCTGCTAAATATCTCCCATTTGGAGACACAACTTTAGGGGTATAGTCTAGTGTTTTGAGCACAGCCTTCCCAGATGGTAAAAAGAACCTTTAACAATAACAGACTCTGACAGAGGGGTCAGGTAATTGGTTGAGGGCTGGCAGGCGGAGCACAGGCAAAGAATACGAGAGTCAGGGGTCAGCTGACTACAGGTTAAGAGTTGAGCTAGCATGTCAGCCCTCGAGGTAACAACCCTCTTCAAGCAAATGACAGCTGAAAGTGGGTGTTTGTTTTCCCTAAACATACTAACCTACGGTTGTAGCATGCAATAAAAATGGGTAGTTATTCTGAGCCATTGACTTTGAGGTCTTCCTCCATATTTAGGGTTGCACAACTGTTTTTATCCTCGAAAGTTCACTAAAATTCCTTTAGCAGTAACCCGTATGGCCAGTGACAATGGTTTAATTTTACATGTTGTTTAAAGTAATTAGCAACGAAAGGCCTTCACTTTTTTTCTCTCCTTTCTATCTATTATGTCAGGTCGATTACTGGAGTTTCCTAGTCTACAGAAAAAAACACATAACCAAAGGCTCATTTCAAGACAGCACACCACTTCCCACCACAGAACAGAGAAATGCTATATAGCTTAAACAAAGAAAATCCAAAATGAGTGACAATGTTCATTTGTCTCTGTGATTGGCACACATACATTGCGTCTGTGTGTGTGTTTGTATGTACACAGCCACAACTTTTAATAGCCTATATTTACTGCAATAGAACACAAACACAACAAGAACATATTTACAGTAGTTGTGGAGTCAGTAAACCTGAACACCCACATAAACAAGGCAGGCAGTCATAAAACACTAAACAAAAAAAAACCTTCTTATCAAAAAAGATGTATGCAGCATGCATCTTTCCACATTAAGAATGATCCTGTAGGCTGACTAATTCACGAGTGCAGTAGGTTTTCCATTAAAAGGCTGAGAGAAACGAAAGGTATTCAATGATAAAAACTGCAGAGTAGTGTAAAAAGACATAAGAATAATTTTATGCCAGATGGTCAATCTCCGATGTCCAGCACAGTTTGATGGTTCTCCTCCTCAAACACAGTGATTGCGTATTAGAACACATCATAGCATGTCACTTATCAAACTAAACTGCTCAAACACTGAATGGGCTTATAGAAATAGTTCAAGATCCTTTTTCTGTAATGATACTATTTCAGACCTATGCAATTTTGTGACATTGACAACATAGATAGTGTAGTTGTGCATAATAATAAATAAATTCTGAACAAAACATTTTTAATTAAATATTTAAAGTTACAGTGTGTAGAATCAATGTATTGTAAAAGTGTTACAGAACATTATGCCTAAAACAGGGGTGTCGAACTCCAGTCCTGGAGGGCCATGGTCCAGCCTGTTTTGGTGATTTCCCTGCTCAGAAACACATGGTTCACCTCGCCAGTTAGTTGTCAGGTTTAGTGAATGTGTTAAACGTTTTGATATGATAGTGGCAGTGTTTGTATTGTGGGATATAGCATTCTTACAAATGCTTACAAATTATGGATATTGCACAAGCCTATTAGGAAGTCATGCAGACTGGGCAGCTCCTTTGCCTTTAGCGTCTGTCTAACTCTGAGGCAGAGGCAGGTTGAACTGCTAAACTGTAGCAGCCTGCATTTATGTGTCAGCGGGTTTAACCGAGAGTTAGACGTAATGCTATCTGAAATTATATCCTGCCAGGCACCAGGAGCCTGGCACCTCCACTCAAGTGATGAAAACATGAATGATAAACTTCTACTAGAGCGATGTTTTGAAAGCTCATCACTTAACTGAGTGCTGTCTGCCTCGAATAGAGCTGGCAGAAAATATAACCTAGAAAGGATCAGATTCCTCCCGCCGGATTGCTGACAAATAATTATATAGAGTTAAAATACTGTGCCGAAGACTGTACATAACAGTGGACACATGGGATTTGGAGCTGGTGAGCAGTGCTGATTTAAACACTGAGTTGTTGCTGTGCCCCTTTTTCATGAATGTGTAAGCATGTACGTTATACGTTATCCTTCTGCAATGTAAGTGCATGCATTGGAAATGTGCAAATGTCTCCAAAACACACACACACACACACACACACACACACACACACACACACACACACACACACACACAGACATTCCTTCCCTTAGAGTTCATAATAAAGTAACTTCCCTTTTTAAATGAACTGGAAGAGAGTGGCCAGGCTGAGGCTCATCAGTGGGTTTCAGCCTAATGAAAAGCAGATCTCATGTGTATGTGTGTGTGTTTGTTTATTGTGTCGGCGAGCGGAACTCTCTGGCTCTTGCCAGCCCCACCAGCGGCTCATCTGTTGTGGTTACAGTCGTCAAAATGCAGAACAATGGAGAGTAAGAAAAATGGAGGGATGGGGGGGTTGGGGTAGTGGTGGTGGTGGTGGTGGTGGTGGTGGTGGGGTGTTAAAAGCATTACCTCCAGCTTTCAGACCCTTCATATGTTTCACATCCACAGATCCCCACGCTGTAACCCCTGACCCATTACCTAGCTCTGAAACCCTGACTCCTGACACGAATAGGGTCAGAGGCAACAGAAACAAAGAACAGTGCATTGTGTGACTGTATAGAATACGTAATGATGCATTTATCACCAGAGGGTCCTTAAAGCCATAACAGGGGGTACATACGTACTAAGCAAGGTGTCGGCGCACGTTGCCTAGTTCTTACTATGTAAATATGCAATCTTTACTGTGTGCCTCATTTTGTGTTTGATTTATTAGCTCAAATTAAACAGAAGAGGAAAAAGAGCAGAGATAAACGCACAGCGAAAATGAATGCACAGGTAAACATAACAGAGGTTTGTGAATTTTTGCAAACAATGTCGCCATCTACAGGATAAAAACAGAGACTGTTAGTACTGGAAAGCAACGTGATTTGATCTCTTCTTTGCACTCACAATGCTATTATTTTTTTTCTTTTCGCTCACCTTGACATTCTTACAGCTGTATAAGATATGAAAAAGCAGACAGAATAATGGGGTCTATCTAAAAGGGGGGGAAAATCAGAGACTGTATGTATCCAGGACATGGAAATGTAGTTCAAAAGCTTGTTCCATTTAGTAAATGTGTCTCCTAGATACTTTCTAGGATAGGATTATTCATAGCAAGAAAGGCTTACAGTCTGATGAGTGAGTAAAACCATTTACCTAAATCCATTCAATTAATCTCTCTTTCATAATTTCAGTGGTACAATCGCCTCTGAAAAGTCATTAAGACTTTACAGTACAATATGAAAAGAATAGTTTACTGCTTTTTTATAAAAACACTTAGATATTTTTTTCCTGCTATTTACCTTTGAGCATTTAAAATGAAATACGTAATCACAACATAGTCATCCCACACTACACTTGGGCATTAAAAAAATCCCCTCCACATGATTAAAAAACATCCATAGTGGTGTGGCAATGTTTTGGCGCCATTTAATTAGAAAAACACAAATAAACAAGAAACTAGGTGAGTGTCTCAGAATCGCTGGAGGTGAAAAGTTATTTCCACCTGTTTTGCAAATGAAAAACATTAATTAAAAAGAAAAAGCACTTTTCTTCTGTAAAAGAAAAACAACACAACTCTTCCAAAGTCCACACTGCAATAAAATGGATGAACCTCCATTATACGGCATTAAGCAAATAAGGGAGTGTAATCTATGCAGTTAAGAAGATGATAAATAATTACAATTATAAGACACTATAATCTATGCAGAATTTTATTTAGTTATTCTCTTCTACCCAAAACCTTTCTTTGCTGATGTATAAATGTATATTCTAGTTACACATATAGTTTGTTTTGCAAATGTATACTTATTTACATTTGCAAACATTATCGCCCAAGAATATTACCATATGTAATATGTATTTGTGAACTTTCCCAAACTGTTTTTCCAAATCAGATTTCAATACAGGTGATACTTCCCAACTAAAGAATAAAATCTAAAATTAGACACATTTTAATATTACAAGGTTAATATTTCTTTGATTGGAATTGTAATATCTTAAGCAGTCTCCAATAAAACCTTAGCAAATATTCATAATAGTCTGTAAACGTAAACACTCTCAGAAATAGTGGTGTAGGTAGTCCAACTTGGGAATGAAAGTAAAGAGAGGCTCTGTTTGCAGAAGGCTGAGGCAGTGCTGAACAGACAGGGACAGCAGTGCAGGTCAGTGCGCGAAGGGACACTCACCACGTCTCCCTGTCTGGTGTCCTTTCCCGAGGCGATGAGGATGTAGTTCCAGGCCAAGGGCAACAGCAGAGCCAGTGGGATCATGTAGAGCTCAAAGTTCCACACCACTACTATGAAGAGCTGCGGAGATAGACAGAGAGCCGGAGAAAGAAAGACACAAAAGGCGAGACATAAAAGAACAGATCACAGCGAAGCTCGCATTGGGCATTTGTCTAATTCTGCAATTATTTATTTCTCATCCATGCTTGCTTATATTGTGAGATAATAAAAAGATGAATAAGATATGCAATTATGGTGTAACAATAATTATGATGTAACAAGAGATGAATACAGGATCCTTTTATGACATAATAAAAGAATAATAAAATATACCATTGTGATGTAATAATAGATCAAAATAAGATACCATTATGATGCATTAACAGGCCTATTATTCTCATATGTACAAATGCAACATAATACAAAAAAGAAACAACAATTTTTCAATCAAGTCACTTTTTGTGACATGATATTGAGTTTATTAACTTACAAGTCACTGATCTTTCTGAATTCAGTTTAACCAGAAATGCCTACTTTAACCAAAAGGCCTACTTTTCTCATCAGTGCTGGGATGTACTTAAGCTTTTTAAGCCCTGTAAAAGATCTCATTTATTCTTGAAAAGCAATCACTCCCTATATTCAAAACCAGCCTATAGCTGGACACTGACCTTAACCCGAACTAAAGCAACTGCCAGATACCCCGCACGGCTTCAAATGACCAAAGATTTGCACCCTACTAAGGGGAACAGGATGAAATTGCTGAATGAACTATGCAACCATTACACATTGTTTTGTGAATGAATTGGGGTTTAGACGTCTAGATTATCTTATCAATTTCCACATACAGCAATTTGTGAACATGCAATATTAAGTTGCAAATATTTCAAGCAATCAGCTGAAACTGAAGCACGCCATCCACCACAGTTGAATGAATGTGCTCACTCTTAATTAGCAAAAGCAACACAATGAAAATATGCAAGTTCTACCTTAGGAATCCATCTACGCTCCCTTGTAATAGCTATTAATCAAAAAGCACACTCACAAAGAGGAGCATGTAACTGCTCATCAAAAAAGCACCAGACTAAGATGAAAATTTCCACCCAATGATTATTTTTGCGAAACATATTTACAACTGAATATGAAGCACAGCAGGGTGTGACAATTTCTTTCACCCATAATAATGATGAATCTGGCAGGTTGAAACAGCTGATGAGTTATGTTGTTTACTACAATGAATATTAATGTAGTGCTAATGTAAGACAGCCAGAGAACAAAAAAAATATTGTTATAGATAACTAGTCAGTTTGCAAGCCCTTAAAACATTATACTGCATAACCTACTGCTAGATACTTCAGCATGGAGTGTCCTACTGATGGCCATAACCTCCCCCATGCATACAGTACATAAACAAACACAGTGAGGTGCATTTTCTGTTTTGCGTTATGTTTGGGTCAGCAATATAGTTATCTACATCGCCAGATAGAATTGCACCTTTCAGGGCACACAAATGGGGTATCATCAAGTGTGTTTTCAATACCTTTAGTTAGGGAATATTTTGTTATATTATTAAGGTGTACTGACTTCATCCATCCTTTTTTTCTTTCAAATGTGCCCCAATTTTGGGAAAGTACCTTTAAAACTTAATTAAGTGCACAGTTCAACCATATTGTATATTTGAGGGTATATCTGCATTGCTTGTACCTTCCCTTCTTGCATTGCTTGGGCAGCACCTTTTCTTTTCTGATAGTGTAGGATTTAACCATTTTTCTGAACTTCCAGACACATGTTCAAATACATAAAACAGGTCCACACAAACACAAACACACACACACACACACACACGCACACACAAAAGGATATTTTCTGTTTTTCTGTAATACACTTACAGCATATGGACCACTATGACCATCTTTCTAAACCTGGTCTGATAACATGTACTACCTGAACTAAAGGCTGAGTTATAAATTTGTTAGAACACACAATATCTAGGCACGATACCACACACACACATTTAAAACCGAAAAATTATTAATCTTAGTGTACCATAACAAAACAAAGATATACATGATGAATTATAGATGAATTGGCCAAAGCATTAGCATAACGCTCCAAGCAAAATAACTTACTGTAATGGGCCGGGGTGTAGTTGCTAGAAAATAACATATTACTGTTCTTTTGGGTTTTTTGTTTTCTTCCTTTAATAAAGAAGTGTTCAGGGAATAGGGAGTCTTTTTCAATTATTCAACAATGTTTACAGGCAAGTAAACACACACACAGCCAGACACACCTATCATACTAGACAAATTCACACTTACACACACTAGCTTACCCATCTTCCAACCTCAACATCTTTCAGAAATGTCTCTCTCTCTCTCTTTCTTTCTGAATGAACTCGGCATTGCTATGCTTTCCATGAAACCTCAGCCTCTCTCTAGCACATTCATTCACGAACAGTGGCAAGACTTAACCGTGTTTTTAGTCCTGCTGCACCAAATGTCTGTGCGAAGCAAAAATAAAAATACTATGATATTCAGCTCAAACACACAACAGCAAAACCTTTCTGCAATACAGTCAAAAAGACGCTTCAAAAATAGCCCCAGGAAAAAAAGAGCCTACTTTTGGAGATGAGCTCTATTTGTGGTGAAATGCTTTTCATGTTTAATTATTGATATTTTATTTTATATTATTTGTTTACTTTTTCATCTATTTTTGGTCAGTATTAAAGGTAAAAAAACAGACAATTATTATCATTATCATTTATTAATGTTAAAATTCAACTTATTTCTCTCAAAAACACACCATAACGCTGCCTAATGGCTTAGAAATCTCTCACTTTACAAAGGCACTTACAAATCTCATTCTTTGTCTCAGTTCTTCAGTGTCCGTCTTGTTTTCATATGCCCGGGGGTTTATTTAACCTGCCGCTGGACGCAGTCCCTGGAGTTTGGATACTCTAGCTGAGGGGGCCGGCACTTGATTGACGGGTGATGTTAGCAGACACCTATGGCCGCTCTGAGGTGACCCTTCTCCCTTTCACACAGCCTGGCGGCCCGAGTAGAGGTGCCCAAAGAGTCGGGGCCGATCTCCCAGAGCAGGGGCCCGTTTTCACCCCCTACCCCCAACTCCTCAGGGACAGAAGGGCCACAATCCCCCCCCCCCCAGTAACCAAAGTGAAGAAAGGGACTGGGCGAAAGGACATAAAAAGAGAAACTGAATCTGCAAATGTGTGATTGCAAGCTTTGTCACAAACCATCCAGGAAGCCACAATATCAGTCTCTGACAGCCCAGTGGGCCGGATGCCCGTGGAGAAGCCTCAGTGAATGGTTACTCAGTTCACTGTGTGGGTTCAGGACCGTTCTGGTCAGTGCACACACACCGTCAAAGCCGTTGCACCTGCAAAACCCATGTCCAGTAATTCAGCATCCGCTGAGTAATACAATATGCTCTGCCAATGAAAATCACGTTCATCTTTACTCGTAACTCAATGGATATGAACTCCAGGACATTCTGAAAAGGTAGTGGGCAGCGCAACAAGAAAATCTAATTAAATTAAGTGAATAAACTCCCACAGTGAATTATAGTGAAAGCAAGTCAATCAATAGGTCTAGGTAACACTAAGAAGTCACATACACAGTTAAAAAAAAAACAAGCTCATTTATTTCTTAGCGTTTATTTCAAGGCATTAGCTTGCGATAAGCTTTAGACTCTTTTGTTAGTAGATTTTTACAGTTCCACTTCTGGACTTTATTTCATGGGAAGACTTTTGGAAATAAAACCTCCAAACACCACAGAAGTTAAACATATTTCAGGTTGAATGTCTATGCAGACATTAGGAATGTCCTAAATTATTTTAGGAATAATTATTCTTTATAAATTTTACCTTGTCATGTAAAAAAGGTTTGTTCTACCATCCTAAACTCTGTGTTAGTGCCTTTTTAACAGCCCTTGTCATGCATTATGCACCTCTCTTTATAATAGCAGTGCTAATACATTTTAGCACTCAGAAGTAGGCTACAATGTTCATCTGCCATATCAAGCACTGTTTAAGTTTGTTTTAATATCAAATTGATTTTGTACATGAATAACAGTACACTTGAGATGAAGTCCCTTGTCAAAACTATTGCTCTGACTTTTAGAGGGAAGTACACGACGACCAAGTGTTTCAAATGCTCCTCGATGTGTATTTTGTTTCTTTTTTTTTTTGTTTCTTTTTTAGTTGGAAAAAAAGAGCGGACTCTGTTTTGGCAGTCGATTTTAATATCATTTTGGCACTTGCCGTTCTGGAGTGGGGTATGAGCACTTTGGAGAATGCATTTGAGAATTAGCACATTAAAAGTGTGTTACCAACACACCCCACAACAGCCATTCTACTTGGAATTGAGAAATTGAGTCATCATAGTGGTGTTGATTATTTTAAATGGTGCCAACGGTGGAGAGAAATATGCCAAATGAGAGGCTGATTATGGACGTCAATAACTCATCTGGGTTTTGGCCGGGCACTCCGCAAGAATGCTCCTGATGAGTGATGCTGCACTGCCACCTCCTGGCATTCTGGAAAACTGACTTTGTGAACATGGACTCAAGCTTATTTAGGACTGATCAAAACAGACAGAGTTACATTTGTTGGGGATTAAATGCTTCATTCTGTTCAGTAAAGAGTCCAATAGTGGAATGTTCAAGAACACACAGCACCTACATTTCTTAATCACTGCTTTCTCGTAATCCTTGGAGGTTACCATGTAGGAAATCAAAATTTACTCAACTTTTGTGGTTTTAAACAGATAGTGCTGGAGTATTTGCTTCTGTTCAGAAATGGGCTCAGACATGTGAATGTTCAATAATGTATAATATTTCACATTCAAAATTTTGAAATATAATAAAATATAATAAAAGACTTATAAACACTTATAAGTCTCTCAGATAGTCAGAACTGGTATTTGCCGAACCATTCCCACTGCATCTTTGCAAGAACACATCAAAATTTGCTAAAAAACAGGTTCAGACAAACATAAAAAAAGACATGGAGCTGATAATGGACCGATGAGTATTTCACTCACCTTCATAATCCACAGATACTGTAAATCACAGTTTAGACAACTTTTGTTAGAGCTAATCAAAACAGACAGAAATACAACTGCTTGAAAAAGTGACATTCTGTAACTAACAGTGTATTCTAACATTTATAAACTGATTAATTAAAAAGAAACAAGCAGTTGCTTGTCATTAAGAGTTACAGAATTTGTATAAATAATAATTTTCTATAAAACCTTCATCCTCTATGCCCTTGTAACTGCGTGTGCTTAGGGAAAACTCAGCTCACCTCAAAGTGAAAAGGTGTCACATTGAAGAAAACAGTGTGAGGTCACATACAGACACACACACACACACACACACACACACACACACACACACAGATGTATACACACACTGGAGCATTTGTTCCTCGCTTCCTCTCTCTTTTTTTCTCGAATGGGTGTATTTTATCTAAATGCAAAGCAGGTGAGGGCTGCTCCAGTTTCGTGTAGCAGCAGCCTCTCTTGTCTGGGCTCTCCCACTGATAAGAGCCCTACTTTAGCCTACATAAAAGAGCCGGGTATCATTTCCTTACCCCCTCCTTCCAATAAAGCCTCCTCAGCCAGCACACACACACACACAGACACACACACAGACACACACACTTACACACATCCAAACAGCGCTCCTATTCCCCATGCTACTCAATACCTGCTCTATTTGCTCCCAATTCAGGGCCAAATTGCAGCTAAAGTTACGGCAAATTTGTTTGGAGGAAGAGTTGGTGAGGCTTGGCCGCTCCAGGGCGCAGAGAGGGCCAGAGTAAGAGAGAGAGAGAGAAACGCACAGGGCGAGCTGGCACACAGCGGGCTCTCTGAACCTGACACCACCGCTGCCAACAATGTCCCACTTTCACAGCGGACGGATGGGTGGCGGCATGCTCAGCTTACAGGTGTTCGATTAGAGCTCTCACAACACACAAACACACACACACACACACACACACACACACACACACACACACACACACACACACACACACACACACACACACATATACACAAACGCATAAACTTTGTATTTAATATAGGGACTTTAGTCCCAAATGGTTGGCACCTCATTGCTGTGTGTGTGTGCATGTGCATGTGCATCAATGACATGGGTGTCCAAACTGATACATTGATATAATATAACTCTATTATATTTTTCATTAGATATTACAATGTCTGTAATAGTCACCAATAAAGAACCATGACAATTTTTTTTGACATTTTGTGCAACATAAGAAAGTAAAGATGCACTCCATAAAACATCAATCAAAACAGCTTATGGAAGACAACTAGAGTCTGCAGCATCTAGCATTTGTGGGCACTTTATAAATGGTTTGTAAATGTATTAAAATAGTTTATTAATGGCTATTCATTAGGTCCTTAAAACATTAAAAAACTGTTAATAAAGAGCTGCGGTTAGCCAAAAAGTAAGTCCTTTCATCTATATAGCTGGCCACTGATCTAACTTTGTCTTCTTTAGGCATTTTAAGTGTCAGCTTCACCGCAGTTGGTGTTTAATGCTTATTAACTGCTTATTAATGTGATTCTAACATAATCGATAACCAATAATAATCATATCTAAAATTATTCATAAACCCTATCTAATGGTAGTCAATTGGATAGTAGTATCTTTCTATTTTCATACTAAAATATTCAAAAGCTTGGTATACTAGTTTTATTGTCTGCATTCTACTACTGTGTAAATAGAACAAAGAGAAATCTGACATTTGTTTTTGTTCTTGGTGCGCTCACAAAAGTGAGCAATGCAACAATGTGTGTGTGTGAGGGTGCGCGTGTATGAATGTATTAAGGTGTGGTTGTTCCCATTTGCATACAGAAGGCCGTTTGAGACACTAAACACAATCGTTCCTGACATTATATAGCAGATGCACATGTTAGTCACAACAAAAAAGTTTTCAATATTGCAACAGTTGCTAGCACTAGATCAACTCACAACAACAACAACTACAACAAACTGGTAACCTAAATAATCATAATAAAGCCATGTCAAAAGGTACCGACCTAAAAATACCAGAATAGCTCATCACAACACCCGCTTCACCTCACAGCCATTTTCATCTGCGCCGTGTTAGAATTCCCTTTGCTGTGGCTAACCTTTGTGTAGGAAGAGGCAGGGGTTCTGCAAAAGCAGCCGCGCAATTTCAGAGTGTATAACACACTCTGCGTCTTAGCTGAAGTCTGTCGAAACTTGGCAAAGCTACACAGCTGGGGATAGCAACACTGCTGCATGAAATCACCTTGACCAGATGGCTGGCGATGAAGTGGTTCTTAAAGAAATAAATTAAGTGATTTAGAAAGTCCTTATGTACCAACATTAAGACTGGGACTAATAATAATGATATACGTTTAGGGGAATAAGCACTCGTTTAACAGAGCTAGATTATTTGCTTTTGGTTTTTGTTTTTTTTTATCCCCAATCTAAATGACTCGACTGGACTGAAATAATTAGACGTTTTGGAAGTCTAATTGATTCGATGCCACTGTGTTTGATAATTTACTAAGCAAGTGTGACCTCCTGTTTTTAGCAGACTCTCTTGACATTTATTTCTCTGACATTTCCATTCATTTTTTTTCCTGAGCCCAAGAGCTGAGGAAGAGTAGAGGAAAAAAATTGAACTTAAATGTTAACTGATCGATACAGACGTCCCCGTCCCTCCTACCCCGCGTTCTAAACTGTAGCAAAATTAAAACGTGTCAAGCGGCAAATGTTAACAGGCGACGCGGCCGATGTTTAAAGACACGTTAACGCTAAAACAGACAGATCCTGCTGAATATTATGCAGTGCCACATAGCAGGATTAGTGCGACTGTCCTGTTAGCATTCAGTCACACACTGAGCTTCAGAGAGGGTGTCCTTTAAGTGACAGCTCAGCTGTCCAATTATACTCCCCGCTTTCTCTTCACTATGCAGCAGGAGTTGTGGGAAGATAGACATATATTTTGGGAGAGTGCTATAACAAAAATGTGACATCATAATATTTGAAGGACTTTTAACAACACACAATATGTGCAACAATACTTGCTGAGGCTTGCAAACATTCTCTAATGAAAGAAATGCTCCAGTAAATTACTGCAGACTTTTAATGCAATAAACTATTAATGCAATGAGTACAATATATTTTGTACTTCAGAAGGGAATATGAAACTATTTAAGAAGGACAGAGAGAAAAAATTACTAGGCATAAATGAATAATGGAATCAAGGATTGATATCCCTTCAGCTATTAGTTACTATGTATTTTAAACGGTTACTAAACACTAGACTTGACATAATGATGCTGTATTGTCATACTGCCCACACTTAAAATATTCAGTAAGAAGAAAGATGCTGCATGCTACCTTTGTATATAGTCATTTAGTTGAATTTGCTGTTGTTTTTGCAAAATCTAGAAACTTTATTTTAAAATCAAAAGCATGATATAATCTACAGGAAATGGATACATGAGTGAAACGAGGTAATACCTGGCACAGTTTGGCTTCACTCACTAAGTCATGCAAGTAGCTCAAGTCTGTTAAGAGTGTGTACATGTGTGTGACTGTGAATCTGTGTGTGTGTATGTGTGTGTGTGTGTGTGTGTGTGGGTGTGTGTGTGTGTATGCATGTATGTGTGTATGTGTGTGTGTGTGTAGCTTCTTACAAGGAAGGCACAGATGCTCCTCTGAGGAGACTCCCACTCAAAGCAGCTGTTGATGTAGCAGCCAGCGTTGATGAGGAACATGATACAGCGCCTCACTCTGTTGAAGTTCTGCAAGAGCAACTGAAGAAAGAAGAAAAGTACAGTTCAGTATTGACTTGAGTCAGGAGTCATCGTTTCTGGCCATTGAGGGCATGGAATCCAGGATGGAGCAGTGATTTCCTAAAGGCCAGAGCACACTGACCCAACATTTCTCTGCACAGTCTACACATGGCTGGTTTAATATGGTTCTGTAGCAAGAGCCAAAACAGTGTGAATGAGGTAAATGTTCTAGAAGAGTGAGAATGTGAGAGAACATGTTAGAACACTGAGACTTTAGTGTCACTGAAGGAGACTTTGGGTGGCTGGTGGACTAGTGCTTAGGGAGTTGCCCCTGCGATCAGAAGGTTGTGGGTTCAAATCCCAGAATTGATACTTTCTAAAACAATGTCAATAGGTGAGCATTCCAATAGGGGAGTACACTGTAGGACAGTGTGAAAGCTGGAATACATTTATAAACTTTGTGAATAGTGGAAGAACATTGTAGAGAACAAAATGGCGAGAACATTCTAAAAGTGTGTACATGAGGAGCTTGTTTTAAAACCCTATTAATGGGAAGATCACTGCAGAACAGTATGAATGGGGAAATCCTTTTAGAACAGTATAAAAGTGAGCTGCCATTCTAGAACAGTATGAAATAGGGGTTTATTCTAGAATGAACAGGGGACAATAATGTCCTACAAAGCCAAAGTGCAGTAACTACATATTTGGTCAAAATTGACTTTAGATTACAAATGGGGTTTAGGACATCTCCTTTGTCTTGTGAGAAAATATCCTGGTGATGATGATGATGATGATGGTGTACAAAATCCATACTAATCCTAAAACTTTAAAGCCATTTCTCTCAGTTTCAGCTTTGGCATAGTTACTGCACTTTGGTTTGCAGGGCAGATCATTATACCACAGTGTCAATGGCAGTCAATATGTTAGAACAGAACGAAATGACAGAGAGCACTGTAGGCGTGCAGGATATTCCAGAACTGTGTGAATTTGGGAGAACATTCTAGAGACTTCATAATGTTAAACACAGGTATAACAAACCACCTCAGTGTTTTGGTCTGTTGTTGTTTGTTGGAGAGCATTGGATCAGTGTGTTCTGTTCTTAACACAAATACAATTAAAATGGCAATTAATTCCCAATATGAATCAGGTGTGTCTGAACACAGAAGTCACCAAACTGTGTTCAACACCAGCCCTCCAAGACCAAGGCTATAATTTTGTGCCAACAAAAATGGACAGATATGTCAAAAGCATCCTATTGCAGGCACCTTACATTTGTAAAGTCAACTTTCAGTTGCTGTGACATCAGTGTAAACTCTGAGATAAGTTATGTTGTATAAACAGTCTTTGATAGGCATATTAAGCACGTCTAAATTTGGTATGAATCACTACACAAAACAAATGAGTATGAGGCACAAAATAAGTGTGTTTTGGCAACAGTCACATTGGCACTTGCTTTGGGGCGTCTGGCATGGAAAATGTGGTAAATAAACGGGAGCGATGGAACCACACTTTGTAGTCCCACGCCGGTTTTGGCAAACGGTCAGAGACTGGAAAAGCACTATTGTCCCATGGCATTGTTATCTAGGAATAACACCAGAAGACAGAACCAAGACTAAAAGACATTTCATTCAAACAGAGAATACAGCCAAGAGACAGCCAGGGGGCAACTTACATTCTTACATTATATTCCGTAAATGTTTTAGATGCATTAAAGATGAATACGCTATCTATCTCATCCCCTTTAACAAAATGGCATTATGCATAATTCAGAATTAGTCTGAACTGCAAATGACTGCTGTGTCCTGGTGTCCCTACCAAGATGAAACACACACTGGCACATAATAGCAGCAAGAGTGCGGGCTTTGATCATAGCAAATATCTGCATTTACTTTGCCAGACTCGGACACTCTACCTTTAAACTAGGTTATTTTACTGGCCATTTGGGACCAATCAAGCAGGAGTAAAATGAAAGGTAAAATGAGATACAAAATGGTGGAAAACTACATGATCCAGTATTATAAAATTAGGAAGATTATACTTGGCAAAACATTAGAAGTTTCAAAGAAAGTTAGAGCTGTTGTCTGCTCCCCTTTCCTTCCAGATTTTTTTAATGGCTACTTGAAATCTTTCTTACTAGCAAAAGCATACTTTAATTTACACACACACACGCACATACACACACACACCACACACACACACACACACACACACACACGCACACACTGCACATACTCAGACACCCACTCTCTTCCTAAAATGGCAAGAAGGGCTAAAAGAGACAAAGTGCCGAGCGTGCACTTTTTGGATCTCAGAATGGCTCAACTGTGCTGTGAACTCCATATGTGTGTGTGTGTGTTTGTGTGTCAGTGACAGGCCTGATTTGGGACAGCCCCTCCAATTCAGCTCTTTGTCCGAGGGGGACACATTGAGCGGGCCGACAATGAAGTGCATTGCAGCGGTGCCACCAAGAGCCAAGCTAAAGGATGGCCAATCTACTTATGCACCCCCACAACTGACAGCATGACATTTCTATTCAGCGGCTCCAGAGGAGAGGGACCAGTGAGTGAGGAGAGAGTGAGGGCGAGAGTGACACTGTTGTCTATATTGTGTGTCAAACATACTTTCTCTTCAATAGCAGCTATTAACTATTATGCTTATGGTGAGACTTTTTTATTTTTACCTGTTTAGAAACTCGAGGCTCCTCTTCGATGTACTTCTGCTCGATGGGTATCAGCGTCCTGAGGCCAGCTTTGACCTACATACACACATCTTGTTAAGATAAAATGCATGGACAGATTTAAAAGTAGTAGCAATGGCCAGTCAATGGCTATTCTTAAGGTTTCATTTCAACCTAACAAGATGACAAACAAAACGCAATACAATATCTTTCATTTGAACGTATCTGAAATGAGAGGAGGATCTCTAACAAAAGTGAGGATTCAAAACTTTCAGGTGATTCCATCTTGGTTCTCGTAAGTAGACATTTGTCTAGAATTTAAATTGGATTAAAAGTCAGGATGTGTAACAGTTCGTCATGGTTTTGTCAAATGTTGGCATTCAGACAAACAGAAAAAGTCATAAGTGCGGTCGTGACCCTGTTGATAAAGTTAATGTAAATGTAATTCATCATCTAACTGTGTAATTAATGGTGTGATTGTGTAGTTTCAATCATGTTGCTAAGCAAAACAACAGACATAATGCCTCTGTGAGTTAAAATGGGCTTCTAAAGCATGGCCTTTGTGGGCTTTCTGGATTCTTGTATGTCGTATTGGTACAGTAATATAATGCTAATGACTGATCTCTGCACAGCTCTAACGACTGATCTCACTTTCTTCCTCCATTTCACATGCTCGGTGCCACATGGCCGTGTGCCGCTCTCTTGCTCTGCCATCTAAAATGGCGGCCGCGGCGTGAACAGCAGCACACACACCCACAAACAAAAGCTTAAGGAGAAGGGGAGCCTTTGGTAATTAAAGAGAAAATGAGGATGAGGGGGACAGCCCTGTGTTCAAACGACAGGAACAACCACGTTTGAAGGGAACAAACAGAGAGAGGAGAGGAAGAGATGGTGTGTATGTGTGTGTGTGCGTGCGTTGGGGGGGTGAGTAAAAAGAAAAAGAGAGAAGGACTTACAGCATTATAAATCACATCTAGTTCGAGAAAGATGACCCCTTTTGTTGGCCCTGTCAGCTCCTTGCTTTTCAAGGCGTAAGCTTTCCGTTCACCATTTTGGATCTGTGGGAGAGGGACATGACAGCCGTCTGTCTGGCAATACCCAGCTGAATACACTCCTCGCATGACCTTTGACCCCCAGCTGCTGCATCTGACAGAGAGCCCAAAACAACTGTGGCGGCTCTGACAAGTACCTGTTCATTACGCCCCAACCACTGTCAGCCGCAAATTAACTATCCTGGGGGATCATCCTGGGAGCACACATTACACTCTCCCTCTCTTTTTTTATTTCTCCTCCTTTCTTTTTCTTTTTTTTTATTACTTTTTTGAAACTCTCTGTTTTGGTAGTGGGGTTAGGTTTATCAGCCTCTTGTAGCTTTTCTTATATAGATTTCCACCAACAGCTAAAGTGACTCAGCTGACCTTTCCCAAAGTATTTTTCATAACATACATTTTCAATCAATATTTCTACGCTTGTTTTTACCCGATTAAACACCAAATGCTAATTCCTGAATTTGTTTTTTTTCTCTCAAGTAAGTGGCTGAGGACTCACGCTTAACAATGGAATGGCAACTTTGCCCAGGAAGTCAGCGCTCCGGTCTCGATCTTCGTCGTAAACCGTAACCTCCAGGACGGAGTGGATGTCTTTCACATTGCTGGTTGAAAGACAAAATCAAAATGGGAGGGGGGTGGGGGTAAGTCATTGACTAATATTAAACATCAGAAAATATCTTTGAAGTCATTGCAAAAAAAAGAGAAAGAGAGAGAGAAAGAAAGAAAGAAAAAAAAGGATTCATTTAAAGCCTTGGTGACAGTCTTTAAAAAAAGATGCAGCGATTCTCCCTTTGAAATGCTATCTTTGAAAAGTAGGCTAAAGAGTGGAAGAAAATGAGGTTATTCTTAAAGAGGCGGGCACTCCAAGGAGAGGCTAGATTACCCAGCTTTCTATGGGAATTCACAAATGAATTTCCAACCAGGCAGATTGAAAGATTATGAAAAAACATCAATGGAACAACCTCTAGATTCCCAACTAATATGAGAAAGTATGTACAACACATTTACATACACTACAATTACTGAACTTGCACAGGGAGTGTAATTTCATCCTGAGGTTAAACTTGGTCCTCAAGGGAAAAAAAAGTTTACTTATATCTAACAAGTCCATGTAGAGATAAAAGAATGAAACTAAATTAATGTGATTTAAATGTCCTTCTGCTCTTAGCTGTTATTTTTTACTGAACATAATTCAGTTTTAATTAGGGTACTTTTTATTGTGTAATTATTTTAGTGTAAATTATAGATGGTAAGATACGGGATGTGTAATGTAAACTCTGCATACGTGGTGGCTTTTATTAAGAATTAGCCCTGCCTGAAGAAAAAAAATAGCAGACATATTAAAAAGCATCTAATTAAAATAACAACGGACTGAAATGCAAATATGCAAAAATAAATGTACCCTATAAAAATCATTTAACACCAAACTCACAATGTGAAGACTTTGTTCCACTCTGGGTTGAGGTTTTTGTAAACGGTGTGTGTCTGCAAGCGGTCGTTGCTGAGTTCCACAACACAGAAGGGGTCACTCTTGCCTGTGAGGGACACACACACACGCGCGCTCAGACACACATTAAATTTATCAGTCGTAGACTAGTGTAATCCACTGGCCAGCGTACCGAGAGATGGCAGAGTTTCTCTTTACCTGATAAAGGTATGGGAGAGCGGGGCCGAAGGGCTAAATTACACCCCACTGCCTCTTTTAAAACTCCATCGCTTTAAGGGACAATTTATCATCTCGGAACTCATTTGATGTATTCGTTTTTGCCTGTCTGTAGTGTCACGGCCTCATGCTGTACTGATACGCTGGCTTGCACACAGGTAGATAAGCGCTTCAGCCGCGCTGCTGCTCATGGCCTTAGAGCTGCTCCTTCACACACGCACATACACACGCAGACGGTCACCCACAGAGGGCTGGCGAAGTTAACAGACCTACCATACAGGAGAGGTAAAGACTCAAAGATGCATAAGCTTTAATACTGAAAAGAAATTTGTTCTGGAAGCAGCTAAAAGTCTTACTTGTATGAAAATCTAGTCATCATGAATTTGAAATTCTAAATGCATTTAAAAATGTACTATTCACTTAAAAGTGTTCTTAAGGGAATTGGTTATATATAAAACTAAGACTACTCATATATAGTTAAAATGATAAAATAATCCTCATATGTGAGGAAAACCTGTTGTTCTTTACAGAACCATAATATAGAAAATGTATATTACAGAACAAACCTCATGAAACCAATATATTGTACATACAGAATTTAAGATTATCTCGCAAGCACTTCCAAGACATTTCAAAACTGCTGTGGAACTTAACTTCGAGTGAATATTTAAAGAATATCCTAAATCATGCAACAACAAAAAAAAACATTATCATAAGCAGTCATCTCTAGAGAGATATTAAATCAAAAACAGTGCCCTATATGCTTTGAAATGTGCTATTAAAATATACATGTAAATATATCGAAGGAATCTGAAAGGGCCAGTTTCCTCCTCCAACAAAACTCAAACAACAAACTCTTAATTCCAGCTTTGATCTCAACTTTCAACAAAACATTTGGGAGCATTTTTATTGTTTGTAAAAGAACATGATTTTTAAAAGATGGGTCAGAAAACAACAAAGATATAGCGGTATTCCCACAACGGGACGATATTTGCAGCTAATATAACCTGAGAGCATTCTGCAAGTTCCTCACAACAAAGTAAAAGAAGGGTTTATACATCAGTTCCCAGCAGATGAATGAGAGATTGCCATTGATCTTTGGGAGCTGATAAAAACGGCGCAACAAAAGCAGGACATTTAGCTGACATGCTAAATAAATGTCACCGTGATCAATGCAAAGTCCTGGCTGTCACAAGCCTGTTCGCTTTTGAGAACTCATCGATCGGCCAGTGCTGGATAAGTTCATATTTATTATTAATGTAGCATATAAAACACATTTAAGTGGGGTTTTTTTCAAATTCAAATGTTACTATTATTATAGATTGATCACATATATTACTATAGATAAATAGTATATAATTTAGAATATAAACTACATAATGCATTCACTACATAGTATATACTGAATGCACTGTATACTGGTACTCTGAATGCAAAGGATGCACAATGATAGCATGAGTAGTCAATAAATACGCATTCAGCCTGCAGATCCGGTATGTAGTCGCAAAAACGAATTCACATTCCATGAATGACACGAAGTGGCTCCACAAATGACCCGAATAAATTAGACAGCATTTGTAAATTAAGATTTTCCAGACGTTTCTAATTGTTTGTACACAAGCATTTAATTTCTCTGTCTAAACAGGTTCATCATGTCTATGCTTTTCAGGTTTTGTTTTCTAGGTGCTGAGGGAAACAATTTAAGTTAATGCTTAAATTAACACGAACTGATGGGCGAAGAAATGTAGCAACAAACTGCATATCCTCGTGCTACAGTCCTGCTGATGACACATGGTCGTCCCCGGCGACGAACTCTGACCTTGTTTGTGAGGCGGCTGTCTGAGTGAATTTCACGCTTCGCCTTGGATGAAACTTTGACTCCCCAGGTGTGGCCGGCAAGAAAACCTCCACGGGTTAATTTCGGACGAACACACTCCGAATGGCGAGATGAGTTCAACCTCATTTTAGCTCCAATTTGATGAGCTGAGTGCAAATGTACGGCACAGTAATTACATTTTTCAGGTCTGGAAGGCGTCTTAAATGAAATCCAGGGACGTATTATGCAGAAGTCTGCATGTAACAGTCGCGTCCAGACACTTTGCACATTTCACTGCTGTCCCCTATATGGCCTAAACAGTCGTCATAGATGATTAAATTGGAATGACACACGCCCCCCCCCGAGAAAGAGATCTCAAAAATTTTATACAATAACTGCACTATCAAATAGGTGTTGGAGTGCTGTTACTACAAACAACTCGGTCCAAATTGGATCCTATTCGATTCAATTCAATTCAATTCAATTCAAAATTCAAAAGGAGAACTCATCCTTCTCTGGGTCTTACTATACAGCAGAATTATGAGGGGTTGGACAATATGGCAATAATATCAGAATACCTTCACAGCACACAACATGTATCATACAATACATTATTGTTTATCGTTTTGTTTGATATATTCAGTAGTGTAATGTTGAAAATGCTATAAAATGTATGCATACAATAATATTTATTTATTTAATGTTCAGCTACACCAGGAGTAGAAAGGGCAAAGGGTATGCCACTTTGGAGTCCATTTAAACCCCTTTGTAATGAACCATGCAGATGAACCTGCTGACTTACTCAGAAAAGAATATCATCATATAATGCATCATGATATCAATAACACTGTCATATCGCCCACTCGGTGATAATAAAAGATCATTATGAGTAAAGCATTGATATTAAACAGGTCTCCAGAAGCTGAGGATGAATTTATTCTGTCTCTGTGGTGAATATCATAAAAGCTACAGCTAATACAGGCTGAATGGCGGGTTGGGTTAGTAACGGCCCATAATTGTGTAATTCGGTTCCGTCCAGCGGGAGCCAGAGGAGGATGCAGTGCTGCACTGAATGGGGCCGGTCACAGGGGGAGCAAAACCCACTCTGGCTAAACACTGTTGGTTTTTACACACTCTGTCCATTTATTCTGTGAGGCCTGGAGAGCAGGCACTCCAGATAAACGCCTCAGTTAATTACAATGAGGAGCAGGCCAATAGAAAGAGAGAGAAAGTGTGAGAGAGAGAGAGAGCGAGAGAGACAGAGAAAGAGGCTATGAGGAATGAACCAGGCCCAATGTATGCTGGAGTGCAAGCGAGGTAAACCGGAGGATAAGAATACATTAAGCTCTCTCTGTTACTTAAAGCTTGCTCGCTCTCTTCCTTTCCGTCTACCTCTCTCGACCTCTCCCTGTCTGAGCTGAGCTCTCTATTAGAGAAAGCACTGTTCCGTGGCCCGTAACCCTGCTGGCTGACACCTTGGTGCCAGGCCCCGTTTGAGACAGCGGGGCCCCGGGGGGCCCGAGGCTTTTCCAAAGGGGGGTTTGTGAGCCACTGCTTTATGGCGGGAAAAGAGTGTGAAATCAGAGCTCACGAGGCGGCCTTGGTTACCTTGGGAACGCCGGACCGCTCTCCGAGGTCAACTTAACGGGTTGGACCCCCGGATCGGAGGTGGGGGGCAATGGTGGGGGATTGTTGAGCTGTCACACACAGGAGTGTGTGTGTGTGTGTGTGTGTATGTGTGTCTGAGTGTGTTGAAGGGATTCTTGCCGTCGAGCATGTCTTAATTAAAGAAAGGCCAGAGAGGTAGCACAGACAGAGGATACACACACACACACACACACACACACACACACGCACACACACACACGCACACACATACACACACACACTGAAGAGACAAGTGCTAATCTTTATCTCACTCTCTCACACTTCTTTCACTCACTGATAAAAATAATGAAACGAATAAAATGCAAATCTCCTCGTAAAAAATACAACAATACAAAAACAAGGTTTTGAAATCCTTTAACCATTCAAAAAGTACCATGATATATTAATTCCAGTATACAGGGAATGCTTGGACATCTTCATCTTACAAAGGCACTTAAAAAGTGCAAACAAAACCAGAAAGAAGAGGACAGAGGGCATATTCAAAAAAAAAAAAAAAAAAATACAGAAAAATCTTCATTTGAATATAACTTGCACAAACTGAAGGATGACTCCAGCAATGAGGTCATGCAGTTTCAGGGGGACTTGCAAATGCAGATTTTCCCCCTTCCCCTTTTGCCATAACAAATGCAGACGCACATTTTGTTTGTGCTAGTGGGGTATTAGCACTGAGGAAAAGGATTGCCTGTGGTAAGTGTTTTTGTTAATGGTCCTGTCTCTTGTACTCTGAATAGAAAAACTGCGTTGTGCGTCGGCTCCAATCTCTTTTCAGCTCGATAATACATACTGCCAGAAACTAGGCCTGTCCATGGTAGACTTAATTAAAAGGAAGAATTAATGGAAAAGGAACAGAAGCGTGGGAAAATACGTGTCAGACACACACCGCAGCCTGGAAAGTGCCTTTCCGTCCATTAGCAGAGGGTGAAAAACATCAGACTCTAGTTATACAGTCCCTTTTTTGTGAGGACAAACACTCAGCTTTTGATATCAGCAATCAGACAAAAACATACGTAGGATTATTTAAAATACTATATATATGTGCATGTTAGTGTGTATGCTCATGTGGGCACCCTCACCTGTAACATCAGCTGCCATCAGTCCCTCTGCACGAATGACCTTCACCTGTACCACACCCACATCTTTAATGTTGTGGAAGGATCTCATCACACTCTGCAGGATCAAAGGAATAGTCTGATCAGTATTAGAGCCCTATAGATGTTTCTGCAACACTTACTGTTACTGAAGTAGTACCAACACAGTACATGTACACACTCAATAAATTCAAGACAAGTAAGCATGCAAGCAATAGGGCAGCATGGTATATCATTTCACAATTGGAAGCACAACATCAAACTTCACAATAATGAATGCGGAAATAAAAATATTGCAGTGTGACCTTTTCCCTCACTATCATAAACAAATAAATGTGCCCTGCTTCTTCATTCATTATATTCCCATTTTTAACCCCCTTACACCATGTGATAACTTCACTACCAATGGAAAAGGCCTAAAACTACATAATACATAGTCTTAGTGCTATCTTGTAAAGTGAAATCACTGGAGACATAAGATTTTGTTCCAGCAACAAGAAATATTGTACCGTAAACACATGATCACCTTACATGCTTATTTATGTCAAATGTTATTGTTTGTAAGTCTTGTCACATCTCATGTTCCATTGTCTCAGCAGATAAGGATACTGTCTCATGCACACACATACACAACCGTGGTAGTAAAAAAAGTCTGCAAGTACACTGCAAATGAGTTATAACAGCAAGTGAGCATATGTCTAGCTATCATCATAATATGCAACAATTTTAATGGTTTTGACATCTGATAAAAAGAAAACTACCACATTCAAAATGACTACAAAAAACATTTTTTTCCAAAAAATAATTTTATATAGCAGTACGTATTCTGTAAGTACTGATGATGATCCAATAAATACTTATAACGCACTATGACACACAGTGTATTATATATTGGCTTAATTCATCATGATAATTATAAATTTACAATATGTTACAGTACACAATGTGTACTTAATGGCTATTGTGACACATTGTATATACTTATACATTGTGATACAATGTATCATGATCAATACCATCGTATTGCCCAGCGTTCGGACCATGGACTATCTGCCAAGGCAAATAGCTATTGTCCTTAAATAAGCGTTATGAAACAAAACTTAATGTCAATATTTTTATTGGCAACATTTATTTTTTTTCAGTTTTTGCATTGTAACAGTCCCATAGAAATAGTCCAAAATGACTTTTCTTTACTTCTCATTCACATATATACATTTTTTCTGGTTTATGTTTGCATGAATATCTGTCCTCCTGTACTCTTATCTATGCTCCAGACTATGTTTTCCGAGCTCTTTCATAATAGAGTGAGTCCATCCCAGCCACCCACATCTCAGCCTGTAAATTTCAGCTTCAAACTTTCCATCACCACCCAGGCCTGTTTCCCTAAGCTCCATTAGACACCACTGCAAATGACAGGCTTTAGAAGGGGTTAAACTGTTCAAAGGCAAGCACACCTCCAAAGCCTCTTTAAGACTTATGATTTATGAGAGGGCCAATTACACTGGTCCAGATAAAAGCCATTCATTTAGACAGCATAATGCTCCTTAACTGCTCCTTTGTGTGTCCAATGGAACATTAAAAGGGCTGACATTTAGCGATGAAACAAATGCTGCATCATACGCAAGCTATGTGCTAGAGTCTGGGGATTTTTCTCTTTTCTCCGCGTCTGTCTGGTAGCACTGGGCAGTGATAAAGTTAAAAATCACAATATTTCTTTAGTATATATCATGGTATCAGAGAGTTAGCAGTAATAAAAATTAATGAACCCTTCCTGAGTGCTGATCCTCAAACAAATGTCTCACAAACTTCAACAGTTTATTTTAAAGGGACCATTCTGTAAAAAGTAACCAGTTTTTCTGCATTTTGAAAATCTTGTTTTATGCATTTATGTAGACCTGAAGCACCCATGTGTCATGACCAGGGGCGCGAGCCCCCGGCCATAACTCTCCTCTATGGGATCGAGACGGACAAAACAGGCAAGGTTCCATGGTGCGGTTTCAGGCTGTTTATTAAAGCAACAAAAAAGCAAAGGAAATAGGCGCAGTGGCCTCCTTGGTCAGAATCCGAGCAGATCAAAAACCAGAATGGGGCAAAAGGGGAAAATGAGGCGATGGAGACATGAGGGAGAACTGAAACACACAGACTAAATACAAGACCAAATCACAAGACAGAACTCAGGGCAGGTGAACACAATGAACACGTGACACACACATACACAAGAAGTCAACTTAAAAGTCCCAAACACACAAAACCGAAAACAGCGGCCGCTAACGGCCACCAGCCGTGACAATACTGAAAGGTATTTCATTTGTGAGTATTTAATCTCATCAGATGAACTGATGTAGAATAATCCAGTAAAACTAAGTTCACTCTTATCTCTGAATATTGCGTTTTGAAACGAGATTCCTGTTGCTAATGGCAACGCTTCTCTCAAAACATCAGCTTGTGTCTTGATCGGTGTAAATCTTTGCACAGTTCACTGAGGCCAGAAAAATCCCATAACACTGAATTGACCTATAACCATGCGAGTGGCTGCTGTTTCCTCCTGCCACATAAACCCAAGTGTTTGTCCAGTCCCGGCAGAATGAGATTACCACCCAGCCTAGTGCATTTTCCCCACACCCTCACTGGCAGTACAATAATAAGAGCCTGTCTCAGCCCTGTTAAAATATATTGGACAGGCTCCGGCACAAAAGCAAAGGGAATCACATCTAGGCCTTTCACAGCTGTAGCCAAAGACCTTACTGACCTTACCTACCATTCATTGCCGCTTACTGCCTCTGTTCTGTGATTTAAGAAGGCACTTTTTGTAGACATTTATACATTAATCTCTTCCTGTGATTTACGTTTTATTGTAGGCCCAGCACTATCAGTCCGGACTTTGTCTCACATAGAACCAACTTGAAATCTTTTTTAGCTCTCTAGTGGTGTGTCTAACAGATTCCAGAGAAATAAAATTACCTTTTACTTGTGGTGCCGTAAATGAAACGCAACTTCAGCAAAGTAATTCCTACATGGTTCACCTGATATGGATTTTCATTTAATTAAGGCAGGCAATCTGCACTTAAGCTTCATAGTCATTAGTCTGGATTCAAAACTTTAGAGTCAAAATTGTCACGCTCCACTTATTGCACTTTGTAGAAAGACAGACAGTTAGAAACCACAAGCTTTAAATAACTGTTTTAGATGTCTTTGCTTGACTTTTGAGTGAGTTTAACTGATTTCTTACTCTAATGTTACGTATCTGGCAGTATATTTCTTTTATGTGAAGATGAATTACATGTGTTTAATTTCTGTTCACACTGGATTTGTTTTATAGGTTATTTGGGTAACATTTTGATTAAGCGCAGCATTCTGAAGGCAACATGACACCTGCGTACGACTTTCATACTATCATAAAACTACATAGATGTCACGACCGGCCGCGCGAGCACCCGGCCATGCGTTTCCTCTAAGGGATCGGGACGAACCAGGCAGACAGGGTTCCATGATGAGGTTTC
>JBBPDB010000040.1:5686766-5701596 GCA_037974465.1 Brachypetersius altus
ACACACACATACACAAGAAGTCAACTTAAAAGTCCCAAACACACAAAACCGAAAACAGCGGCCGCTAACGGCCACCATCCGTGACACCATGACAGGTGAAAGGTGATTGACAGATATCTATCAGTCCCTCTAAAACAAAAATGTGATGCCAGTACCTGTATACTGGTTTAGATGAAAAAATGCCCAGCAGTGCTCTCTAGCGTACGCATTTGTGACAGTTCATTGCAACTGTACTGCAAGTCTATATTATGTATAAAAAAATCGTCTCTATCAAATATGCACATATATAAATCGCACACGACCCCCATGTGAACCAGATCAAATATTCAGGACAATCTTCATAAACAGACACATTCCAACCAGCGGTCTACACAAAAAGCCATCACAGCTAGTCGGGACCAAATCTCCCGGCTCAAAAAATATATTTCACTTCAATTTATTTTTCTTTCTGGCTATATACCCCCCCCAACACACACGCACACACACATGTTCAGAGGAGTAATTATAATTCGAATCAGGGCCCGGCTATGAACTTAATTCATTATAAACTCCAGCTGTCCTCACCTCTTATGGGCAATATTATTGTCATAAGAAAAAAACCTGATAGTGGACATATAGAGAGAGGGAGGGAGACAGAGGGGCACTCTTTTACTTTTTTATAATTACCAATGCCTTGGATGAAAAAGATTTTATTTTGGAGATGGCTGAGCTTTTCCATAGCTTAAGAAGAGCTTAAAATGCCACTATACAATGATGCAAAGAATTAAAAAGTCCAGGAATTGGTATTCTTTATGTGTTCAATGACAAGATAAATAATCTATTCTTGCACTCTTCTACCCAGTGGGGCAAAGGCAAGGGAGGCTAAGCTGGGCCAAGGCAGGAGAAAAAGGGGTATGGGGTCACACATAACTAACACACACACATGCACACATACGATTGGTTTCATATCATATTTTACATATACATGCTAGAAAAAAAACTGTATTTTTAATTTTTCATTCAAAAATTCTAGTTCAAAATTTCATTAAGCTCAGACAATGCACAATACAGATTGTCCTAAAAGATGAACACATTTCAGTTTCCTGAAAGTGCACATATATACATATTTATATGCTTAATTCTAAATGTCTCTTATATTAACCTCAGTGCAAAACTGACAAAATATTATTTTGTCATGCTGTTTTAAGAAAGTACAACACTGTCCAGGCACTATTTTATTGCCAGGACATATATTTCCAGACAATATATAAAAACAAAACATTTACACACACATACTTCATCCCTTCTACCCCCTCAGAAAGTGTGGACTGTGCACTGGGGGAGGGGAAGGTGGCGGGGCTGTGGCTTTGACTGACAGCTTGTCACCGTGACGTCTTATTCCATCTCTGTTGTGGAGAAAATGAATGTCACCACGCGGAGCCTTATGACTTGCTGTCATCTCGCAGGCGCTCACCTTTTATCAATGCTCTAAATAACATTTCAAGCCCACCGTCTCCTGCCGGACAATCCGGTCAGGGGACATTAAATCGGATGACTGTGAAATGTCATAATAAAAATGGAATGCTAACAGCTTCCCCTTCCATCCCTCCCTTCTTCTTTCCCTTCTTTGCTCTTTCCTTCTACTTCCTCTCTCTCTCTCTTGCTCCCTCTCTCACAGACACAGACACACACACACACAATCACACACACACACACACTCTCCAGTGCATTTGTCCGCTGCTTGATTTTAAAGCCAGCGACAGGGCGAGTGTGGAATTGGGTGCCACCACTTGAGCAGAGGTCACCCTGGCCCTGACGCCCATTAACATCCATTACACTCCTGCGCCTTCCCCTTATTAAAATGCATAATTCCTGTCTGCTTACAACAACAGCCGAGGAGGAAAGCTGTATTGCTCCCATCCACAAGAAAAACATATCAGAAAATAAGGAAATCTTAGCAATATGGTATCTTCTCACAGCTTTTAAGTTGTGTTCAAACCTTTTCTGGCTTTATCAAGCTTTCCAAGAAGGTTAATCTTCGAAAGTGGCAGGAAATAGATGAGAAAAGACCAATACTGGGCAACGTATTGGAAAAGAGGGAAATTTCCTCGTGAACAAACCAAACTCCTCATCGCTGGAAAGCAAAAAACATGCCAGTGCCTTCAACCCAAAGGTTTTGTGTACACACACACATACACACACACACACACACACACATAGATATACAGACATACGTAAAATGCCTTTTCATTGCCATGTTTAATTTACAAAACAAAAAATAACATTTACAAAATTAAAAAAGGAAACATTTTTCAGGGACTTCTTCACTCCAAAGAACCCTTTCTAGGCACTTTTGTTTTTAATAGTGTGTGAAAACACATCAAATTTAACAGCCATTCAGTGAAGACGATTGCAATAAACAGGTTCCAAAAGTATGAGCGAATCCTCAGGTGTGCTTCGTCTGGTCCACACAGAAACGCAAATGAGGGCAAATGAGGTATGACGTGACCTCGGAATGACAGGTGGACAGGCTTTTAGCATCAGACATCTTCATCGCACTTTCTAGGCTATTAACACACCCTGACGAGGCACTCAGGCGCCCAGCCCCACTCGCCCCATATGCAAACAGCTGAAAGTCATCTGATATGCTGCCGCCACTTTAATGATGTACGTGAACAGCCGAGAAGCTGCATTAAGAGATTTAATTGCATTTTGCACTAGACTACCCCTCCCCCACACTTCATGGCGCAGACGTTTACAGTTTAAGAAGGGAAGCATCTGCAGCTTCAAAGCCTTTCCATTCACCTCAGCCTTCTACCTAAACGCATTATTTGTTTGGTGAACGTCAGCAGTTGGCCAGCGCTTAAGGGACTTAAGAGTTGATGACTGGAGCAGGCCATCTTGAGCCAGCTGATTTTACGGTGATAGAGGGGTGGGGAAAGCATTTGAAGAGTGCCCCTCATCCCACCCCAGTCCACCCCCACCCCACAATACCTTTCACCATCCACAGACATAGCACCACCTAGCCCGAGCTAATCTGTTTAAGGAGTATTGTACGGCATTAGCAGCAGCACTTCATGTTATCTGCCCAGCTTGATAAGGTACATCTTTATTAAATTCCCTTCTTTGAAAGGGTGTCAAGCAGGGAAAAGAGAATATGCTAATAGTGGGGACAAATTAAAGTTCCTCTTTTTAAATCCACTGTCCTCCTTCCCTCCCGCCTGTCTCTAGCCCAGCATATCTATCCCCATCAGACTGCAGGCTTGGGTGCTAATGAATGCCTAGATGCGGAGAGAGGGAGGAGAGAGGGGGAGAAAAGGAGAGCAGAAAAGGAGGGAATGAGGGAGTAAAACGTCTGTCCTTTAGCAGGGTGGGAGGGAGGTAAAGAGAAAAAAAAACGACAAGACTCAAGCAAGGTGAAATAGCTTTTCTTTTCTTTTTGCATACCTACCCCTCCCAACTCCCCACCCATTCCATGTCTCTCTTGCTATCCTCCATCGCTAGGCTCTTAGAACACTTCGCTTCTTACCTCGGTCTAAGAGCTCCCCCTGGTGGACGTAGTGTGTTTAGCGTTGTGCCGCTAGCCAATGAGCCTTCGTTTTCGCTAATGTGGGTCAGCCACATGACGTTTGGCCTGTGGAACGCTTCCGTCGCCACTTTGCCAGTGATCAAACGAATCTCCCAGCTTGACTTTCCATTTCAATTAGAGCAGAATTTGCACAGTCCATCCTGCGCTCGAAAGCCATCTACGTACGACAAGCTAGGACACCTAGCTAGCGGATTATAGTGGGAGTGTGAATTCGTGAAAAAAGCCCCCATGCTTTAAAGCTGCTCCCTCTTAGAAGGAGACACACAAATTCAAGGGCTTCATCTGCACCATTATTCTAGAGAGCAGATGCATCAGAGGTGGTTAGTGCCCCTTTTTATTTCGGCCCTATCCCCTGCTATTGGAATGTAAAGAGGTGGCGGAGAGGCGCGAATGGCAGTGAGCAAAGGGTTAACAGGCCAAAGACAAAGAAACAGACTGAGTGCATTGTACAAGTTGGAGGGGCTGAAGGGCCCCGGGGCCACCGAGGGCCAAAGGCCCCCACACAGGGACACTGGGCTCCTTTCAGCGCTGGTCTTTCAACAGCACACCCGGCCTCAAAAGAGCCTGTCACAGCTCACCCCCCCTTTTTTACTCTTCTTCTTGAACGCACTCTGTCCCAATCAGCTCCTCTACTTCTCTCTCTCCCTCTCTCTCGTTCCTCTTCTCTCCTCATCCCTCTCTTCAGAGAGCAGAGAGGCCCAATCCCGTGCTCTCCGGGCCTGAACCAATCTCTGGCCCCCAGAGGTTGAGCAGCTTTGAAAAGGAGGTCACATCATTGAGGTGCTGCCAGGTCTGAGAACTCAGCGCCAAGCAGGAGGACAATTCAGCACGGTGGTGGAATGAATGTATACATAACGATGTATCTGAACACGGATGGCTGTTTTGATATATTATTTAATTAAAGTATTGAGTTATTAAGTGTGTTAAAGCTGTAAACATGCTAGCATGACAGAAAAAACTTGAGTCAGGCTGCTGTGCCTCAGACTTTGGTTGTGATGGATCCACTTGCAAGGCATCCTTTTTGTGATATCCTATTCTGTCTACATCATAACAGTTTATGCTATTTGTGTAAGACATGAAGACGATTGGCTAAGATTTAAATCATAATTTCTTTCCAAAGTGAATCATGGAAGGATAAACACGAACAACAGCTTTTCACACTGTGAAAAACATGACATGTCAGCAAAAGCTTGTTAACATTACTGCATTCATTTAATTTATTTAGTCATTTGCACATATTCAAGGTTCACAGAGGTCTATTTGATCTGTTGGTGTATACATCTGTAGTAGAGTGTTCCAAGAATCTGAGCTGCATTACATCTTTTGGTCAGAGGCCCCAGGCAGTCAAGGGGCCCCTGAGTATTGGCCAAAATGTCCTAGTTAATAATATACTGCAGCCTAAATCACTTAAACTCTTACTGAATTATAAGTCTTATTATTTGTAACGGAATTACCAGATTATGGCTAAATTACATACAGTATAGGCCAGGCGTACTTAAGCACATCTTGGTTTCATATAGACAATTATATATGATCTGTATATTTTGTGTATGACTGTTTTAAGTCATTAGCTTGTGCAATATTGCTATGATCAAAAACCTGTAAAATATATATTTTTTCATAGTTTTGTTTGTCAGTATTCATTTTCCTGCCATTGTGCTTGGAATGACAATTTACATACTGTTATTTAGTTATGAGGGTGAGAGACTGTGCTGTGGGCCAACAAGGCCTTTGGAGTTCAATGCCAAACTGCATTTGAAGTCACTCACATATCTGTGAAGGATCTCTCTTCTCTCATGCGGATCGTCCAGCACATTGACTGACAGGTCTGAGATGGAGACGGCAGCAGATGCAGTCAGGGTGACCAGCAGCACCAGCGTGCCCTCGCCCTCCTCCAACATGAGGTCCAGCCTGTGTGTGCATTCTTTAGAGAGGAGAGAGAGGTCTACCTGACACCTGGAACACACACACACGCACACACACACACACACAAATGTACAGACAGGATTACAATCATTAGTCTCTTCAACACAAAATACATCAGCCAAAGATTGTGCCTGATAAGACTGGGTCACATTTAGAACCATTATACATTATGCATCTACACTCTGGAAAGTGACCAAGCAGAAAGACATAAAGCATGACAGAGCAACAGAGGGAATGACAAATAGACACAGAGAGAGAAACTAAGACAGAGAAAAAGAAAGTAGAAAAAGAATAAGAGAGAAAGAAAAACCAAACAGAAAAGCAAGATATACAGACAGAAAGTAAAAGAGAGACATACAAAGAAATCAGAAATAGAGAGAGTAAGAGAGAAACATATAGATAGATACATTTATATATATATATATACACGTATATAGATATATACATGTCTATCTATCTATATATATATATACATATGTGTGTGTGTAGCGAGAGAGAGAGAGAGAGAGAGAGAGAAAGAGAAATGAATCCTCTCATAGTGTTTTAGGCTCCTGGGCAGTTGGTCCAATGTGAGAGAAGATCAAATCTAGCCCATTCCCCACTTCCCTTAGTCATTAGCTCTCACGTCTCACACAATTACCAGTGTCTTGTCACACACACACACACAAACACACACACAGGCCTCCAAAAAGGACTTTTCTTTTGTATATCAGTGTATAAACACCATGGAAACATTACAAATATTGCTGTAATTTACATTTAATCAGGATCCATTAATAATCTCCATCACGTATATAGCATTAATTAATATATGTATCTGCAAATAATTTTGATGATTAAGCAAGTAACTAGAGTAGTAAAAATAACATAAATTAACTTGACCTAAATAGTAACTATTCATCCATCCTTTTCAAAGATTGCAAAGTACTTTATAGTGAATAAGGATAACTTTAATGATACTGCATTCAAATATATAGACTTCAATATGGGAACACAAAAAATGAGAAAATATACTGTAATATACTGGAATATCAGTATAAAAATATTGGTACATTAAAGCAAACATTAAACTTCACTACCACCAAAAACAAATGCTTGCCAAGCAGGCATTAAGGACATCACTAAGCCTGCAGAAACAGCATGGCTTTGTTGCTAACTAGACTAAAGGAGTTACTCTAGCTGATGTCAGCTAGTCTGAGAAACTGAAAATACACTCCTCAGAACTACAAACACTTCATCTACAGAGGAAAAAACAAATATTCATGACAGCACAAGTACCTAACCATATCTTATCTTAAGTTTATTGGCTTATCTCATCCAGTATTAAAACCTACCAATTTACCTTTAAACAATAAAAAAAATCCTAAAAGCAATTTCTCCTCAACATCCACACACGTTCCTATTCACAGCATTATACTGAAATATAATTTTTTAAAGTGACTCTGCCTTCGCCATTCTCCATTTAATCTGACAGACAGAATTTTCCCACCTTAGACTATCAGGATGATTACTGAATGCCTGTTACTAATCCTGCCCACAACCTGTGGTTCTGAACAGACACATTTCATGTCACCTCTGACAGCTTTATGTACAGGAAATGTACCTCTTAAATAGATGCCCTATAAATTTAGATGTTGGCCATGGGTTCCCAAGCAGTAAAATTGCTAAAGTGCTGTGTTTTGGCTTGACAAGGCACAGTTAAGACTTAAATCTTATTTGAATTGGCCTGAAAGTGCTTGGACCCCCTTTATTGCACACACGTTTTCATGATTAGTTGATTGATTTGTGATGTTCAGGCAGGTGTTCTCATTCCTCAGATGCCAATGATGATTAAAGAACATAGATCAGTTATTTAAAACATTAGACCATTAGTTGTTTTCATTTTATGAAAGACTGATTTCATATTGTTTTATTCTCTTCAACTTTCGTCTGCTCCCGACTAGGGGTTGCCACGGTGGATCAATTATCTCCATTCCCTTCTGTCTTCTACATCTTCCTCTCACAAGCACTGCCTGCATGTCCTACTTCACCACATCCATAAACCTCCGACTAGTCCTGCCTCTTCTCCTCTTCCCTGAAGCTCTGTCCTCAGCATCCTTCTCCCAGCACACTCAGAATCTCTCCTCGGCATCCTTCTCCCAACACACTCAAGAGTTTTTTCTCAGCAAATTGCAAATTAATGCTGGCGTGATAAATGCTCATTACTGTAAAAATGTGACCAATCACACCAACTTTTGAAAGAATATTGTGTACAACTGTCTCTTTAGGTAAGTACCAGGTATAAGCACATCAGATTACATGAACACAGCTAGATGCAACCTCACCTGCCCATGAAGTCGTCTCTCTTCCCAGCATCTTTATCCCAGACAGTGATATCTATAAAGCCACCCTGCTCATCATACAAGTGGAAGTCAAACTGTTCTCTCCATTGAGGGTTTAGTGTTTTGTGTATTGTCTGTAATTAAAAAAAGAAGCAAAGGGATAAAGGCAATGCTAATATATGCGTGTATCTGAGTAGAGAGAGGCTAATTAAAAAAAAAAAAACATTAAAATAAAACCTGGTTTTGATTATGGCGATTAACGGTGATGATGGGTTATATTAAAACTCCAATGTTCTCTCTTTATATGAAAATAACTGATGTACTATTAGGATCTAGTACAGTATCATTCATTGTTATGGTGATTATGGCCATTGACAAAACAAGTTCAAAACCTGCAGGGACTGCCTTCTGTGATCCCAAAAACAAACTCACATAGTAATGCCTGATGAAGATAAAGCTGTGTCAGTATCACAGTAGTAATGTAGAATAAGCAGAAAAAAACATGTCGTGGACATGGGATGGTTCTCTAGTAAAAACTCCTGACTGTTTTTGGTAATGAAGCATAAACATTAAATATGAACACAACATCTGTACCATAAACAAGATTTTTTGTGAGCATCCTGTCTAACCCTGATGACTTTTTTTGGGAGTTTGGATAAATTAATTTCAGACCACAGTAAGTAATTTTGGACAAAATAATGCAGGTCAAACTTGAACCATGTTAAATTATTGATGACATTGTAAACACAATATTTAACCTTGTTATTACATGATTAGTATTTTGTCCATATCATACAGTCCTACTAAACAGTATGAAGCGGTCATTAGCAAAGTAGTCTACCTTGCTTTTGTATTTTTGGTGGCCCATTCTGAATTTGACATAGGGGTCACTTAAGCCATTGTTGTCCATGGGCTGGAGGTTACGACCTTCGATCAAACTAATGCTGACGATTCCTCTCCATAGCTGGGCTTTCCGGTGGACGTCTGATAACCGCATGCTCTGCTGCTGTAAATTCAATAAATACACACATACATGCACACACACACACACACACACACACACACATACACACATACACTGTTGAATACAAATCCTACAAGCATAGAATCAGGAAGACATATATCATCATTTAGCCATTTTACTGTAAATGAAGGCAAAAGAAAACATTGCCTTTGAAAATGTAAAGGTGGGATGCCTGTTCAAACCACACACACGCAGACACAAACACACACACACTATAACAGCCAACAATGCAATCAATGACCACACCAAACTGCTTTCAGCTTTTATAAGACAACATAGAAAAAGATGAATTTGATCCATTCAATAGTACAGCCACAGATTAGCCTACAGCAACTATAATCAAGTTGTCTTTGATTTCTCCTAATTGAGCCATACTTCTTTGAACACTGTGTATGCAGCACTCTACCAGTAAAATAAGACATCAAGCATTATTTGTCAAACAAACACATTTATATAAGAGAACTCTGTCTGAGTCTCTCTGCTTAATTTGGAGGCCTCATTAGCGCAGCTTTTGTTTCAAGTGCATTTCATTAAACTCTGTGCAAACCCTTCTCCACAAAACACACAGCTTTGATGTTGGGAGCAGGCGGCTAATGCGTTTCTCTCCAGATATTAACGTTAAGTGTGCTGACTCTAGCAGAGTGTGATAAAGCCCCAACCTGCGCTAGCTTCATTCCAGAAGCCAGAATGCAAAATAGAGGAGGGGGCATAAGAGAGATCCCTGCCAAAAGCAAAGTGAGAATGAGGCACCAGTTTTGTTGCAATACTAATTGCACATAATGACAGCGAAATCCTGTCTGTGGTTTAAAATTACAAGTATTTGTGTCAAAATAATTGTAGTTCAAATTGGGTCAGGCACACAGAAGACAAAAATGCAGGCAAAATAGAGTTTCGCAAAGGAAATTTGAGTGTAAATTGCAAGCAAATGAGCTGGCTGCGCTAACATTAGCATTGCTTCAGAGCTTCTCAGAGTTTTTTCCACACAATTTTGAGGCTGCAAAGCAAGTCTTAATTTTGGAGCTGTATCATAATTATAAATACTGCTTGGTTTGCATGTACTGAGTGCATCGTTTACAGTATTTGGGTTTCATGAAAAAGAGATAAGATGTATAAATAGACAAACAGGCACCCAAGAGTGGAGGGAGCCTTGTGAAAGTAGTTAGCATTAGTGCTTTTATAGTATTCCCGAGTCCCACTCAACGTGGCCCACTTTGGAGCTTCAAAGACTTGGGCAAAGGATTAGTTTCAGCAGGATGTCGTTTTTCACATGCTGAGGAGCCACTTTCGTATTTTGGGGACCTTCCAAAACTTGGATAGAACTTAGCAGGAGTTATTTTGTATGGAGCCATCACTGGCAGTCCAAGCCTAATTGAACGGAAAACTATAGATATTAATCAGAAGTAAAATGCAGTTTTTTGTATATCTTTTGTAAAGGACCTTTCAGGCTTCTCACAAATATGCTACATGCATGGAGCAATGACGATGGACAAACCCCAGCTCAGCATGCCACCATCTCCAAACGCAACCAAACACAGCACGAGAAAATAATCAATACACATCTGCGATGGAATCTCAGCTCATGGATCAACTTAGGAGATGAAGAGGAAATAAAAATACACATGACTCCTAAATGTTGACCCTTTTCTCAAGGTTCTGAGGCTGCAGGATAGAAGGGTGGAAGGGTACACTTCAGAAAAGACACAAGCAGAATCCCACCCTCAGGAGCAATATCAGATTGCACGAGAATTCTTCTACGTTACTATTATGTCAAATAATCCATGCTTATTCATTTCTCTTCTTAACTGGTCATACATTCATGTGTCAGTTAATGGCCAGAATTAGTGGCCAGGCTTCTGATTAGTTTTGCAGATCAATTATATTACATATCCTTTTGTATAACACAGTAAATACCAAGTACACATATACACAGAAGAAATGTTTAAAATACTAAATAAATATTGCCTTCAAATGAAAAAAACTGCTAGGCTTTACATGCCACCATGTTGCCCAGGCTGTATGGCATAATGGCAAAAGAATAAAAAATAGGAGCTTTATTTTCTCAAGCAGTTGCTGCAATACACAGTGGAAATTCTGAACACACACAGAAATCTAATGAGGCAATATGATGTTTCTTTCATGATATGGTTCTATTCCTCAGTCCTATAATTAAAGAACACCTCGGGCTGTTTGCACTTATTACCACATGGTTACTAAATAGCAAGCATCATGATGTTATGAAGGGAAAACATAAAGTGTCTAAACCACCAGGTGGCACTGGTGATTCTCCTGTATATTGCAGCTTGAGGAAAATAAAAGTTGGAAATGAAAGTATAGCTGACTGGGATAAAAAGCACAGGACAGGGGCTCTGGTGCCCCCTTCAGTCTGAACAGAGCACTGCAGAGGGTAGGGAGGAAAGGGCATCAGTATAGGTGAGTCATGCTATTATTACCTTACTGGATCTTTTCCAGCTCCTTCTCAAAAGCATGGTCTGTAAATGAGACAAAGCAGTTATATAGCCACCCTTGTCATCCCCAATGGGATGAGGCTGTTAGAGCTATTAGTTTAGTTCAGCGCTGAGAGAGCACACTGACATGGAGTGTGACTTAAGAGTGCTATAACACCTTTATAAACAGGACAAAATACAGCATTGATATTTAAGAATACTTCTAAATATATTCTCTGAATATGCTTCTATATATCAGAGTAGATGTATTCAGTAATTTCACCAGTCAAAAGTGTTAGGTGTCAGTATCATAAAGGTGGTATACACTCTTCAGCAAAGTCTTAGATATCAGGTGTTTTGGGGTGGACAGCCAAGGGAAGCTGGGGGGCGGCAGGCACTACACAAGTCACCATACACACCCATTCACACAGAAACAAAAGAAGCACTGCCATCAAAAACCTAAAAGATTTCATTTATACAAGAGAGAAAAATAAAAATATATAATAATAAACACAATAAAAAAATAAAAAAATATTACACCCCATAAGAACAAAAGTATTGGGACACAACTGTTTTTCAGGGTTTGAGCTAGGTCCCTTAATCCCAGTGAAGGGAAATCTTAATGCTTCAGCATAACAATACATTTTGGACAACGCCATGCTTCTAACTTTGAGGACACAGTTTGAGGAAGAACCTTTTCTATTCCACCATGACTGTGTCCCAGTGCACAAAGCAAGCTCCAGGAAGACATGGTTGGATGAGTTCAGTGTGAAAGAACTTGACTGGCCCACACTGAGCCCTGACCTCAACCGCATCCAACACTTTTGAATGTAGGAGTGAAAGCTGTTATATCTGCAAAAGGGGACCAACTCCATATTAAAGTCTATTATAGTCCTTGCAGGTGTAATGGTCAGACGACCCAATACTTTTGTCCATATAGTGTATATATGCACATGTATTACATATTACATTTCAAAAATGCACTTAAAACTTGTTTGAAATGTGGAATTGGCATGACCCGGTTATGCCACTAGAGGGTAGTACAGAAAAAAGTGACAGCATCCTTAAATCATCATAGGATCCCTAAGCATAATCAATATCAGCATCATATGAAATGATTACATGTAGATTGTTTCTTGATCTTCAGTAAGTCTTTTACTGAATTAAAAAGAGATCAGAAAACTGCATATATTTTCCACTATGATTTATTCTTTCAAATGCTATATAAAATTCTATCAATGTCCCCCCATCCATGTCTCCTGTAAGCCAGAGAAGAACAAAACAAAATGCTCACTTGTCAAAATGCTGTGAAAGAATGCTAGTTCTTTTTTATGATCACAGAACCAAGTTATGTGTGTTGTTTCATATAAAGAATACATGTATTTTTACTTTTTAGTTCTTTAGTACTGTTTAGTTCTGCCTACCTGCCTTTATGTGACCCTAAAATCATACATATCACTCACTTTATTCATAATCCCTACCTTGTTGGCATACTTGTGCTTCTTGCCTGATTTTATGTGACCCACAAATACACAATTCATCCATTTTTGTCCACTACCTTGCTTTTTCATGAACAATATGTTTCTTATCCTCTAATGTTCTGCTATTCCTTAATGTTCAGTTTCTACCTGCAGACACAAGCTGGGTATTTCCTGCTAGGACCCAGCCGATATATTCAAACTCAGCATCCCTCAGTGATAGGGCAGAATCTTACATCTTTGGGCCACGGGGGAACTCAGTTTTAACCGTACGACAGAAACCCAGGCTGATAAATCTGAACATTACTTCATACATTACTTGCTGGCTGCCTGTTTTGTGTTCAAATAAATCAGGACTTAAATGCAACACCACTTTCTGCGTTGGAGCAGACCAAGGGAAGCAACCTATAAGTACAAAAACATCATACTGCCATGTTGATTATCACTGCTTTATCGAAAATGGGCAACTGCTCTAAGAATTTATGGACAGTGATGGTCCCCTAAACATTGACTTTGATGGATGGGGTAGAAAAAGTTGTAGGTCTATAAAGTGCACCTGTATAGTAGGTGTTTCTGACAAAATGATCAATGTGTGTACGTACAAGACAGATGCCCCTAATAACTCAGTGTATCCTCTACTAAATAACTAACTGAGAAGACTAGAATAATAACGGACAAATCCTATGATATTAGATATAATACAAACAATTCTTTTTATTGGATCTGGAGGGAGAAATACAGCCGTACTTCCAAACAAAATACCTTAAAGCTTCAAAGACACAAAGGTCAGGGTCCAATCATGAGGAAGAAAGGAAAAAGGAATGAATATGGGTATGATAACAGAGAAGAGCACTTACAGTTTCCCTAAAGTCCCCTTCTTTAGGAGTGAGCGTGACAGCCAGCTCCAGCGAGCCCAGATCATGGTCAGGGTAGTGAGGGTCCTTCAGGTCTAGTGTCACATCCAGAGCCCTAAACATGTTTCAACAAAATAACAGCTCTCACACACAAAGAGAGCGTGCACAGTGCCTCAGCATTTAAACTATAATGATACATGAACTATAAACAAGGCAGTTCAGCCCTGTTATTCCCATTGGTTTCTTGCACACTTCTTTAAACAGGTTCAGTATGCACTTTCCTTAAATCTTTAAATGTAGATATGATGTGTAACTATGATATTTTGATATAAATGAAAACACAGGAGTAAGAACTGTTGCAAAAGTGCAGAAATGGATTGTCACAAGGTCTGAAAGGACCTGCGATGCTCCAGGGACTCCAGATAAAGATATGCAGAGCCCATAAAGTCGTCCTGCAACCCAAAGTCATAGTCAAAGACCTGCAGGAGGCAAAACAGAAAGAGACAAAGACAAAGAGCAGATTTGAAAAAGGTAGCATATCGTTAATAATTTAATAAATAAACAATTCACACAAGAAATGCACTAGTACAGAAACAATAAAGCATTTTTATCACATGTTGTTGTGGCCTGTGCAGATACCTGCTACCAGAATTTCACACCAAATGCTGTGAGCATAAGACAGACTAATTAATTCCTATACATACATGTTGTGGACAAAAGTATATAATTATTGAATTCTGCCACCGGTGTATAAAATCAAGCATACAAAGACATTATGGACAACACCATGCTTATAGCTTTGCTGACAGTGCAAAAAGCAAGGTCCATAAAGACATAGTTGGATGTATGTTCAATGTGGAGGAACTTGACTGGCCCACACAGAGCCCTGACTTCAACTCTATACAACACCTTAAGGATGAACTGGAACGGAAATTGAGAGTCAGGTCTTCTCATCTAACATCAGAGCCTGAGCTCATAAATGCTCTACAGAATGAATCAACATAAATTCCCACAGAAACTCCAAAATCATGTAGAAAGTCATCAAAGAAGAGTGGAAGCTGTTGCAGCTGCAAAGGTGGGACATTAACTCTATGTATTTGTCAAGCGACCCCAATACTTTTGTCCATAAAGTGTAGTTAAATACACTCAACAAAAATATAAACGCAACACCTTTGTTTCTGCTCCGATTTTTCATGAGATGGACTTAAAGATCTA
>JBBPDB010000040.1:5701696-5721175 GCA_037974465.1 Brachypetersius altus
TGTGTGTGTGTGTATGTGTGTTTGTGTGTGTGTGTGTGTGTGTGTGTATGTGTGTGTGTGTGTGTGTGTGTGTCATTAGGTTGATGTATTCAGTTGAGCTCCTCTGTGAGTGTGTCTTATTATGAAGGATGGAGATAAAGCTCTCTGAATGGAGCTTACCATGGAGTCCTACAGGACATCTAATCAATAGAGAATATAAAAGATCCTAAAACAATAGGGCAGTAATGAGGGGAAAGATCAGAAAACAAAGAATAGAGGAGGCGAGGGGAAGAAGAAAGTGTGAGATGCTAACAATGTTGGAAGAGGAAGCTGAAGGCTTGGGAGAACTTAAAGCATAAAGCGAAACAATATGAAAGTAGTTATGCTCATTCTTGCACATAGTTCTCACCGCTTTCTTCACACCTGTGCTAAGCAAAGCATAAAGGAATGAAGTCATGCACCTAACAAAAGAAGCTGGGTTAAATAGATTTACCAGAGCTAGACTACCCCTAAGCCTTTAATGGTAACACACCATTGGACCTAGACTGGACAAACTATCCATGTCTCCCAAACTATCCCACTTTTGCATCATCTTAGCCAGTACTACATAGGGTAGTGGTAAAATCTTTAAGTAGAAATTAAATATTGATTGCAGTATGCATTTAATTTCAGCTTTCAGGCTAAAGGGTAAGAAAGCTGTTTATGATTGTGTTCGTCTCTAGGAGAGGAAGCTCCATCCAGAAACTGAAGAATCAAACCAAATCATGACATTAAATGTACATTTAATCTAAAGTGTTTTTTTATTTAATCATTATTCCAGCAATACTATAGATATTCTAGAGCTCTCAGGTGACATTAGTACACATAAGCAGCATGCTCCAAGCAGCATGCTCCCTTTGTTCATTACTGTCTACACCTTTCATTTGCATCTTTGATCTGATCCCAGTCGCTGGTTCACCATTTGATCAAAGCACAGCGCAAATGGCCTGCCCACTTCAATCCTGCGATCAATCAAGCACATGACATGGCTGTTGAATGTTCAGACGGCAGGATCCTGATCACACATTCACTCTCACCCATCTTTTAAATGAAATCAAAGTGATGTGTAAAGAGGATCCTGCAGGAGCCGCTGCAGTCTTAGATGTATATAATGCTAATAATGCTGCTAATTTTAAGGTAAATAACAGGGCTGCAAGAAGATTAAAGTAGCTATTAGTCATGTTGAATATGAAGAACAACCATGCATTAGTTAAAGCTTTAGCTTAACTTAATTAAAACTAAAAACCAAAATGAACAAAGCACTTCTCTCCTGACATGGTTTCACAAATCAGTGCCCATCTCATTTAATAGAACTATTTTCCAGAAGTGGTTCATTTAAACTCAAGAGGATCTAGAGAGTTCACATTTAATAATGAAGATGTAAGGCCATTAAACCATCCAATCTCATGCACATGTAATAACAATTACATTCACAAACTCAGTTTCATAAACAAAAATTTCAGTCTCTTGAATGATTACTATTTGGATTACACAACACAGCCTCCATTGCAAATGTAAGTCCATGTTCATAAGACATTCTGAATCTAGCAATTCAATGCTAGTCTATTTTTCTACATTAGTGGTTCTGGCACTTTTGGTTTCCTTTCCTGGAGTTGAGTGAGACAAAATGTTGGAAGAATCAACACTAGGCTGGACTTTTATGAACTATCCTTTCTGCCATAGCTCTGTCCCCGTATAAACAAATCCCCCTGCGGTTGTGCTTTATGTGTCAAGTGTGCAGAGAGTGTGCTAACCACTCTCTGTATAATTTATTGTCTAGTCCAAATTAGTCAAAGAATGCAAATACTGTTTTATCGTTTCTATAGTATTTATCCAAAGAGCATTTGTGTAAACAGTAATCCCCCAGTTTTCCCCAGATCAGGAGGATTCAGTCACACACAGATTTTTTTAAAGTCCCCCCAATAACGCAGAAACTGCAAATATCCTTGCCTTTTTTTTGACAACGGAACTGTATTACCGCCACCAGCCCAGCGGTGCAAAAACTCATACACAAAAGAACAGGACAAGAACAAGTGAGGGATTACAGTATAGTATAGTCATTTGTTTAATTTGTTTTTTTTCTACAATTTTTTTATTTATATTTATTCAGGCTATATATTTTATATTGTTCTGTGTCTATGTGTGTCTTTGCAGTCATAACATAAGCAATTTCATCCGGGATCAATAATGTTTACTTCTGATTCTGAACTATCTGTATTGTTTGTTGGAGCCACCTAGCCAGAATTGAGCAAAATCTAAGCACGACTGGCATCTGCCATCATGGTTGCCATATTGACTCCTGGTGAAAGGAGCTTTACCTCAGTTCAACTTTTGGCAGAAAATAAAAGTAAAAAATGCCTTGTTGCCATGGTGTTGTTTGTGTCACTGTCAATATGCCACTGTCAGTCATCATGCAGCCTTAGTGCCCACAAGTAGAACACAGATTTCCAATTGAAAAAAGTACTGCAGGAGATCAGAACTGTTCAAAGTGAAAACAAAGCTCAAAACATTTTTATCATTGGTTTACAGTGTTCAAAAGCTGTTTCCTCAACCAGCCTTGACAGCAACACACACAAAAAAAATCAACAGGCATGCCATTAATAATGAATGTACAATAAAACGCTGGAATCACCAGAGGAAATGGTCATTAGGAAAACAAACACTATTCTCTTTCGGACTCCCAAATTGCTGATGTAATTTTTATAATGAGCTGACATTTACTCAGTACTGACTGAACATCATTCTATGCTTGGATGTTTCTTAGCACTGAAAGGATTTAAAAATGAATAAGATTAAATGGACCCATGCATGCAAATGTGACAACAGCAAGCTGATCTTGTAAGCAAATGCTGGATCCTTCTCAATGTCAGATTTGCCATACACTACTAGGTTTGTGACATTTTGTCACACTGACAATGGGGATTCATTTCGCTCCAAAGGATTTTCATCCTTTTCAGTTTATGCCTGGACATAATCTGCATCCTGAAGAGCCTGTATAACCAACAAGTCATGCTACAGTGACATTAGAAATTCTCTTTAAAGGAATGGTTAGCCACAATGATTTGGTATAGACTTTCAGTATATGTAGCTTCCAGGCAAAACTAAGCAAATTTTAGACATCAAATAAAACCTTGGCACCTATACTCAAGGTGAGGTGGAACTTGTGTTTCTGTGTAAATTCTGTTTCTCAAATCAATTATTCATCTAAAAATCTCATTTCTAATTTGCAGAATTCAACAAATTTCCCCTCACCCCAAATGTAGTCAAATCTTCCATCATCACCATTATTTTCCACATATCCAATGTGAAGCTTAAGAAGTAAACTTCAGACACCATGTATTGGTATTATATTGGTCAATGTACTACATTTTGTAAAATCAGAAAATTGTGTACATTTGATTTTTCAGTGAAACATGTCTTTAATACTCACAGTCACGGTTATACTCACAGTCAGTATGACATATGGGGATTTTACAAGGTATTCACAGTTATAGAAATTGAAATGACTATTTATACATATAAATGTGTAATATACTGTAGATACTAACATGAGCATTAAGACCTAACACCGACATGAGACTTGGCATGAAAACAAGGTAGCATAACAACTAAAAAGCTAAATAAGTAGCAGGCCCACCAAGGTCCAGGTATTGAAGGTTCATTTAGAACAGGCTTAGTTCTACCCCTCATTACTTTTAACAGGGGCCAGAGCACCGAATGTGGGAAACACTAAATGCACTGAAGCAGCAGGCCTGCTTATTACAGTAGACAGACCTCAAGGTCAAACCCCATAAACGATCACAAGTTACCTTGAGAAAGTACCTGAAGCTCATAATTCAGTGAAGTCAAAGAAGGAAACCCTTAAGGGCACTGTTCCTTCGAAACCGCATAATAGATGTATGAAGTCCTGACACTGCTGTGTAAGATCATGTGAAATGTTTTAAGGTCTACAGCTGCTAAAAACAGAATTGGGGCCAAATACCATCTCAACTGTACTGTACTGCTAAGCTAAACCTCTTCCATTTGAAAACTGTCTTCAATTGTTTGTCAGACTTGTCCAGTGAGTCTGAATTACAGCTCCTGTGCACTTCAGCTATAAAAGTTTGTCATAGTATGTGCGGAAACAGCCACTTCCTGGCAAGCATAGTCACATTAAAATTTTACAGCTCATACTGAACTGCTATCAATTTTCAGGTCCAGAGCTCCATGTAATTTTACATGTTAGAGATTATATGGTGACAAAAATAACATTACAGTTGATAACACTCCACTCTCATTTTCACCACATATTGTCCTTTATTTTACACCCTGCACATTGAACAGGGGAGCCACCGCACAGGCACGAGGGATGAGCCACCTATAATGAGCTTTCCTGCCCCTGGCAACCAAGACTATTATTAACCTCTGGCTGGCCAGCCTTAATCAGTCCCAGCCCATTAACCCCCTCCAATTCTCCTGCCACCCTGACCCAGGGGCTCAGACGGCATCTCTAACCCACTTTCAAGTACAGCTGCACAATACATCATTTATTAATCATTATCGGCATATTGTTTTTCACAGTAGTTCTACTGGCAAGGCTTGTAATATCTAAATAAAGGCTGCCACTATCAACTTCATTAGTAATTAGTATACTGATATTACTTGATCGCTAACTGATAAACTTGATTACTGAAACAAAACCAACCCAAACAATCTCAGTCAATATAATCAGTCAAAGATAAAGGCCGGTCTTTTCCCAAGTCACATTAATGTTTCCACAACATAATCAAAATAGCTCCATTCATAATGTGCACCCATATAATTATAATATGACATTTTGTATAAAAGTGTCCAGCTGCCATGACCAGCTGAATTGAGAGGGAACACTGACTTGCAATGGTGTTAGGATGGAAATGTGAGTGTGGCTAATCCAGCAATGGCACAGATTCAGATGGTCAGATTGGGAGGAGGGGCTGGCAGGTTGATCTAAACATCTGATGGTAGACAGATGCAGAGCCATGAAAATGGCTGATTAGGATCCAATTCGTTTAGCGCTGTTACATAAGCCTGATCTAAATTTGCTTTACTTTGGCAGAACATGATTACAAAGGCCAATGAAAGATCAGGCTCATTGCACCAGAGTCACAGATCACCGATACCTGTTATAAAAATGCATTGAGGGACCCAAAATCCAATTTGCTTACATAGTTCTACCAGAAATGCAAACGCAAGTGCAAGCAGCATTGACCATTCATTTGAATTAAAAATTATGTGGCAGCTTTCTAAAAGAAATGGAGTTTAGCTTAAGTCAGCCAATCTGCCAGCAAGTTAATCAACAAAGAGAAAACTACAAGGCAGGCTTTAAAGTGTGTGTAAAACTGCTAGCATCACAGCACAGCAAAATAAACAATAGCAAGAGCAAGTGAATGTTTGGCCAGGACAGTAGACTTTCATTTACAGTTCTATTGTTGGATTTACAGTGTTGGATTGTCAGTCCAACGCTGTGAATGTTCTGTAACCTTTTAAATTGCATGTGTACTCCAGAACTGCCGTCCCAGGTAATACTACCTTTATATTGTTTTTGTAAACTTTTGGAAAATAGTAATTAGTTATATTGACTGACATTCTACTGTCAGCACTGAAATAAATGATTAGTTAGGCTAATATAACTGTCACGGCTCGGTCAGTGGCCGTTAGGGGCCACTGCTTTTCTGTTTGGTTTTGAGGACTTTTATTTTGACATTCTTGTCTGTTTAGTTCTGTTGTCACGTGTTTTTGTTATCACCTGTTTGTGTTTTGGTCCATGATTGCTGGCAGTATTTAAGTTCTGTTTTGTATGTTTCTCACGGTCAGTCAATCGCCTCATTTACGCCTAATTTTCATGCCTGTTTTTCACGTCCATGTTTATGTAGCGGCCCTTGAGCCAGGTTTTGTTTTTCCTTTGGTTTCTGTTGAATAAAAGAGCACTGAAACTATGGATGCAAGCTTGTCATGTCTCAGCTACCCCCGAGGTAAATCACAGAGGCCGGTTTACCTGGCCCCTCATGACAATAACATTTGTTGTACTAAGAAGTGCACTAGTTAAAACATTTTGGGTTGTACCAACTTTTTTATGTATTTATGCATATGGAAGACTTATAATATCCAGTTGTAGGTGAATGTAAAGCTAGAAGTCCTGCCCATGGAGTCTTATTGGCAAAGCTGAAGGTTCTTGCCTGGGCAAGGAATCAAACCTTAATTTGCCACATAGCGGGTAGCTGTGTCACACACTATCTTACACTGACCACTGCATAACTACAGAGCCAAAAAATACTCCACCAGGTCATTGCAACGTTAGTTAAAATGAACCATCACACCCCATGTGGTATGCACAGCTACTGATGTGGCCCGGTTACTTTTGATATTCATGTATTATGGGTTTTTGAACTTTACAAGGTAAAAAGGCAGCCTGCAGTTGGTTTCATTTTTTTTACACAAGTATGATGTGTAATGTCCTGTTCTTCCTTTATGAAGAATTCCATGTTGGTCAAAAATATACATTTGATATAATCATATGCATTCTGATCTAATTTAGTATGAAAATATCTCCAGAAATGCATACCGCTGAGGAGGACTCATTAGATATTGTTCTCATTAGATATTGTTCATTCAACTGAATTGAGCTAAACTGAATTGAACTTAATTGAACTAAACCAAAGTGAACTGAACTGAACAGGATTTAACTGAACTGAACTGAATTGACCCTCGTTCAACTGAACTGAACTGAACTGGACTGAACTGAGCTAAACAGAATTGAACTTAACTAAACTAACCCTAAATAACTAAACTGGACTGAATAGAACTATACTAATTTGAACTAAGCTGAACTGAACTGAAAGGAAACTGTCTGTTAAGTATCAAAATAGAGACAGAGAAGGATACAGTGACCTAGAGTACAGCAGAGATCAGGACAAAATCACAGTGAGATACAATATGTCCTACAGATTGAAAGAAACTCATGAGTGCAGGCAACATTTACAAAGAGGGTACAGGACTTCATAAAGAATTCTGTGACAGAGGTGTGACGTATGTGCCATAAAAAGGATGTAACACTGGCGAACCCTTAGAAAAGAGCAAGAAAATACAGCAGGAATGAGATTTACAATTTGGAGAAGAAGTACAGAGCTGACAGGTGAAAGACAGCAGAGCCAGAGTGAGAATAGACATGACTGAATGACCACAATGAAAAAAGAAAGAAAGAATGAAAGAACGAAAGAAAGAAACAGAGTTCCGATTTTGTTTTTGGTGGGAGATGTCAAGCCTGTATAAGAGTGTCAGGTGCTGCTGACACTTGAGTAGTCAGAGAAGAAATGGCTTTCCCCCCACTTCACTGCCACACACACACACACACACACACACACACACACACACACACACACACACACACACAAACACACACACACACAATCAAGATTTTCCACAATCCTGATCCAACCCTTAATACTGACGATCAGCCAACACCATGTCTGGCGTGATATCTGCATATTTGTGATGATAAAGCTGCACAGTGGACATTTCCAAGTCCATTTAAGTCAGTGAATTCAAACCAGTTTAGGTCATTTTCGCCAGAATTCCAATTATTTTGAAGTGTGACAGTAAAATACTTGAGCAATGTGAGGATATCCATCATTACTGTGATGAATTACATGACAAAACATCTCAATTATGCTTAAAGAGAGCATAAGTAGTCTGTTTAATTTGATGTAGAGCACTGCAGTGTGTTATCAGTTGCATGCATAGTTGTGATAGTATTGTGCGACTTGGCTCTACTGGATTCCTTTCCAATTTATCAGTTGTCAGAAAAAACACACTGTAAGGGTGAATTGTGGAAACTGTTGTGTCTTGAATATGTAATTCAAGTTGATTTACTTTTTAAGCACTCCTTTCTATCAACTTTGTCTGCACTGTTATTTGCATTACTGAGTGTGTATTGGCTGCACACTCGCATTTTACAAGCAGCGTGATGTTATCTGTGCTCGGACGAAAGACAACTAGCTCAGCCACAGTCGAAATACCAGAACAAAGGTAATTTACATATATCAGTCTTAAAGGCATAGTGAAAGAAAGCAGCCTGATTAAATCTAGAAGTAGATAATATTATGCACTGGAATTCTGGCCACTGAAATATTCTGAAATATTCTGACCAAAGCAAAAAAAACTAAAAGTAATTTTTATTTATTGTCACTCACACCCTGCTGGGGACACTCAACATGCTGTTCAAGTCCTCAGACATGCTTTACTCTCTCTCAGCCTGCAGATCTAGCCTCTTCCTTTATAATCAGATAAAATGTGTTTCCCTCTAACTCTGTTATCAGATTAACTAGGACACTGTGTGAAATGCCGTGACTCTGTTGAGCAGCTAATGAGAAATGAGGGCTGAAAGGGGAGAAGTGAGAATGCCCTGCCATTAACACAACTCACATCTCTCCACAATAACGGCGATTCCGGCATATGAAAAGCTGCACAACTGCAGTTTTAACGAAAAGACTGCCTCAATAAAATGAAACATATCCCAACTGTGTTACTGAAGATGTGAGGGAATTGGAATGTATGGTCACTGTGAACAAGTGCTCTTGTATGTTGCAGTGCACTGGTGCCACAACAATGTGAACATTTTTGGTCCACCCCTTAAACACTTTCACTGTATTCTGTCCTCTGTGCCTAAATCTTCATTAAAACAGTATCATAGAGAGAATGTTCCAGGATGGCCCAATAATTGGCTTACGTTTTCAATTATGTAATTTTTCTTTTATATCCCAGCTGACTAATGATGAGCGTTCCTTCCTCTGCTGTGTGAGACACGACTAAGAAGCAATTAGTCTGTCAGGTCTCCAGAACACAATCCAGGTGAAAAGTAAGAGAAGTAGGTGGAATCATTCAAATCTGACTGAAGGACAAGTGTTAAAGGTGGCTTTCAAATTGTGCCAACAAGCAAAGTAGTGATGAGAGAGAGAGAGAGAGAGAGAAAGAGAGAGAGAGAGAGATTTGCCTACACTGTGTCAATTCATCATACAAACGCATTACTCATTTCAGGATAAAAATCAAACTTGCCCGTGACAACTCTCAGCTAAAGACAGAGACAGAACAGAATGTTTTAATTTATGTAATACAAAGATTACAAATGGAATGAGAAAAAAACATAAATGATAAATGAGAACTGTTTTTCACATTATCATAATGGAAAACAGGAAGAAAATTGTGCTAATCTAATATTTTTTTTTACATTTTCTTAGGAATGTGGATTCATTATAAAACACTAGTCGATTTAGTTTACTTTGAAAAGAACATATTTTCATTCAAGTTCATGGTTAAATAAGCAGTCAATAACATTCACTTGAATATGTATGTATCAGGAATTTTAAAAAAAATAACAAAAATATTTATTGTTGAATTTAATCAATAAAATTAAAACCTATGGAGATAATGTTATTAACGGTTTAACGGCTTTGTTCAATGTACATAAATAAAGTTTTCACTCTAGAAGTGTAGAGTGGTTTGTTAATGCTTTCAGTTATGTTCTGTGAAAAACATTTTTCATTTACTGTTATTGGTTTCGATCCCTGTTGACAATCTCTCTCTCTCTCTCTCTCTCTCTCTCTCTCTCTCTCCCCCCACCCCTCGCCCCCTCTCTCTCATTCAGTTGGAGGCTTCCACCATCCCTCATCATCAGGATGGCTTGCCTGAAGAGCCATAGCCTGAGTTTCAGCAGCAAAAAGGGCACAAGGAACCACACGCTGCACCACGCAAGCTTGCTCCTGGACACAGCAGTGAAAGTGTGCGTAACTGATCCTGATGGAGGATTTCTACATTTTTTGCTTCATTCTAAAAGCTTGACATCTGATCAGATACAAATGTGTGCATTGCTCGATTTTAGAATGCAGAAATGTGTGTAGAGGAATAACGGAATAATGTAATGGGAATCATTTCCACTGTAACATTACAAAAACAGAAATAATATTTCTGAAAGACAATCAAACAGCCATCTGTAAAGGAAGTAAACAATCTTTTAGTTTTTAAGGACAAAACTTGATTGTGCCCTCCAGAATCTATGCTCCAAAAAATAAAAACAAAATGCTTCATTTAAAATTTTAACAGTACAAGAACCAGGCACGATTTGTATATAAAAAACATGAAGGCTCACTTCAGGAGATACTCATATCTCTCATTGTGCATGGCAAATATGGGGCTCCACATGCACGTGCACACTCCTCCACTGCGGTGGAGCATTTTAAAGCCTAGCCTTCCATTCCACTCACGTCTGGTTGAGTTGTTGCTGGGGGGCTGAGGAAATGCATGTATTGCGAATCCTTGCGGTGCTCATTTTTAGGAATAGCCAGCAATAAGCTTTCAGTATATCAAAAGATACATGAAAGGGATTCTTCTGTCTTTTTCCCTGTTTCTCTCTCTCTAAACATCAACCTTTCCTGTGTCACCATTCAGCACTCTGTTGTAAGTGCATCAGCATCCTTATCAAGTCCCCACCCCACAAATTTGTAACCCATCAATCAGCTCAGACCAATGCAACAATACTGCATTATAATATTATTATTACAAAATTACACATTATAACAACACTGCAATGTATTATAAGCTGCATCACCTGTTCTAAAGTTGATAGCACAAAATAAAAGTTAATGGAACTGCATACCATCATCACTGTAAAAGAAAACTTAAAGAAAAATTTAAATATTAAATATTGAGAAAAGGGAACTGGTCATTGAGGACCATTTTCATTGGTCAAGTCATTACAAAACATGTAATTCTGGATCATTTCCATTGGCCCATTAATCATAAAATAAGTCATTTTAGTTCACGTCTATCACACGCTGGACCTTTCCTCTTGCCTCGTTCATCATAAAATGGTTCAATTTGAACTATTTCTATTGGTCCATTCATTATCATATGAGTCAATTAGTAATATTCATATTGGCCCCATTTGTCATGGACCATTGACAACAAAAAGTGTTTTTTAATATCAGCAACAATACACATCTGCAAATTAGAGAACATTTCCCTCACTCTAGTACAAACTTAATCAGATATAATTTAATATATAAATCCAGCTCTAGCCAGCTAAACCACATATATGTCAGAGAGACCATTTGCATGCTAGAGGCAGGATAAAAAATTACAGAGAAGGAAAGTGAGAGATACATACAGTCGGGCTTCTTCCCACCGTGGAGAGAGAGAGTGCGATCATCCAGCCAAAGAGAAACTCCTCACACACATGCACACTCACACATACACACACATATGCACAAGCAAGATCACACAGCTACTGCTGCTGCTGCTGCTGCTGCTCGGGTTGCTGAGTCTGCCTCTGGTTTACTCTGCTATTTGAGCGGGAGCCCGCCTCACTCGCATACGCATGCACAGGACACCTAGCAACCAGCTGTCAGAGGGAGGTTCTCTGCTGAACTTCTCAGATATCCCACCTCAGCTCACAGCAGCAGCTCACACACAGCAGACGGACGCATGTCACACACACACACACACACACACACACACACACACACACACACAAACATAAGCTCTTCTATGTCAACATACACACAAAGTAGGACAAAGCACCATATAGCAGACAGCCACATGCCACACAAACACACACATGTACACACACACACACACACACAATCACACAAACACACACATGTGCATACACGCTCCTCTATCTCACCATATGTACATAGTAGGACACCATAATGCTGCATCCTGCAAAAGCAACATCTGTAAATGTAATGTGATTTGGATCAATATCAGACTGCAAAAAAATATTAACACTGTTAGGAAACAATAAAATTCTTTTATTCAATAAAATGACTGCTACGACTGGACAGGATGCTCACAACACACATATATGTTTGTGAAAGATCTCATTTGCATATGTAACACCCCTGGTCAAGGGCCGCTAGAGGCCACCCTGGCCTGACATTTATTTTGACATTGTGTGCATGCACCGGTCGGGTGAGTGATTGTTGGTTCTTACTGGTTCCTGTGTTAGTCCTGTGTGTATTTAGCTACCCCTGCGTTGTATCCCTGTGTCGGTCCACCATCATTCACCCGTCATATATGTCAACAGTATACACCCAGCTTAGGTTCACCCCGTCTTAAGTGTGTTATTTGCCTGGTTAAGGTTTTCTTTGTGTTTTTGCCCTCATGTCTTCTTTGTGTTTGTGAATAGTGAAGGATAAATACTAAATAGCACATTCAAAATGTGTTTGTTAATGACTGTAAATGTGTCTCATTACAATATACATCTTATACTGGGAAATACCGGTGTTGTCGTTTTTACCTCATTCACTCTGATCCTTGCTGGAACAGGTTATAAGCAGGGCTGGACTGAAGAGTATTTTTGAGGCTTTAAATTCATGTTTCTGTTCTCAACCCAGTAATGAACAAATTAATTTACCTTTCAAATTTAACTATAATTTTTGTATTTTTTTATTCATATCATTTATTCATATTCACACGTCTCATACATTCACTTGCACCAACCATGCACAGACAAATATGAGTTACAGTGCTCTAAATTTTAATCTACAAGGTACAGGATGCGGTAGGTGTTCCCAATAAACAGGACATAGTGCAGTCAGGGATTTCACTACTATAAACCACCAGGGTAAATGAGATGAGTAATCGACTCTGGCATCAGATGGACTCTCTTTCATCTGTCTGGAGAGAACACTCGCCACTTCATCACCCCATCCTTCTCCATCACTCTCTGCTTCCTCTCCACCTGCTCTCTGTTTCTTGCCCCCTACCCTGACAACTCTACTCCTCGTCTGTTGCTCTTCCCCTCACTTTTCTTTTCAGCTCTGTAACCCACACCCCATTTCACCTCACTCCTCCTCCTCCTTGCAGCTTTTCTTTCACATTCTAATCTAAGCATTTTATTTTCCATCAGGATTAACACTGCCCTCTCCAACTCTCCCACTTTTCTATCTGTCTCTCTTCATTTTTCGTCCTCTCTTTTTCGATCCCCACATCGGCATCCCACTCCTTTTACTCACAATTCTCTCTTTTCACCTCTGCTCTGTGAAATATCACCAAGCTTGTGCTTTCCATTTCCTTGAAGACAAGAGGTGCTCAGCTCTGCCACCGTCAGCATCTCTGAAAGGCTGAAAGGCTTTATATTTAGAAAACCCATTCAAAATCAGAGAGAACAGGAAACAATGTCAATGTGACAGAGCAACCATGAAGTTTCTCTTTAACGTTTCAACAACTGACACAAAGTCTAAGGGTGTCTACATCTTATCTGGAAGAACCATATTGGAGCTAATCGATCGATATAGGTTAAGCCCAGTTCGATTCTAAGGGCATGTCTGCCGAAGAACACTATTTTGAAGTAGAAACTGAAACTGAAGCTTACATCTGCATCCAAAAAGTTTCACTCCAGTTATGTTCTTCACCTTTCAACAAAACACAGTTAAAATTCAAGCATCTATCTATTACACAGAAAAGATTCAAATAACAGAAAAAGGAGTACAAAACGTATGTTGAAAAAAATGTGCAATACAAATGTAATGAGTATCAAGAACTGGTACAACACAAGTGCCCATTTATACTGGTCAGTTCCAAAATATCAATACGTTCCAGGACAAATAGTGTTACTATCAGTATTTATGTGTTAGTATGTTAACATTACTGTATTCTAAAACAGCTGCATTTCCACATGGGAGCACATTATCACCAGGCTGTTGCTTCAATACACAAGAAACAGAGAAAACAATTTAGCTTGCAATTTCTTTAGACTTCATGTTCATGTGATCTGTTTATTAGACATATTTATAATAAAGGGGTATCTTATTATGAGGAGTTGTACAAATAAGACTATAAACAATATCAGCATTGATATTAGTATCAGTAAAACCCTTACGGCACTCATTCCGAGTTCAGAATATGTCATAATGTACACAATAAAAAATGTTACTGAAAAATTAGCAGTCTAACACACTGTATCTATCCTGAATTGTTTTCATTTCACTATGATACAAAGAGGTCAAGCACAAGATTAGGACTCTGCATGGGCATTTCTTGACAGTTATTCAATAGTACTATTGGAATGACGCCAAAACATATTACTGTGGAATCCCTACTCAAGACATTAATGTTTTGAAAGGGTTAGCAATACACATGTAATGTGAGTAGTCTGCGTTTCCTTATATCTCCCTATTTAATGTCTGCTTACTTATGACTCAGTTCATTTGCACAGCCGAAACACTAACTGATGATGTATTTGGGAATTACTTTCCCATATTCAGAATTGTAATTCCTACAGCTCTGCACTATGTTTAATTTGGCATGAATAGGCTTAAGGAACACTGCCTGCAGCTCCTAATTCAAATCTGTAAACTAATACTGTCTAATTATTCATTGCTGTGTGTGTAGTCTATGTTTGCATGCTCACTAAAAAACACCCTTAATCATAATGACTCTTTGATCTTTTAGGCTGACGTCTTCTCTTTTCTCATAGTAAATAAGGGCAGTGTATTTTCAAATAATGATGAATTTAAGAGTACAGTGAATTAATTTGTTTTTTGTTAAGCTGTGGGATGTAAAATTAATTTGGTAAAATGTGTTTAATAAGTATATAATAAAAAACTGAAGTATTTAAGTATAAAACTGTTTTAATGTTTATTAAGTGTTTATAACCACTGAGAACATTCACAAATACGATCCGACCAATATTACAGTTGATAAAAGTGGTAAATGAACAAAAACAACAGAGTCTGTTTTTCACAGACTACTTCAGGAGCAGAAGTGCTGATCTAGAATCAGTTTCTTGTGACAATGATTGCCATAACTACAGATGATTCTGTTGCAAGATCTGTCTGAAATGGCTGTCCGTAGCAGTGAAATATTTTATAGCTAATGCTATTTTTATAGCTCCTACTATGTGCAGAGAGGTTTTGATGAAGTAATTTCATGGAAAGAATTTCAGTGACTAGTGTTTCAGCACTAAAATAAAAAAGAGAACTTAATTTGGATGACAACAGATGTGGACACCAAACATATCTTGATTAATCAACTACTTCATGGTTATATGGAAAATTCAATTCAAACCACAGAAAAACCCAGGCAATCAAGTATCAGTATAGCTTTTAAGTTAAGTATATGTGAACCAAACTTATCTAAAATAACATACTAAGCTGTTGAACTGATAACAATAACATATAACAGTATGATGAATGCTAATTAACAGAAACTAACAAAATCACTTACTATTCTTGGAAGCTCACTAGAGGAGCAATACATTTTATTTAAAGTTGATGTGGGTTATTGTGATGTTTAGTTCACAGCTGATATACAGGAGCACTGTTTAAAAATAATTACTGGAGCCTGATAAAATGATTGCTTCTGATGTTATCAGTCAGCAAATTTTGTAGCTGTCATCACAGATCTCCCAAGTGGCCCCATGTGGTCACGCGTGAACACACCACAGCACAACACACAGAGTGAGCAATGTGAAATTCTTTCTCTGCATTTAATCCATTCACCAAGTGAAGCAGGGGCTGCCACAGTACTTTGCTTAAGGGTACCTCAGTGGTGCCGCTAGCAGTCCTCGAATTCAGCCCACAACCTTCTGATCACAAGGGCGGCTTCCTAACCACCAGGCCACCAGGTGCCTATTTGCAAACTGACAAAAACTATTACACACTCAAGTCAGTCTGACCCAGCACTGCTAGCCTCATGTTCTTTATATGATCCAGACTAGACCAGCAACCTCCCCTCAGTCCCAAGAGTCAATCCCCACTGAGAATGCTTATATAAAGCAATCAAGGTTTCATCAGCTCAACATACATGTACAGGTGCACCCGTCCTTACATGATGTTAGTTTACTCTAGGATAACATGAACTGATGGCCTCTGAATCACACAGAAAGGAAATGCAGGTACACAGCAGTGATTCAGTAAAAGCATGAAAGGCTGTGTAAAGATGGAAGCAGGTAACAGGATGGCTCTTTGCAGAGAGGCTGCTCATGCAGTGAATAATGAAACAGTTCTGAAGTGCAGTCTGGAGCAGAACCAAATGCGGCACGATTCTGGTTATCGGCCTCATTCCCAGAGGGAGAGAGAGAGAATCATTGAACGCTCATTCATTTACCTTTATAATTCCTGACAATGTTATTGGACTTAACCAGCTGGCAAACAAATTCAGGTTTAAACCAGGGAACTTCCTTTTTGAATACTGTTACTTATTTCAAAACATTTTTTCTTATATTATTTTACACTGTGTGACTAATAGAAACAGTCCAGAATTACTTGCAATATATGCTTGATATATTAGTGTTAAAGTTAAAATGCTGTTACAACACTAACAATGTATTCCTGGCTACATTCAGCATCAAAAATAACAATCCTGGATAAAATTTGTGATTTGAAAAGCAAACATGTAAGTATGTATTGAATAATTACTGCTGTTTCATGATATTTTAACTTGCTAAATAAACCTGTTAAGTATGCCTCATCCTTTAAGCACACTAGATTATTTGCTGTTGATTTCCTGATCAATTGATTTGGTAAGAAGGCTAGAGTTTCTGAATGGATGGTATTGAACACATGGCAGTAAAGGAAGACTTTCCAAAGACTGGAAAATCAGTATTGTCTCTTCCACCTTTCTCTTAAAAACAGGTGGCAGCTGCCCCCAAGTTTTCGGATGAAGAAGGGTTCTTGGTGTCAGGTAGGTGCTTTGAAAGTTATGGGCCCTTTATCCCCAAAATCTCAATTTAACAGAACACACCTAGATATGCTGACTGAAGAAAAAAGACTGAAAAATGATAGGCATGATACAACTAAGCAATTAAGTACCCTATCATGCTCTGTGGCAGCCATGAAAATGTAGAGCAGGACCAGTTCAATTCAATTTTGTATTAAACAGACAAGAGGAAAAGTGTGAGTGTGATGCTTGGACATTACTGTGGAAAACAGTGGATGGTGTGGCCAAAAAGGTATATATGAGTGAACTTGTTGAAACTTTTGGTTAATGTAACAGTATAATGTACTAATTTGGAGTATTGTTTTAAGTAAACTGTTGTTAAACAGTGGCTTATTAATCAGGTATAACACCTTATGTTTAATACCATATTTAAATCAACCAACCATTATGATCACAATAGCAAAATATGACTTAATTTAAATTAAACTTGGTTGAATGTGAGTGTCAAATAATACATAATTTGTCTCATTTGTGTGTCCATACTCACACACATGTACAACCACTAGTGTCTTTTGGTATTATTCACGTTTCAGGTTGTTGCATGAAATCATTGCATCACTTCATGCAGCTGACCAAGCAAGGTGACACATTGCAAACATTGCAAGAGAAATCAGTCTGTTGTTCATGTTAGGTTAAAGGTTAATGCCAAGTGAGTGTTCTAGTCATATTACCATACAAAAAAATGTAATAATCAGAAACCACAAGACACTTCTAACCCAGTTTTTCATGCTGATTTCAGATCTGCTTTTGGGTTTTTTTCAGTCACATCAACCTTTTGTATTATGAGAAATATTAGATTTGCAGTAGACTTGCATGTGGTTTTTATTAAACCCCAGGCACCAATCAAGTAACTGTTTCAATATTTTCAGTGTGAAGTCAGACAGGCCACACTGTGGCATAGATATCATGATCAGTGTCAGTCAGCTACCACTGTTTCTTCAAAAACATTCATCACATGATTATTATATGATCATTATACCAACTATCATGAAATAGCTTTGTCACAAAAACTGTACATGCTGGGAAAAGATTTGAAATCAGCATAAAAAGCGCTACAAAACCCACATGAACTTGACCCCTGACCCAACCTAAACCTAAACCGACTAAAATAAGCATGTTTTGCACTGTTGCCTAATCTGCAATTAAATGCTGCAAACTGGTATACAGGTATCTGTGGTACATTAGAAGCACTTTTCCTAAACGGTTCTACGATGGCTTGGAATGTGCAGCCCACATTGACTCAGCTCGGTATCTCAGCTCGGTAACAGTGTTTCAGGCGCAGTGCAAATCTCTCCCTACATTTTATGGGTAGTTGTTGTCGCATCCATGGAGTCAAAGCAGAGGACAGTTTTTGTTTGAAACAGCGATGTTTAGACGTGTGATGAAAACCTGACCCAGCTAACTTGTTAGCAATGTGCTGGTAGTTACATTTATCTTCAGTCTAAACAACAGTCATGCTTGTATTTCGTCGTTACAGTTGTTAGTTTGTATCTTTGCACAGAGAGTAAAAAATAATGGCCTCTTTCCATATTGTGATGACAACGTTTCGACCAATCAGAAACCAGTGACGCAGTCAGCTCACCTGCAGCCCACATTTAGCCTACGGTTCGGTTCGGGTACAGGTCGCTTTATTAGTAATGGAAAAACATTTTTCGGGTTATGGGTTCCAATACTTCAGAGAATGTCAGTCCAGAACGTGATCAGACTGTGTCAGCAAGATTGGAACATCCACAAATACAAAGAGAGGTGTATTACAGTAAGGTTTGAGTGCATAAACCAGTCACCGCAAAGACAAATGAGAGTGGTACAAATGCTTCAAAAGCTGGTAAACAGAGATGTTAGGAAAAGTGTTCAGATGAGTTATTAGTCATATTCTCCACAAGTGGGTGCGTGTCCCTATATGGTAAAAGAGAACAATACAAGCCTGAATACTAAACCCCTCAGTGATAGGATTCAGCTGTTCTGTTTTGCTGGCATGGCTGGGGTCTTGTCCCCTAAGAATAAAAAGGTAAGTGCAAACCTATACAAAGTTATATTAACCGATAAAGCAGTTATATCAAGATAGGAGTCTCTTCCAGAATGAAAACTGCCTTATCCACAAGGCATATGGTTTCATTAAATGGTCTGATGACAGTGATATAAATCATATGCTATAGCCTTCACAGTTAACAGATTTCAACCCAGCTGAAGACCTATGGGAGATTTTGGACAGATGTATTGGACAGCTCTCTCCACCAAATTGATCAAAACAGCAGCTGAGGGAATATCATGTGGAAGAATGGTGTTCTGTCACTCCTGTACAGATTTTGAGAACATATGACAATGCACAATAAAGCTTTTCAGGTGGCTTGTGGTGCTCCAGCACTAACTTTTTATGCTAGGTTTTCCTTTATCACTTGTTTATGTGTAATCATATACAGTATGCATACTCCCGGGTCACCACAGCAGATCTACCATTTCTATTTCCTTCTGTCCTCAGCAGCTTCTTCTCTCACACCAACTGCCTGCATGTCCTTCACCGCATCCACAAACTTTCCAGGCCTTTCTTATCTCCTCTTCCTTCAGGTCCATCCTCTGCATCCTTCTCCCAACACACCAAGAGTCTGTCCTTAGCATCTTTCTCCGAACAAACTCAGTCTCTCCTCAGCATCCTTCTTCCAACACACTCAGAATCTGTCCTCAGCACATGTCCAAACCAACGCAGTCTCGCCTCTCTGACTTTTCCTC
>JBBPDB010000040.1:5727025-5758585 GCA_037974465.1 Brachypetersius altus
ATAGTTGCAGGACCTTTTATATGTGTTTTGGTATAAATGTATATATAGCTAATGCTTGTGTGTTAAAGCAGGCAAGTCACAAAATGTACATGTTTCGGGACCAAAATTGGAAATCATTATTCTATGAAAAAAAAAAAATAAGATGAATTCCTGAATAAGGTTGAACTGCAGTTTTGTATGTGGCTCTCACCATGTCTCCCTGCTCCATACTGAGGTCCACAGTGGCAGCTCCAGCCTCTGCATCAGTGGGGTCCAGCTCAAACGCTTTCTTATAGCAGCCTCTGGCTCGGCCCAGGTCTTTGGCTACCTCCCTGTAGTAGTGACCCAAGTAGCGGAACACTGAACCCAGGTGGGGATCCAACTTTGCTGCCTGGAGAGTTTGGCATAATAATGAGATATTCTACTTAGTCTAGACTACTGTAAGCATCAAGGTATTAATCTCCCACCCCACTTCAATTCCGTAACATTATTTAGCTTATGATTTAATCTAACTAATAAAATTAGAGCTTAATTTGAAATTCTTCAATTCGATTAAAATACGAAGGAAAGAGAAATGCAGTTAAAAGCCACCTCTAACATATTAATGGAATGCAATTAAAAAAGCTTATGTTTGAAATTAGTCCAAGAATTTTATTTTAGCCTCCACATTAGAGCATACTTCAGTTCATTTTATCATAATAAATAATAACTGATTACAACTTATTTAAATCAACGCATTTGATAGCTAATGAACAATAAAATGTATGCTAAATTTTCACCATAAGCTACGGTATCAGTATATTTGAGCAAAATTAGATTTACAGGGGAGGTAAATTCGGCACCCCACCTTCAGTAGATGTGTTTGAGCTTTGGTCCTATCCCTCCGGGTCTCCTCCCCCATGATCCAATACAGCTTTCCCAGAAGGAAATATAGCTCCCCACTCTCTGGCTTCTGGGACAGAGCTTCTATAAAGCTGTACAGAAGCAAAATGTAAAATGTCTTTGTAATGGTATTTGTAGTTGTGGAGATATGACAGGAGAAAGAACGCTACACACCTCTGCTCTGCTTGTTGGTGCTCATCTTTAGCAGTGTGTGCCAGTCCCTTAAGGGTTAAACCTTCTACAGAGCCAGGGTGCGAGCTCAGCAACTCAGAAGATATCTTTGAGAGTTAAAATTACATTTATATTATATACAGCTCATCTTATACTAAATAAGAAAAAGTGGCTACAGGGAATATCTCTACCTGAAATACTTCTTCAAGCTTCCCCTTCTGCAAGTAAGATCTCCCTTTCAGTGCTAACAGTGCAGGATCATTGCTAGCATCTGCCATCTGAAAGAGAGACATTTTTGGCTGAGAGGACAACAGCAACGGAATGGAACCTTACAAAAATCCCGAAGATGCTGTGGGATGGTACCTGAGAAAGTATATCCAGAGCTTCTTCTGCACTCTGCTCTGTTCCAACTAGTGCCTCTAGTCTCACTCTTAGCAGCTTTTGATTCCATTCCTCATTATTTACTCCACTCACTTTTAGCCCTGAAAAACATATCACTGAACCATGATGCTTCTGTTCTTTCACACCATTTTCACCACTCATTTAAAAGACTTTCCGGAACCCCTTCAATTGAATTATTATTGTTTAGTCACTGACCTTAAGGTTTTGTTAAGTAACTATATGGACTACTTCAACATTACAATGAAATGACTACATAAAACCTTGGCTTTTAGGTCAGGTGACAGGGTCTCTGAGGTTGCTTTTACATGTGAAAGTCCAGACAATACATTTGATCTGGTCAGGTCTGGTTTCACACTGTAATTTTACAAGCACAATAAATAACTCTGTATGATATTCCTCATATCCTCTCGCTCATCCTCTTTGAAAATAAAGAGTTTCGAAATGTTTGTGTTATTTTTCCCAAGTTAACTTCTGATTTATTTATCCAACCAAATAACCAATTCATGTCCTCCTTTCTCCATGAGCTACCAGGGCTCATTTTCACTTCCAGTGTTCTCCAGACTGAGACCATCTCCTTTGGTCTGAGGCACTTTCATACCTGCTTTCTAGGGGACCTGAGGACAGGCTTGAGAACCGTTGATGTAAGATATACAATGTAGTTCTATTGTGTAGACAATTTATATTTAAACTACAACAGTTCTACAATGCTTGGAGGCCATTTAGGATGTGAAGTATATTAAGGTTCACACAACACACACTGATCTTGATGGACGTGCATACAAGTCAACCAAAAAAAAAGTACTGTACCTTGGTTGGAAGACATGGCACTGTCAGAATACTTGTGTATTTTCAGCTCAGCCTGAGCAAGGTTGTACCAGCCAATGACGCTGGAGCGCATTCGTTTTAGTCCTGACAAAGGGAGAATGGAGTTTTAAAAAGGCACCGCAAAGTTGCAAAGTTAATGCAAGAATTTAATACTTGTGAAACTTTAAGCAACCACTGTTAGCTTTCTTCTGTTTTTCATGTTGCCAATACTAAAATAAGATTCATTAATTCTGTCCTACATTAACAAGAGGATGCTCCAAACTTTAATTCCACACTAACCTAGACCAAAGCTTTTGATGGCATCTTCATATTTCTTATCCTGAAGAGCCTTTACACCCAGGCCAAACTGAGCCAGTGAACTGGCTGGGTCCAGCTCCAGCAGACGAGTGTAGCAGATCACAGCATCCTCGCTGCAATCACCTGCCACACACACATACATACATAAACACATACAAAACAAACACAGACAGAATACCCTTCAATTTTCAACAAATTTTTAACTCTGCCTCTTTACAGTATAGAAAAATGAATATATGCTTGCAACCTGTGTCAATGTGTACTTAGCTTCAGGATACTGGCATGTATGGGCTTTAATGTTTTGCCCACTCTCGTCCATTACCTGTCATCAGATAGTGCTCCCCTAGGACCTCTAGAGGATAGGAGTATTTTGGGTAGAGGGAGAGCATGGTCTCACACACTTCTTTCAGTTTCACCGCTTCGTGAGGAAGCTGTTAAAAGCATCCAGGATAGATCACAAATAAACATAAATAAAATACATAAGAAAAATTAATTGTAAAGTTATTAATTCACACTCCCATTAATAAGCCAGTGCAGAAAATATAGGATATAGTTGTAAATTACTTACTTTTGAGAGACATTTAATATAATCTTCTGTGAGTTGTCTATGGTCCTCACTGGGTATGTTTTCAGTAAGCTGAAGAGCCTTATCAAAGGCAGAGAGGAGCTAAAAAGAATAGGCAGAATTAATGTAAAAACATTGGGGGGAAAAAATGTAAAAAGCAATATCAGAAAGACTCCTGCTGTTACTTCTCTATACTATGTAGGTGGGTACCCTTCCACAGTCTCAACTACATTATTTATTTACATTATATGGTTCTACAGTGGTTACCAGCTATATAAAATGTCATGGTAATTATTGGATAATATGCTCTGAGATTAATGAATCAATTAATAATCTCCAGTAAAAGCATAGAGAACATGAGGTTGAAAGAATAACTATACGCACACATTCACTAAGCTTTCAGAAACATGAATCATAGTATCTTCACTCACATGCTGCTGAGTTTCATTGTCCTGCTCTTCTACAGTGCCTAAGAGCAGCCTGGTCATTTCTCTCCAAAGTTCAAGCAGCTCAAAGTTCTCCACACCCTCCTCTGCTTCCCTCACCTGGATGAGCCGTCGCCATACCCTCGCTACCTGCTCAAAACATTACACAAATACACATATCTGTACTTTATTAACAAAACATTTGTTTTGACCATAGATGCACCATTTTCTACACTTAATTTTGAGTTTCATACTAATAAGATAAGTGCTAATTAAATTTGCACTCTTTACATTGAAGTACAATACTGCTTTTCAGCTTCTACTGTATGTTGCATCAATTTGGAGCCCACTGTTGTAAAAGCATCTGCTAAATAAATAAAAAAAAAAAAAAAGAAAATTGTTTGTTGTATAATATGGTATGCTATGGAACAGGTATCTATTCAGATATTTCCCTATACAGATTGACTAACATTCACATACACTACTCAAAATCTTTCAAGTCTGTACTGCATTTTTGACAAGAGCTATATATTACTATAGTTCTAAATTATGCATATAGATTACAAAAGTAGTAGGCTGCCTTATCACGAGCCTTAAAACTTGAATAATCTTAGTAAAACCAAAATAAATCAATCTAAATAAAAATCAAAAAATCTTAACAAGCACTGTCATGTGAACCACAATTAAATATTTTAAGATATAAGGTACAATGATGCATAAGATACATTGTGATGCACTTGGGTTGGCAGAACAAGCAACTGAGTCACGAGGAGTCATTTCTCTACCTGTAGGTGATTCTTTTCAGCCTGATAGATGTCCACCAATTTCTTGCTCACTTCAAAACATTTTGCTTTGTCTGAACTGCAAAAAAATTGTAAAAACATTGTAAGACACATCTCAAAAACAATATTACAATTATACTTAGCACATACATCTTACATTACTCATACTTACGTCTCATACAGTGTTATGAGCTTTTGATAGATTTTAGGCAGCTCAGCTTTAAAGTCTTCTTGTTGGCTTTTTTCATACAGGTTTGCTAGACCCTGCAAAACATACCCATGATATGGTTGTTATAAAATAAGCCCATACAATGACAAACCACAATATCGCATTTGCACTGACGTTTTAGATCAGGGTTTTGTACAGATATTAGTTTTACCATGGTGGATAAGTATAAACTATATACGACTGAATTATTTTAATACATCTTATTTTCACTTTGACTATGTACCAAAAGAAAAGACCACATGATTACATTTGGTCTTGACCTTACATTTGTAAGTTTCAACTTGGCCTGATTTTGTCTGATCTACGTATCAGACACAAACAAGGCAGTCAGATTGGAAAGGAAGTTCAATTCAACTAGTCAGACACAGCTTAAGGCTTATTAAGGATTCTCTAGATGTTTTTATCTTCATTGGCACACAAAAAGGGAGTAGTTACAGCTTCCTTTCATGTGAGAATGATGGGCATTTAAATATGTATAATCCATCAAATTTCACTTGAATGTCGGCATTACTTTAACTTTGCTTTAGCTAAAATGGCTATGCTGTGAGGTATACCTTAAAAATAGATCACGCTGTGTTCAGGCTTTGTGTAAAAAGAGACTACTCTTTAATCCATATGGTGTATCTAACATGCCATGATGAAAGTATTGCCCGACCATTACACCATCACCTATAACAACTTCCACTCTCCTTGGAAGGTGTTTCTGTGGGAATTTGTGCCCATTCATTCTGTAGAGTATTTATAAACTCAGTCACTGATGCTGGAAGGCCTGGCTCCCAATCTCTCATCCAGTTCATTCCAAAGGTTTTGGTGGGGTTGAGGTCAGGGCTCTGTGCTGGCCAGTCAAGTTCTTCCACATCGAACTCATTCAACTATGTCTTTACAGACTTGTGCACTGGAACAGTCATGCTAGAGTAGAAAAGGGCCTTCCCCAAAATGTGTTCACAAAGTTGGAAGCATGGCATTGTCCAAAATGTCTCTCTTCACTGGAAATGAGCGGCCTAGACCAAACCAAAAAAAAAACAGGTGTCCCAATACTTTTGTCCACATACTGTATGAGCAGTACCAACCTGCCATGCGAGCAGCTGCTCAGGCTCCAGGTCTGCTGCCTTCTTGTATGCAGTCTGGGCCTGGTCAGGCTGCTCCAGCTCACTAGCTGCAACTCCAATGAAGACCCAGGCATTGTAGTTATTCTTCTCAAGCTTGAGAACAGCCTGAAGACACAGATAAAGACGTTCATTTGAAGAAGAAAAAAACACTCATTCAGGACAAAACTCTCGTGAATTAGCAATTTTGGGACACACATCAGCCACGGTCAGGCTTAAGCAAATTCTCACCTTACAGTGTTTCAGAGCTTCTTTAAACTCTTTGTTTTTGATAGCGTCTCTGGCACTTTTAAGGGCCGCCTTTACTTCTTTGTTTGACATTGTCTATAAGAAATAAAAAAAAGGTAAACAGTCACAATCTGTGTTTTGCTTTCAAATTGTTTTGCTTTCAAAACATTAGCCTCTTAAATACCGGTTCGTACCAACCGAGCAGCTAGCAAGCCTAACAGGTAGGAAAAAATGCAACAAAATACCTCACCTCAGTTCCAACCAAAATATCTTAAAAATACAGTTCCATATAAAAGCAATATTTTAGTTAAACTTCAACTGCAGCCTTATGCATTCTGTCTCTGAGTGCTCACTGCGCACGCGCGAGGTGACAACCACACAGTAGACGGTAGAAATTATGATTATGATAATAATAAAAACGATTATATTAATACTGATGAAAATTAACAATGATAATTTAACAATGTAGCACATTATTATCTATTATTATTGAATAAAACACACATTCCAATACTTAATTTCGAGGACTTTTAGTTAAGCCCAGCTCTGATGCAAATTCAAAGAAACTTGACTAGAAGGCGTGCCAAAGGAATGTTTAACCAATAGCGTGCGAGAATGAAAAGCAGTGAGCCAATCAGAACGCGCAATGGCAAAGCCTGGGTTTGTATGCTCCGCCGTGTTCTCCATGTGAGATTGTGAAGTCTGTTGCTGTTTTTACTCCATGCTGAAATTTTCAACCATATATTAATGGTTTTATTCCACTGGCTGTAATTGATTTGCTGTTTAAGATGAAGAGGAAAAACGTATCATCAGCTGAAAGCACGGAAGATAAGGTTTGAATTTTATGTGTGATTTTAGGGATGTTTTAATTGGGGCTAAGGCAGCTGGCTACTGTTACAACAGTCTGTGTTCTTTTAATTTTTACACCTACACTAGAAGGACAAAAGTATTTTAATTGTTTTACTATCGGATCGCAATTTTATTTGGTCAACACCATGCTTCCAAGTTTTACTCTATAGAATGAATACACACAAAAGTCCCTGTTGGTCTAATATTCAAGCATTCTAATACTTTTGTCCATAAAGTGTATTGTGCTATTTGGTCTGCATGTAATTATAAACCCAAAGCCCCAATCTATAACTGTATTTAACTGCTGTCGAAATTATGGAATTATATCAGTGTTCTTGCCCTGCTCAGAATAAAGCATAATGGCATGTTGTCATGTATTATCACAGCTGGAAAATCCAATTGCAGAAGATGGAGAAAATGCAAAGGACACCAAAGCCCCCAAGAAGAAAGCCAAGACTTCAGTCACTGAGGATGGTGTCCTTCATCCACTTAAACTGTCCAAAGGGGAGTTGTACAAAGCCCCTACCGTTGAGGAGTTAAACCAGCTAAAGGAGGCAGAGAGCCTTTTCCACTGCAGCCTGTTAAAAATGCAGGTCAGTAGAACTCTCAGGCTTTTCAGATGACAAAAGATTTTGCCCTCAAACATTTTCTTTTAAATTGGTGTTTGTGAATAGATGTACATCTAAATATTGTGAATTACATAACTTGTTTTTATGGTTGCTCTGCAGATGGAGGAGCTCCTGAAGGAGGTGGCACTAAGTGAGCGCAGGAAGAAACTGGTGGACTCATTTGTGCAAAAAATTACAGATCATCTTCAGTCTGTACCTGAAACTCCAGTAGTGGAGGTTAGTCCATGTAGGGTGCTACATGATTTGATCTGGATAGGTGTAGGCAATTTAATACATGTAATGGGTTTTTTTGGCCTGCATTTTTATGAGCAAATTACTTTGTCTTTCTCTTAGTTGACAGATCTGTCATGGTTAGAGTCAGGCACTGCTGTCCCATTCATCATGGTTCCTGAGGAAACTAAGGGCAAGTTTCACATGGAACCTCCTGCTTCTGTTGACCTGATTGGGAGTTATCCATTGGGCACCTGCATCAAACCAAGAGTTTCTGTTGACCTGTCTGTCACCATTCCTCATGTAAGATCCAGCTTCTGTGGTGGCTACAATGTTTAAGTAACAAAAGTTCACACTGTGTACTTTTAAAATGTGGTCCTGTTTTGTTATAATCCATCTGCCAATTACTGATGAGCTGTTTTCCCTGTTAGACACATCTAATATTGATCCAAGATTCCAATCAAAGCATAACTAAAAAACTTATCACAGTCCTAACATGTATGGCTTTGTCTCTCTTAGAATATTTTGCACCCAATGGATAACATAAATCAGAGGTACTCTCGAAAGAGGGCTCTGTACCTGGCAGGTCTGGCACAGCACCTCTCCTCCTCCTCTGAAGTGGGCACCATACGCTATTCATGCCTACATGGCAACCGGCTTCGTCCACTTCTGTTAGTCACTCCTCAAGGTACAAGATTTTCTTTCTTTACTTCCAGTCTGAGTTTAAACATTTAGCCCCAGCCCTAACCTGTTACAGATCATCCAACTATCAGATAGGTCAAACACCCGTCTGGCAAAATAACACCTGCTTTTTCTCCCAAGGGATTTTGCAGGTTTCACTAGATTTTGTACCAGACTTGATTGTATTTCAGCATTGGCTTGTGTTCATACTAAAACTCTTTCCAGTTACCATTCAACTTCAGTTTTAAAGACAATGTGTGAAAAAGTTTTTAGTTAGATTTGGGACTAAACTTCATTAAAAAAAAAAGTGGCACCCTGCTTCAGACCATGTTCAGATTGTTTTCTGATTTTATTTATTTTTTTTCTCTCAGGTAAAGACGGTGGTAGTGTTACATTACGAATTCACGCCCTTCCTCCTCCGGACTTCCTTAAACCCAGCCGCTTCCACCCTCAAAAGAACAATATCCGGACTGGCTGGTTTACGGGCAAAGACACTCAGCAAGGTAACAGAGTGTTTTAAACGTTTTCCTCCTTTTTCTTTCTGAAGCCACTAACTTTTTTATTTCGTTGTTGCAGTGAGCAGTGAGCCTCCCACTCCTCATTATAACAGCACCGTACTGGGAGATCTCCTTCCCCTCTCGCACCTGCAGTTCCTCACTGCACACAGCGACCTGTGCCCTGCCTTCAGCGATGCTGTGGCTCTGCTTAAAGTGTGGCTGAGGCAGAGGGAGCTAGACCAGGTAAGCACAGTCCAACATTATCTGAAGCGTAATCTCTGTATCACAACAGCCTTTCCTCCATCCTAACCTGTTTTGTGTATTTCTGTAGGGTACTGGGTGCTTTGGTGGATTCTTAGCTGCCATGCTGCTGGCTTATCTTCTCTCCACACACAAAGTGGGAAAGACTATGAACGCTTACCAGCTGCTAAGAAATGCACTGCACTTCTTGGGTAAGACTTACTGTGTGGAGGTGGCCTATCACTATTGTTCATTCAGCATGATGCACTACAACCCTATACTTGTCATTAAGTACATCTGTTTCAGTCCCTATAACAGTTTTCTGTATTTTTTTTGTGCTTAGCTTCAACAGACCTGACTGACCATGGCATTACATTAGCCAGAAACCCAGATTCCAAAGCGGTGAGCAGTAATGCAACTATAGCTTTGATCAATTAATTTATTTTCTTTCTCAGTTCTGTGTCAGAACTCCTTTTTCTATTTTCTTTTCAGCCTTCTCTCCCTGAGTTCCACAGTGCTTTCCAGGTGGTGTTTGTGGACCCCTCTGGTCATCTCAACCTGTGTGCAAACATGACCTCCTGCACATACAAACAGGTCAGTATTGTCATTCAATTCCATGTTGAGACTCTACATCTAGGTTTCAAACTGGGTTGTAGACCCCTGCTCTGCGCATATTTGCATTTTCCCTCTTTTAAAACTCAACACTCAACTCGTGAAGGCCTTGCTCATTAGCTGATGAGTTGAATTTGGTGTGTCTAATGAAGTAGAATGCTGAACCCTGCAGAGCTGTGGTCTATAAGGAAACCCTTGTTTGACAGACCTTTGTTTGAATGCATACAAGAACCAGATCCTTTAATGTGCCTGTTAGAAAGTATGCAAAGCATGATTTCTTGTCCATGTTAAGGCTTCTGGCTTTTGGGAATTTAGGAATGTATGTCTCGACGCAAATGAGTTTTTCTGCTGGATATTCCTACCACTTAAAATGTTAAAAATTAATTTGAAAACAAACTCTTAACATGACGCTTTTGGAAAGCTTGCTCTTTTTTAAACATTGAAATACTTTTTTTTAATGCTAAAATATTCTGATTGGTCTACAGATCCAGCATGAGGCATCACTGTCTCTAAAGTTCTGGGATGATTCCTCACTAGATAGCTTCCAAGCTCTGCTTATGACCTCTAAGCCGATGATCAGGACTTATGACAATGTCTATCAGTGAGTCTTTTATGAGTTATGCTTTCAATCATTCATGTGGTAAATGTTCTGGGTGAACGATGCAGTGTGAACATAAAAATGAGAGAATATTAAAATTTATGCACTTCAGCATAACAGTAGTAATGCACACAATATTTGATCTTTATAAACCAAATATACTCATGCAATATACACAGAACACACACTTTTATAATAATACCTTGTAAATAAAAAGTAACTGGAAGTCAGTTTACACTGTTAGGGTTTAGTTTGCATACTAAAGACAAAATGCATCTGTCTCTTAGACTGAGTGACTTGGTGGAAATGCAAGCCTCCTGTAAGAAGCTCAGGCTCCTCAGCAGTTTAATGGACCACAGTGGAAACTATGTTCTTGCGGCGCTCCCTTTCATCTTGTCTCTTCTACAACGAGGACTTGGGAAGAGGGTCTGCCTTCTGGCACACTCACTCCTTCCAGACCCTGTGGTAAATGCATGATGATTCATATGGTTCTTAATCTGACCAGTATGTTGCATGTATTTGTTCTTTTTTTTTTTATAGTAGTTTTATAGTTTTTTTTATAGATTTGTTGCATATGATATCTGATGTAACATTCTCATGTAGCTTTTCTGTATTGGAATAACTTTGGTTTCTGATTGATCTCCATAGTGGGCAGTGGACAGTGTACCTCCTAAGCACAAAGACCAGCCACCCCTGTCCATTGGCTTTCTTCTGAACCCTGAACATGCATTTTCTGTGCTAGAAAGGGGGCCGCCAGCAGACAGCCCTCAGGTAAACCTGTGTTTTTAATTATATTTGGATTGGATTGGATTTGTACTTATTGCTAGTGTATGCATTCAGCAGCTTTAACGTTAAACATGCCTAATGAGTCTCGCTCATGCTACAGAACAGCTCTAATCCACAAGATCTCTGAAGTGCTGTGTTATCAGTACCAGATGTTAGCAGCAGTTCTTTTTTGTCTTGTAAGTTGTAAGGTGAGGCCTCCGCGGATTAGACTAATATGTCCAGCATATCCCATAGTTGCTCGTTGGAATTGAGATCAAGTCGACACCTTGAACTCATTTTCATATTCCACACCACGTTCTTGAATAATTTCTTGCAGTGTGCCAGGTGGCATCATCCTGCTGTCAGTGGTTTTGATGTCGTGGGTGATGGGTGTATTTGTGGTTAGACCCATTAGCATATATTAAAAATGTATCCCAGAATGCATGTTCCTCTGTGTGTGTGTGATTTTGGCGATTATTGTGCAAGTATAACTGTTGATCATGACAGCTGGATTCAGCAAAGTCCCTTTCTTCAATTCATAATGTAGATATGGGATATTGTCCCTTGGTATAATTCTTAATCACTGCGGTTGCTACGCCCAGTTTGTTCTTTTCCTTTTTTTGGTGGAGCAAATTTGGTTATAGGTGGTTGCTGTTGGCTGATAAGCATGTCAATCATTAAATAAAAATCAGCTGGGAGTTAAATGTAATTTATTTCCATTTCCAGTTGTTTTCCAATTTGTTTTGACACCTAAAACCCAGGGGGTATGTCACAAAGGACTGCTCACTTTAATGAACTTATCTGTCTAATAGGAGCCGAGGGAATTTCCTTTTTGACAGTGCTTAGCTTCTGGCTTATGTATCTGACTGACTTTGTGAAAAAAACGTGGTCACCTATAATGTATAAAGGCAGATCCAACCAAGATCCTAAACATTGTGTTAACGTTACAGGTATATGTTGGGGAAAGCATGTCTTTTTTGAGTGTTAGTTTTTTGTGTGTATTCTGCATGTCCTATGAAGGCCCATTGAAAATATCTGTGCAGGCAGCTGAGTTCCAGCAGCTGTGGGGTAGTCGTTCAGAGCTGCGGCGTTTTCAGGATGGAGCGATCACTGAAGCAGTGCTGTGGTCTGGATCCTCCACCTGTAAAAGGAGACACATCCTGCTGGAGATCATCACCCACCTTCTGGATCTGTAAGCCAACACTGCCTTAAGAACACAAGGAGATTTCTACAAAGTGCATTAAACCTAATTATATTTTTTCTATCTCTCTTTCATAGTCATGCAGATATACCTGAGTCATGTGTACGGTTTGTGGGAGGACAGGTCGATGAGGTCATCAAGCTTGGGAAAGTATGTCTTAATTATGTACTTTAGCACTTTTATTATGTTCGTCAATATGTGTTGCCTGCAGTTGGCATCTTTAAAGTCTTGGTTAATCTTGCTGTTGATCAGGATACCGGTACCGGTGAGGAGGAGAGCCTGAAGGTGGTCCAGTCCTTTGATGACCTAAGCAGAAAGCTCTGGCAGCTGGAAGGTTTACCACTGTCCGTCACCTCAGTGCAGGGTGCCCACCCGGCCCTCAGATACACACAGGTTAACTTTATCATCATCTGATGTTGAAAGTTTGTCATTTCTTCTGCCTGTTCCTATTGTAAAATGTGTGTTCTGTTTCCGTAGGTGTTCCCTCCTGTACCAGTAAAGCTGGCAAATTTCTTTTTTAAGAAGAACAAGAATGTGGATGCTTTATTTCCACTTGAAGGAAAACCATGTCCTCATTATATCACTCCCATTAAAGGTAGCCATTTTCCTTGTCTCAATATTTGACGAGTGCACTAATAGTAATGGTTGTTTCGCTTGTAGATAAAAAAGGTAGTTGATATTTTGTGAGCTGGTGAGGAGAATGCGGGTTCAGTTCCAGATTTCTCCTCAATGCCTCAGCCACGGTTTGGATTTGTGAAATTCCCTCAACAGCGTCTGATTTAATTTAATGAAGGACTGATTGAGTCACACCAGGTTTCTGATTGTAGCCACAAGTAATTCTGGGCTTCCAGGAACATATTGATGAACTGTACGTTACTGTTTACTGTATAATGTTTTATATTCAGTTGGTATATTGAATAATATTAGTGTGGAAACAACATTCAACAAACAGTTTACATATTTTTGCAGGTGACAATACTGTACTTGTGTCTTAAGGTTAACATTATTCCTTTGTTTATATTACAATTTCTTCAACAGTTTTAGAATGTGTGATTAAAATGGCTTGTTATTTAACCACAGTTTCTCAACATAAAAATACAAAAATGATTGTTTTATGTGACATTGTTGCTTTACTATTTGCCTTCAGTTATTTGTCACATGGAGGGAAGTGGAAAGTGGCCCAACGACTGTTTGGCAATCCGTCATATTAAAACTGCCTTCCACATCCGCCTCGGAGAACTGCTCAAACAGCAGCATGACTACACAAACCGGCCCACCCCTACACATCTGGATGTGTGGAAGGTAGTTTATTTGTTTTATTATTATTTTAAAAGACAAATACTTGATTATAAATACATTGTTTTATTTAATGGTATAAAAGTGCATGTTAGTTTTCTCACATCTCCTAAAATAGCTTGCATTCAAATGAGACAAAGTTTTACTTTAAACTTTTGGTAAAAATAAAAAGTTCTGCCACTGTACAAAAGTACTTTTCTGTTTTTGACTTGCCCTCTTATATATGTGTTCAGGATGGACTGGCATTCCGCATTCAGGTGGCGTATCACCGAGAGCCACAGCTGCTGAGAGAAAGTGTGACCCCAGAGGGCATGCTAATTCAGCGTGATAACCCAGAGGCACAGGCCCTGGAACTTGAGACCCAACACAAACCCTTCCTCACCAGTACTTTGCATGGGTACAACAACATACACACAATTTTCAGGCTGTTTATGGAACTGTCTTGAAAAAAGATGCCAAATTTGTCAGATTAGCTGGTATCATGTTGAATCCCTTATGTCTAAAACAAGATAATTCAAGAAACAGATAATGCAGTAAACATCTTCAAAACCTAGTATAAATAGTTTTTAAAACTATTCATTTGCATAAAATGCATTCAGTGTTCAACAATGGTTTAACTCCTAAAATTCTAAGCCTATTGCACAGTGAAGCTTATGATTCAGTGCCTACATGAAAATTGTTGACTTTTGGTGGATGCATTAAATACAGATTAAATAGACTGATGTTAGAGATAGGTGTTGAGGCCCAGTCTACAGTCTGTGTAGGGAAGTTGTGTTGTCCACTATGCTGTAACAACTACTGAGATATACTTAGCCACTAAGATATACCACTTAGCTGAGTTAGATTATGTTAATAAAGTGTGTAAAAGAGGAGTTTATAAAGAATGATTTATGCCTTTTTAAAAAATTGATATCCATTCCTGGTGTCTGTATCTCTTGATAGAAAATATATGTCTTGTCTCAGTCTCCAACAGCAGCACCCGTGCTTCAGTGCAGTGTGTCGTGTGGCCAAACGCTGGTTGGGTGCTCAGCTGTTCAGTGGAGATATAGGAGAAGATGCAGCTGACCTTCTAGTGGCCTCCCTCTTCCTACAGCCAGCTCCCTTCACTCCTCCCAGGTAATACATACTCTAACTGTCTTTCCGTGACTGTCTTGTGTCATATATAGGGCCGGCACACACCATTGTGTCGTGTAGGTCAAATATAAATGTACTGCCTCCTGCAGGTTTTCAACATCACAAATAGACAACACCCAAAGACTGCGATCCAACCATAAACAGTACTTCAGTACTGTAGCACCAGCATACTAACATGCACACAAACTTGCAAAACATTTGTTAAAGAGGCTAGTTATTTGCATACCTAGACAACACATTGCTGCCAGGTTCAGTCCTGCAAAGCATGACCCAGTATGCAAATAGCAAATGAGTCTCTGCACAATCATTCTAGTAACTTGGCTGCAAAAACTATATAAAGTAATTTTATACCAAAGCTGTTTGGGAAATAAACCCTGTGACCATTTACCAGAACTGACCCTTCACTATAGATATGAGGTAATAAAGCACCTCTTAGTGGGTTTTGGGTGATAGAATTGTACAGAAGCTGAATGGTACAGACAAACCAAAACTGAGGCTTATCAAACTGTGATTCATGTTTTGATTATGAATTAAAATATTATGTATTTTAGGGATGGCAGATACTTCCCATTCCCCAGTAGACGGTGTTGAGTATTTTCAATGTTTGTTGGCTTGGTTTTAGCGAGAGCAATGAATCACATTACTCAGCATATTACAGAGGTTTTGCTGGCATACTCTAGTTACTTATAGGTGACAAAACAAAGTAGTACATCAGTTTCTAGTTCTCAGTGCCAATATAACACAAACATGTTATATTTAGAGATTTTATTGTAGATGTATTTAATCTAAAGAGTGAAAGCTGCTGAATTTTTTTGGTAATTTTTTTTTAAACATTTGTCACTTTATCGCCATTTTTGACTGGGAATAAAAGGCTAACATTTCGGTTCATTCTCAGCGTTGGTAAAATATTGATGTTTATATGGTGGACGTTTAGTCGGTGGAATGTTTGTATTTAGTTTGGGAGACCTAACTGGTCTTCATACATTTAGTTCTCCTCAGGTTGGTCTCCTTCGCTTCCTCCACCTTCTCTCCTCTTTTGACTGGAAGAACAGCCCTCTAGTGGTCAACCTCAATGGCAAGCTCACAGGTTAGCAATGTTTTAAACGCTGCTTGATTAGGGATTGTTGTGCTCTGAATTTTTTTTTTCTTTTCTAATATCTGTATTCACTATTCGTAGCTGCTGACTACACCGAAATCAAGAACCACTTCATAGCTTCAAGAGAATCTCTCCCTGTTATGTTTATCGCCACTCCGAATGACAAGAATTGCTCCATTTGGACCAAGGAGGGCCCCTCCGTACAAGTAAGTGAAGAAAACATTTATTCGGTTTTGAGTTAGAGACATCTGAGCTTGAATTGTTTGGATTCATGCGAATACCTCCTCGTAGATGCTTCAGCGTGTGGTGATGGTTGCAGCAGAGAGCCTGCATGTTCTGGAGGCCCAGCTTATCGACCCCAGCCAAACACAAGATGTTCGGGTCAGTGCTTTTTGTAATAAAATTACAACTTATCAGGTTTAATCAGTAGTCAGAAATAAGGGATGTAACAGAGGTGGGGATTCACCTACATCAGCTCTAAAATGAATGAAGTTATATTTTTGTTTCATCAGTCATAAATAAATTCACATGTCAATGGTTTCTTTTGTATACGTGTTCTGTGTATTCTTGTGTGTTCTGAATCATGCCACATTAACTGATTTGTAGCATGGTGAAAATTGCGATGCTTGCTTTGAATTGTTTCCAAAAATTAAAGAATTAAATCATTGTTTCTTTGTATTTCTAGGTGGTTTTCAGGCCCCCTTTGGTGGCCTATGATGTTCTGATCCATCTCAGATCCAAACAGGTCCCCCTTGTAGCTGGTGCGGTGGACCCACCTTCTACCTTCATTCCTCGGGGCACCAAGGATGAGGAAGTACCCAGCTCAGGAGGAGTTTTCCCAGTTGTGGACTTTGATCCTGTGAGATTGTATCTTTCTGAGCTTAGAGTGAGTTGCTGCATTGTCCTCCACCTTACATGGCAGCATTATTCAACTCTAGAAAAACATTAGGGGTGTGTGCATATATACAGTATATTAGGGCTGAAATAATTTTTTATAATTGTTGTAACAACTATTATTCAAACAGTTTTTTTTTTTGTTTGTATAATGCAAAAAACACTAGAATAAAATACTTCTTGTGTTGCCATGTTGGAATCACTGTTAAGCGCTCAGTATTTTATCTTAACTTGCAGTCCTAGTTAGTATTTCTGTTGAACCACATCACAACACTATGTTTTGTTTGTTTAGGATGCCTTTGGGGATCTGGCTTTGTTTTTCTACGACCCATATGGCGGAAGAGTGATTGCAGTAGTGTGGAAGCCTAAAGCTTTTGAGCCACAGCCTTTCAAGGTTTGTCAGAAATGTGGTCCCCTCTGTTTTACCTACAGTGTGTCAAAGTGAAAAAGCTAGTTTACTTGTCATCTCTATTAATTGTCTTACCTGGTCTTCTTTTAGACTTCTCTGATGAACGCCAGGAGAGTGCAGGAGGCTGGAGATGGAGCCAATACAGTTCCTAATGTAGAGGCGATCGTGCAGGATTTCCAAATCATTGGGGAGGGCTTGGTCAACAAAGTGGAACTAAGGACTGAAAAATGGGTTGTCTGAGAGTAACCTCGAGAGCAATTCTGTACCAAGGATTATTTTGTATTTGTTTTCAAAGGGCTGGTACATTAAACCTATTAGTATTAATTGCAGAAGATTATTTGAAAATTCTTTTTAGCCCAAGCTAATGTTGGATCTGGAGATATACCTGGGAAACTGGCCAAAATGTCTTATTTTATGTATATTTCAACCTGAACTAATGAGAGGAAAATTAAGTGTGGAATGTTTTTATGAAAACAAAGAATAATTGATCATTCTAAGATGAGTCATTTCCTGTGGCAACTTTTGTTCCTCCTTTTAAAGGGCAATTTTTCCAAAATTTGGATGTTAAGTCACCCAGGGTGGTTTATGTGAGCCTTGCTGTAACAAAGAAACTGGCAGTGTCTGTTGGTGGCGTTTAAAGAATAAGTGCAAATGTCTCATATGTGGAACACAGCATGGTGTGACCAACATGAAATTGTTCTCGCATTTAACATGTTCACCAAGCGAAGCACCTGCATCTAGGAACACAACACCCAGGGAGCAATGTGTGGAGACTACCTTACTCAGTGGTACTGCAGTGGGTGCCACAGTCAACTTATTTTTGACATATTACTGACAGCGGAGTGCTGTGTATATTAAAGTCGATTCAAATCAAAGTTAGGAGAGGAAACACCGAACACTGGTTTACTGTTATTGCGAAAAGGGTTCAGTGACGTCGCAAAACGCAAAACAGTACCCGCGGATTTAGCAAAGAAAGAGGTGGAAGGCCAGTCCCGGCCGTTAGATGGCACTAGAGATGTATATGAACGACTTTTAAAGGACGAGGCAGCCTCGTGATTGTGGGGAGAACTTCTCTGAAAGCACGCAGGGTGGGTCTAGTTTCAGACACTGGATGTGGAATAAGTAAGAAGCGTCGTGACCATTGAGAAATGCGATTTACAGCAGCTTTATTCTGTCGATGACGCCCAGCCAGAAATGAGAAGAGGAGTGAAAGACTGGTGCTAGTGTTCTCTTCGAAAAGTGCAGCACTGTCCACAAGCCTGCACCACCATGAACACACTCTCGCTCCTTCACGTCTTCCAGCTGCAGGCAGCCTGCCTGTACATGACCAGCACAGCAGAGCACAGACCAAACATAGTGATGGTCATGTCTGATGCATTTGTAAGTGCGTTTTGTGTCTTATTGGAGCTGCAGGATGTGAAGGCAATATTAATACTGCGATTAAACTGATACAAATTGCGCTTGCGATACCTTACAATATATTAAATGGCCCCTTGTAATCAGTTTCTGGAATTTAAAGGGCTTAAAAGTCTTAATGTTGTCAGTTTCACTTTCGCCAACCATACATATGGGAACTAGGCTGCAACGTCTGCCTATTTTAAAATAATAGTTTTTGGGATGTCACAAAACAAACACCAACGTGTACACTATTTGGACAAAGGTATTGGAACACGCCTGCTTTTTAGGGTTTGGGCTAGGCCCCTTACTTCCTGTGAAGGACAGTCTTAATGGTTCAGGGTGCCAAGAAAGTTTGGTCAACGCCATGCTTCCAGCATTGTGGACAGTTTGGGGAAGAACCTTTTCTGTGTCCCAGTGCACAAAGCAAGGTCCAAAGACATGGTTGGGAGAGTTTGGTGTGGAAGAACTTCAAACCCATCCATCACCTGAGGGATGGGCTGGAATGGAGATTGCGAGCCAGGCTTTCTCATCCAACATCAGTGCCAGACCTCTTAAATGCTTTACAGCATGAACGGACACAAATGTCACCACAGAAACTCCAAAATCTTGTGTAAAGCCTTCCAAGAAGAGTGAAGGCTGTTATATCTGCAAAGGGGGGGACCAACTCCATATTAATGTTTATGTACTTGAGTGCAGTGTCATTATAAAGTCCCTGTAGGTGTAATGGTTGGGCATCCCAATTCTTTTTTTTGTATTAAAGGACCCATGTCATCACTTTTCTGGAATCCAAAAAAATGTAAAAATCTGTATTACCAAAGTTTCAAAATGAACCTTCACCAATACAGTAATTGTGGTGATTAAAAGGCAACGTATTGTGCAGCAATAGATAATATCACAAAAACAGATCAAAGGTCAATATGAGCAAAAGGTTCAGGGTATTTTGTGTTATATAATCTTTCCTAGAAAGTGTGCCTTAGCAGAAAAAACAAGCTATGTATAAAGCATCTGAGTAGAGGTGGGTAGGGCACTGTAAAAAATTTAGCTTCTCAATACAGTTCTCAGTGTCAACTTAAATGCTGTAACATAACCTGAACATTTGTTATGCCAGGTAAATGAGTGAGTGACCTACAGAACTGCAGCAAAACAATTGGTACAGTGGTTCCCACCTATTCTGTACCTTTTCCCTGCTTTTACATGTGCTCCTCAGCCAGAAAAGCCTTGATAATTAGCTGATTATTAGCTGTGTTGGGAGGATGGAAACCACTAAAATGTGCTAATCAGGCCCTACAAGACTAAGGTTGGGAACCACTGGTTTAGTACATCCAGCATCTGTCACCACAACTTTCGACATGAATGCACTTCTTTCATGTTAAAATAGTGAGAGCTGACTAATAATAATGAAATAAATACAAATAATTATTCATGGTTATTACTCAGTATTACTTAACACAGTGGTTGGAAGTAACTATTAACAAGTATTACCATTTAAAAACTCTCCAGTAAGTGTGAATTACTTTCTTTTTCTCCTGCGGGAGCTGGAAATAATAAATAACTGATAATGTTGTCTTTCCTTGAGTTTGTTTATGTGTCTTGCAGGATGGGAGATTAACCTTTGCTCCAGGGAATAAAGTCGTCCAGCTACCATTCATTAACTATATCAGACAGATGGGTGCTGTTTTCCTCAATTCATACACCAACTCTCCTATATGCTGTCCTTCAAGGGCAGGTACAGTACAGGACACTGATGGAAGTGCATTATACCCACAGGTTTCATAGATATGGATTAAACTTCTCTTGGACTGATTGGCAATTATCTACTGAAAATGATCTACACAAAATTGTTTTTAGTCTAATTCTTAGATTTACATACTAATCATTACTGAATTTGTGCAGTGAGCTGTATATTAGAAGTATTTGTCCCAGTGTAGCAATGCAACACAAGATTCATTTTAGTACAATACATTTCTTTGTTGGCAGCCATGTGGAGTGGACATTTTGTCCATTTAATCGAGGCCTGGAACAATTACAAATGTCTCACTCCCAATGCAACGACATGGATGGACCATCTACAAAAAGTTGGGTATCACACCCACAGCATGGGGAAGTTAGACTACATGTCCGGAAGCCACTCTGTCAGGTGACTGGAGTAAATTTCATTACTCATAGTTGAGGATGTAAGTCCACTTTTGCAGTAGCTATGTGAGCACTGTACATTGTTACAGAATAAAACTCTGACCATAATATGCCAAAAATCTTTAATAGTTGTTGATTGTTGCAGCAACGTCAAGTTACATCAATTCATTAAATTTGCATACTTGTTTTATGATTGCGTTTCATTTGGAGTGATTCAAGCATACCCTTATAAATAGGGATGGGAACAAAAAGTAGGTTCCAAATGGGAACCAATTTCTGTTTTGCTTTTTCGGTTCTGCATGTCGGTTCCTGAGCACTATATGTAGTCCGTAAGGACACGCTTGGCTTATCTACCTGGACCCGTTTTAGGTGAATGCCTCACACATCAGTGCACTAATATTTATTTAATGTTGTAGTTAGCTTTTTCGCCGCATTGCTGCTGGAACATTTTAAACGTTCAGAAAAAATATGATTTTAATTAACTAAAGATCTTTCTTTTTTTGTTGTTGTACTTTTATGGAATCGAAAATTGGGAATCAATAAGAACTGGATTGATCAAACAATACCCAACCCTACTTGTAAAACTGTAGTGCAGTATGTCAAAGAAACAACTAGAGGGAAAACAGTTGATAAACGTGACATAGTAAAGCAACAACCAATTACCCTCCAGTTAATGCCATTACATTGCTGTTGTTTGCTGGCTGTTTATAATTGGTCTAACTATGAGTGCAGTTGTTCAGTGGTATAGCACGTCTAGGTATACTTATGATATACTACAAAACTGAATTGCTACATAATTTATAAATGTATAACACTAAACATTGTCTCATTTCTCATCCCTAATTTTTTTTCTCCATCCAATCACCACTGTGCAGCAATCGCGTGGAAGCGTGGACCAGAGAGGTGTCGTTTCTCTTGAGGCAGGAGGGTCGTCCAGTGAGAGACTTGGTGGGTGATGCTTCTACAGTAAGGGTCATGTCCAAAGACTGGAACACCACTGACAGAGCAGCACAGTGGATCAGGAAGAGTGCTACAGCTCTATCACAGCCTTTTGCTCTGTACCTGGGGCTGAATCTACCCCACCCCTACCGCACAGAGGCCATGGGCCCCACTGCTGGAGGCTCCACATTCCGTACCTCCCCCTATTGGCTCAAACAGGCAGGTTACTGCACACAGATGTAAATACCAAAATCAGAGTTGATAAAGTAAAGAATACCAAAATGAAAGGTGACATCACTCTGTACTGTGATCCAGTACTGTTCAGTAATTAATGCTATAGAACATGTTGGGTTGCATGTGTACCGTTCTTCGCAGAAACAGTCTTCAGGAACTGAGATTGATTGATCAATAGCTCTAATATAAAACATCTTTTATCTCAAAGGTCTCCCTTGATCAGGTTTCAGTGCCAAAGTGGTTGCCATTTTCAGAAATGCATCCTGTGGATTATTATTCTACTTTCACCAAAAACTGCAGTGGAAACTTCTCTGAGCAAGAGATCAAAGACATCAGAGCCTTTTATTACGCTATGTGTGCTGAAACGGACGGCATGCTTGGTGAGTTGGACCCAGTTGCGCTTTTCATGCTCTAATTCTTACGCTTTGTGCAGCGGTATGCAATTTCTGCACCTAGAATGGAATATAATGTCACTCTATTACAGGTGAATTGATCACTGCTCTCAGAGATACAGACCTACTGAACAACACAGTGTTGCTGTTTACCTCTGATCACGGGGACCTGGCCATGGAGCATAGGCAGTTCTATAAAATGTCCATGTTTGAGGGCAGCTCCCATGTACCATTACTTATGATGGGGCCAGGTGTTAAGACTGGACTTGAGATAAGTTTGCACGTCTCACTCGTAGACCTTTTTCCTTCAATACTTGGTAAGTTGCCAATCATTCATCATAGTTTTAGTAGTTTAGTGTTGTGGCTGTTACAGCCGCTGTTGATGTAGTTTGGTCAGAAAATAAATGTGCACGTTAACCGTCACCCCAATATTACTTGCTTGGCTAAGTGACGTTTGTGGTAAAAATGTGTATTTTCAGATATAGCAGGTGTTCAAATCCCAGAAGGCCTGAGTGGTCACTCTCTGATGCCTCTGGCCTCCCAGGCTAGTAAGCACTCCTCTCACCCTGGCTGGGTATTCAGTGAATACCATGGTTGCAATGCAAATGCCTCCACTTACATGCTGAGGCAGGGCCCATGGAAGTACATCACCTATTCAGATGGCTTGAGTGTCCCTCCACAACTCTTTGGTGAGCTACCAGTCATATTCCTTATAAACCGTATTTAAAGTCTTTAAAAACAGCACACCTGATTTGATTCCGAGCTTAAATGGTGCTTGAGTTTTTTGGTATTTTTTTTAATAGAATTTTAGCATTCTAACCACAATAAGCTCAGCTGTTTATCCTTAGATCTTTGTATACTTTGAGTCAAATTAGCACAATCTTATATAGACAGTGCTAACTGTTGGCAAATTGCTTACATTGTTTTCATTTTCTGATTCTTATTTTGATTTGAATTCCACTCAAACCTTCTGGCACAAATTTATCCATATACTGGGTTAATATAACACAATAATTGTATCATGGCTACATTAATGCTGTATTATCCCCATCCAATCAGACTTGTCCAAGGATAAAGCAGAGCTGCACAACGTGGCCTCGCATTACCCCGGTGTGTGTCAGCAACTGAATAAGCTCCTGCACTCTGTAGTGGACTACCCTACTGTTTCCAAGGCTGTCCAGCGCTACAACAAGCAGCAGTTTGTGGCATGGAAGCAGAGCCTTGGAAACAATTACACGCAGGTCATCGCCAACCTGCGCTGGCACATAGACTGGCAAAAGGATTCACAGTACAATGAGAAAGCTGTGGAGGATTGGCTTAGAGGGTCAGAATGACCTAAAACTGCAGCTACCACTGACACAAAAGAAAAACAAGAGGCAAAGCCTGCTGCCAGAAATGCAAATGTTTTTCCTGTCTTGCACAGTATGTGACTGAAGCTGTAAATACAGAACTGAGAGTCTGGAAATGCTTAAGCGTGCATGCAGTCTGGGACTGCTGCCACTGGAACTAGATAAAAGTGAGCTATGCTGTATTTTTACTCTAAATTAAACTATTTTCTAGAAATTAGTGCAGATGACCCTGTTCAATTATAAATTGTTAACATTTTACAAGTGATTATATCTCAGCTGTGGAAAGCTAAAGCTCTAAATCCACACTGGCTTGATATCTGAAGAGAACTATAGAAATATAGAACTAATATAGTGTAATATAAAAATGTTACATGTATAAACTAGTTCTAATGTAATGGTATGATTAAAGGTTATGGCAACAAGTTCAAATGATTACTCCTGAATTGAGTGAAAATAGAATATGTGCAAATTCAATTCTTACATATAAGAATGTTTTTGTTCTTCAAGAGAATGTCTGCTGATTTATTTTACATTCTAGAATAATTCAGTCCTTATGCCAATATTGCAAGGATTGCGATTTTAATTACAATTCAAAGCAACCCGTGGACATACTGTATATGGACAAAAGTATTGGGACGCGCTTGACCATTACACCATCAGGGACTTAAATGACATTACATTCAAATGCATAGACACACCCCCCCCTGCTGCTATAACAGCTTCCCCTCTTTTTGGAAGACTTTCCACAAGATTTTGGATCGTTTCTGTGGGAATTTGTGCTCATTCATTCAGTGCATTTATGAGGTCAGGGCACTGATGTTGGACAAGAAGATCTGGCATGCAATCTCTGTTCCAGTTCACCCAAAAGGTGTTGGTTGGGGTTGAGGTCAGAGCTGTGTGCGGGCCAGTCAAGTTCTTCGACAATGAACTCATCCAAACACGTCTTTACGGACCTTGCTTTGTGGACTGGGGCAAAGTCATGCTGGTATAGAAAAGAACTCCTTCCCGAACTGTGTCCAAAACGGAGGCATCGCGTTGTTCTAAATGTCTTGATATGCTGAAGCCCCCTTCACTAGAAGTAAACCCTTAAAAACAGGTGTGTCCTAATAATTTTGTCCATATTGTCAGTATTAGTGTGGTTTCGCGCACGCGCGAAAGGGGGCGACAGTCGAATCAAAACTTTTTCCTCGTGAGGGTGGATAAACAGACGCAGCTAGTCGGAGTATGAAGTCGGATCAGAACAAGATTCGAATTTGATGGAAATACCGAGAGAGGATGTGTTTATCTGTAATAAGTCTATGAAAATTCTTGAGTTGCCTCAGTCTACGTTGTGTTTGCTGTGTTGGTGCTGTTAAGGATTGGGGAGAAGCCCAGCAGGGCTGTGAAGGGGGAGGAACCGTCTCCAAGTTACTTTCAGGACTGGATGTAATTTTTCTCAGTAGTGGTGAAACGTCGTGCGTCGTTACATAGACAATAAAGTCCTCGAAATAGTTTGCTGTCGTTGTCATGTGTTCGAGCTAGTCTTCGGGCAGGCAGGAGTCACCGAACCTTCTCCCGACCTTTTTAAAGCTGCGTTGTGGGTGTCGTACATGACAAATCATCTCAAAAAAGGGAAAGAGAAGCTGCTAAACTAGCCTGAGGTCACGACGTGACTCATGTCGTATCAGACTTCGTCTTCATCGAACTCCGATGAAGATGTGGACCCTGAATCGGAGCAGACGGATGAGCTGGTTGGGATCCTCAGCAAGGTAAACAAACCCGAACAGCCGCTATTCCTCAGGAGGCTTACACTGAAAACTCTTTTTATTTAAGCCAAAACCTGGAAATAAAGTACTTTAACGTGTTTTTGTTTTGTTTTTGTTTACGTGCACTATATGGACAAAAGTATTGGGACACACCTGTTTTGCAGGGTTTGCGTTAGGCCCCTTATTTCTAGTGAAGGGCAATCTTAAATTTTCAGCATACCAAGAAATTTTGGAGAACGCCATGCTTCCAAGTTTGTGGACACAGCTTTTGGTGTAGGCCCTTATTTTTATTCTAGCATGACTGCAAGGTATATAAAGACATGCTTGTATGAGTTCATCCATCCAACACCTTTGGGATAACCTGGGACGGAGATTGCGAGCCGGGCCTTCTCGTCCTTCTCGTCCTCATACCTGCACTACAGAATTATTGGGCACAAATTCCCACACAAACACTCAAATCTTGTGGAAAGCCTTCCAAGAAGCGTGGAAGCTGTTATAGCTGCAAAGGGAGGACGAACTGCATATTACAGTCTATGTATTTGAATGCAGCCCCTGTTGGTGTAATAGAAAGGCTTCCCAAAACCTTTGTCCACATAGAGTATACACTGAGGTTGATGGTTTTTCATAGTTTTCTTTGCTATGTAGCTTCTAATGTGCTCATGATCCTCAGAGTGATGTCATCAAGGCTTCAGATGTGCAATGCACTAATATAATGAGAAAAGACGAAAGTATTGGGATGCCTGACCATGCCACCAACAGGGACTTTAATGACATTGCTATCAAAAACACAGACTTTACTATGGAGTTGGTCCCCGTTTGCAGCTATAACTACTTTCACTCTTCTTTGAAGGCTTTCCATGAGATTTTGCAGTGTTTGTGTGCAAATTTGTACCAATTAATTCTGTAGAGCATGTACAAGGCCAGGCACTGATGTTGAAGAGGCTTGGCTCTCAAGCCAAGTTTATCCCCAAGGTTGAGGTCGGGGCTCTGTGTAGGCCAATCAGTTTCTTCCACATCCAACCAGCCACGGTGGATTAGAAAAGGACCTTCCTCAAACTGTGTCCACAAAGTTGGAAGCATGGCATTATCCAAAATGTCTTGGTATGCTGAAGCGTTAAAAAGCCCTTCACTGGAAGTAAGGGACTAGCTCAAACCCTGAAAAACGGGTGTGTCCCAATACTTTTATCTTTTAGTGTAAGTGGAGTATTTCTGAAAAGATGAAAAACGTACAGTTGGCTTTTTAAAATTTTGAAACAAAACATGTTTTTAATACAGTTCGTCTTGTGCTTTTACAGTGGACCAACTACATCCATGGGTGGCAAGACCGCTGGGTAGTGCTGAAAAACAACACCTTGAGCTACTACAGGTCAGAAGATGAGAGGGAGTATGGATGCAGGGGCTCGCTGTGTCTCAGCAAGGCTGTCATCACAGTAAGGCCACCTTAGTGACTTCACACCTAACACACAGTGACTTAACCTGTCAAACAAGTGTCACGTTCCTCAAGTCAGGCTGATGGAACATTCTATTGTATTACATGACGTAATATGAGACCTTAAAACATGGCTCTTACATGACAGAAAAACCTGTTTTAAAAATAAACCCATGCTAATGTCCACGGTCAGCAGCCATTCTTGTCCGACATGTTTTAGGAAGCTAACTTATTTGAACCATGAGAGAGAGATAGGGCGAGGAAAGCAGGCATGAAAGGGAGGGAGTGTTCTCCACAGTCTTGTTTGAACAGGCACAGCTTGCTGCCTTTCAGTAAATCCCCAAAAAGGTTTTGAGTCGATACACTGCTCTTTTGTTGCGTTACCTGAAGTATGCGGAAATAGATAAGTGGAACAGAATACACGTGGAAGAGGATTTGGCATGGCTTCTCCAATATAAAAGTTCACCTGCTTTACTTACGTTGTCTCAGATAACATGCACTTTTTCAGATAGATGGTTAACAGGTGTGCTATGTTTGTGATGGGGCTGTAAATCGTATTTTTAGCACCACATATATGTATCTTGTATTTTTTGTAAAAATAGCAGTTAAAAAAGTAAATGCTTCAAATTATTTTCTATGTGTATTCTGTTCCATTCTCCGTTTGACTATATGGTGGGTTTAATTATTTACCTTTTTATGAGCATTATTCAGAATCAGGCTGCCACGTACATTATTCAACTTGTTCACCTCATTAAAAAAAAAAAAGACTGTCTAAAACGGGGGTCACCAACCTGTGTCTTCTCTGTGAATAGTTGGACAGATTTTGATTGAAGGTTTTAAATACTTTGTTCTGTCTTACAATAAGAAACCAAGTCTATTTATGTGCATCTTTATCCTTTTATAATGTAATATTTTAGAATCCTTGGAATCCAATTATTTGTTTCATATAACTAATAGTCAAAATAATTGATAAATTCCACCAGTACTAACAGAATCGATTGTAATAAGCCTATTTTAATATTTTAAGCTTCAGACAAATGTTGCAAAATACACTTAAGACTCCACTCTACACTAAAATTGATGGGGTCTCTGCAAAAATCATAGGCACTGTGAACAACATGACATGGTTGATTCATTAAAACATTTGTTTCGCTGCCCCCCATCAATATTATGCTTCTTATCCATCCCTAACCCTCCACCTATAAAATAGTGTACTGTATTTAATATTGCCTGTAGCCCCATCAACAGATAATTTCTTTTATGTCTTTTGCCAGCGTCGAGCCACAGCTGATATAATGGTGCGGACCTTGTATTTCCCACACTGGTTGCAATACAAATGATCTTTCCAGAGTTAACATTTCGTCTCAGCTGAGAAAACCCACAGTTAAAGTAGCCACTGTGGTTGCATTGTTCTGTTTCAGAAATATCTTCATCAGGGTAGCAGACCATAACAGGGAGAACAGTCCAGCATGCACAGGCTGCATGAAAGAGCTGAGTGAGCTGAAGTTTTATTGAGGGTGTGAGGTCATTCCCCTACAGCAGCTCAGCTCTGAGCAGAGAGGCCAACTTTATTGACTGCAATCTGAAGTCAAGGACAATCTGAGTAGAAGAATTTGGTCAAGGTCTCTAGTTTACGAAGCAAGATAACACTAGAAAGTGCAACCTGGAAATAATCCAAGAGTAACTAGGATTTCATCCATGTATTTTGTTGTGTTGTACAAAACTTGATGGCTATGACAATTATTTAATAAATTATATAGTTGCTGTATAAAAGATGTTATTGATAAAAATTTGATAAATTTGATAAAATTAAATAAAGTTTCTCAAAAGATCTGTCTGTAAAGTAGTGAGATAACAGTTAATGCCTTGAATTTAGGAAAACTTGTCTAGTGTCACAATTTTTGTTGTTTTGGCGGGATTTAAAATGAGAATTAACTTTTAGGTTCCAGTAAGCACTGATTACACAGGTCAACAGGTCAAACTCATTAGAGATAAGTTGTGGGTTTTATAGTGTTTTATAGTGTTTTTCATGCTGATTTCAAATCTGTGTTTAGTTTTTCCCGCATGTACAGTTTTTGTGATGAAGCTAGTTATATATTGCACGATTGTTGGTATAATTAGCATATAATAATCATATGCTAAGTTGACTGACCCTGATAATTATATCTATGCGCCTATAAAATATTGAAAATAAGTGTGTTATAGTTTCTGATGATTACAGAATTACAGATTACAGAAACTTTTTTGTTGACCTGTGGTATTTTAATTTGAGGGCAAACGCAAATGTTTATATCAGGGGAACCATGTAGGAATTGTGTCACAATATGTTACATCCTGGACAAGTTTGGTTTGGTCTTAAATTGCCTGACCAACTAAGAAATCCTGCTTTGTGAAATACTTTCCTGAAACAGTGATTAAGCAAATGTTAGTTAAGCAGATGTAGTCTAAAGAGTGTACTTAGAGTGTACATGACGAGTGAGCTGTATGATCAGCTGCCATGAATGACTCCTTTCAAGATTCAGCTCTGATTTAAGGGCTGATGGGCAAGTCTTCAGTACAATAATGCAAGTATATAAAGGGTTTTATGTTAAAATGCATGATGAATGTTTTTCTTTTTCATGAATTAGCATTGACATGTCTTGTAATGCCCACTCCTAACATGGTTAGGACTGAGATTAACAATGTATATCATATAATAATAATAAATTGGATTAAAACCCTTTATATGAGGGTGGCTGGTTGTCTGGTGGTTAGGGAGTTGCCCCTGTGATCAGAAGATTGTGGGTTTGAATCCCAGCACTGCCAGAGGCACCACCGAGGTACCCTTGAGCTAAGTAACGTCCGCACACCCTGCTTTCCGGGCGCTGCATTGCTAGCTGCCCACTGCTTCACTCAGGTGAATGGGTTGAATGCAGAGGACTCAAGTAATTTCCTCCATCAATCAAAATAGTATGTGAAATATAAAATAAAATAAAATAAAAATATAGAGTCTAATCATTTTCTATCTCTGCCCACAGCCCCATGAGTTTGATGAATGCCGCTTTGACGTCAGTGTCAATGACAGCGTGTGGTACCTAAGAGCAGTGGACCCTGACCTCCGGCAGCAGTGGACTGATACCATCGAACTCCACAAGGTAAAAAAAATGTGTGCTGTGACAGCGTTCTAGTCTGTCTTCACATATGTACAGAGAGATAATTAGGATTACGCTAAGGTGGCAGAACCTGATTCTCTGTACTTGAGGGCAAATGAGTACTGCATTCAGAATGAAACTTGACGTGTGCATACTGGAATTTCCATGACACACTCAAGACTCAGCATTATGTTCATACAGGAGTTTCTGTGACTACATCAGAAGGATATAGCTTGCTTCTCATTTTAAGGTCAAATGAACACCCTATGGTTAAACACATGAATAAACACGTTTATTTCCTTTAGCAGATTTTATCTTTAGCTGCTTTCAGTCTAGGGGCAAGCACAGAGAGGGAGTGTCTCCAGGAATGCAGCCGTTATTATCCTACTCACACTGGGAACAAGGCTAATCTCTGGGAAAGTGTGTGGGGCTGTGGTTTCAACACACAGCTGCTCACATGTTTAGATCCAACTTTTTATAGGTGTGCGCGTGTGTGCACATGTGTGTGTTAGTGTTTTTGCTCACACTTGGGTGGGTTTGCTGGGGTAGTGGTGTCCTTGGATTTATGATAATAATATGCACTCGTTTTGCTAATAAGAAGCACATGTCCGTTAGTGTTGTAATCTCAGTGGCTCTTCAGGCATAGGGAGGAGTCTCAAACATTATTATAGTAACAATAAAATATAGTTCAACTTTAAGATAAAGTTATATATGGGAGTGTTAGGACATGGTCTCCTGCCAAATTTGTTCTAGGCATCTGTGATGCTTTTAGATTTTGAAGCGGCTAAATCTCATGAGTTATGGAGACATCAAGTAAAGCTCCATGGGCAGTGAAACCTGGTTTTGTGTTTGTGTTGCTCATTAGTGTGTGTGCCTGTATAAGATGAGACAGAATGATTTGACAGTAGAGAGGTTGTTCATAGGATAGCTGGTTGGAAAATATGTGAGCAGCGCCATCAGCTGGAGGCTTTGTGTAACACACACACTCATACATACATTTTTATATACAACAGTACATATTTGGCACGATTGTATTGTTGCCAAAAATACATTTGAAAACACTGATTACTGTCTGAGCAGCACTTTTACTGGTTTGAACACTGAAAACATAATATAAATATTAAAAATAACCCTACAACGCTTCCAATGCAGTCATTTGTAATAACCAAAAAGAATACCCCAAAATAGTCATGCCTATCATGTGTTGTTTCCTGCTGTAACAATAAGTATAATATACTTTGTAATGTGGTAATAATCTGAACCATGGAACATTAACAAATTGTTTTACTGCATTGAAAAATGGATTCTGCTGGTGCGCTACCATAGCATATCAGTCTGAAACTTTGGGAATCATTTCACCTTTTAATAAATATATTTTTATGCATCCATTCATGCCACGTGGAGAAATAAGAGCAGATACCTTTTGATTATGTCTTCCAGACAGTAATGTAGATAACTGTATTGTGAAATTTAGCTTTTTTAATGCTCTGCATCCAAAAAGTAATGTTGGTTTCCATCAACTTTCTATATCCCTCTTCATCCTTTCAACTGTGCTCTTCTTCTTTCTCGCATCCTCCCTCTTGCTGTTCAAGCATCCACTTGACTCTGCAGCAAAACAGCTTTTGAAAGTCTAAACATTATGTAAAGCACAGCCGTTCCATACAGAGTTCACTGTAAAGTGGATGCTGCCAGGCAGGTCAGTATTGTTCGCGGGTAACATTGAATCCTAGCACAAAAAGTGTGTGTGTGTGTGTGTGTGTGTGTGTGTGTGTGTGTGTGTGTGTGTGTGTGTGTGTGTGTGTGTGTGT
>JBBPDB010000040.1:5758685-5775611 GCA_037974465.1 Brachypetersius altus
CGTGATTAATAATCGTGATTTCAATATTAATCAAAATAATCGTGATTAACATTTTGGCCATAATCGTGCAGCCTTACTCTGCATTGTGATGATCTCTGCTTTGTTCACAGAGCTGTGTGGGTGTTGGAGACTGATTTGTTTGCCTGCTTGATTTTACCCAGGTGGAGGAGATGGTGCACAGCCACATGACCTATTCCTTACAGGACGTGGGTGGAGACGCTAACTGGCAGCTTATCACCGAGGAGGGAGAGATGAAGGTGGGTCAGTTTGTATTCAGTCGGTTTGAATCAGTTTTGACTGCGCATGTGTGGCTTAACAATACATTTCAAAACACTTAACAGAGAATGTTGCACAGGATATTGTATGCAATTTTAGAGGATGTTTGACAAGCTTGTTCTAGAATTGTTTGAAATAAATCACACTTGGGCTGAGGCTTTACTTTAAAATCCAAATGAAATCCTTTCTGATTGATTTGGATTTGATTTCACAGTCTAGTGGATACACACACTATTGTAGTGTGAGAGTGAGAGAGAGACAGAGTGTGTGAGACTGTGTGTGTGTGTGTTTGAGTGTGCGAGTGAGTGAGTGATTCTTAATCTGTTGTGCATACCCATGTTTGTTTAGTTACTCACTTTGACATGTACAGGTCTGTTTTTTTTTCTTTAAGGTTTACAGAAGAGAGGTGGAGGAAAATGGTGTTGTGCTAGACCCTCTAAAAGCCACTCATTCCGTTAAAGGGGTCACAGGGCACGAGGTCTGTCATTACTTTTGGGACACAGCCTATCGGAACGACTGGGAGAGTGAGTAACTCAGTCGTAATCTATCAAAATGCTAATACTCAAAATTGAGCTCCACTTAACTTTAACCTATTTTTTCTCCCCCCCCCCCCCCAGCAACTGTTGAACATTTTAATTTGGTGGAGACATTGTCAGACAAAGCAGTAATTATTTACCAAACTCATAAGGTACAGTTAAAGCCTGTCCGTTTAAAAAATCAAAAGTAAGTTAATTTGGAGTAAAAGCCTAAGGCCTACCTCTATGTACATTTTCTCTCATTCTGTATTTGCTCTTGATCCTATTATAGAGGGTGTGGCCTGCTTCTCAAAGGGATGTCCTGTATCTGTCAGTTATGCGCAAAATTCTCTCTAACAATGAGAACGAGCCAAATACGTGGCTCGTGTGCAACTTCTCTGTAGATCACGACAGTTATCCAGTAAGTGGCCTCTTTTTGTACTTCTGCGTTTTTAGCATGTACAACATTAGCTTTGTGAGTATATTTTTAAGCAGTTGGATGCTGAAATCAATTTGCTGTGTTTTTTGATAATCCTCCATGTGTTTTTTCAGCCTACAAACAGGTGTATCCGTGCAAAAATCAATGTTGCCATGATCTGTCAGACTCTAGTGAGCCCACCAGAGGGCAACAAAGAGATTAGCAGAGACAATATCGTCTGTAAAATCACATATGTAGCCAATGGTGAGTAACTGTTGTCATATGCAGCTGTTTAATCTAAAATAATCCAGTTCTCTATTACAATATAAACACAAATTGTACTTAATTCTCAGTTAATCCAGGTGGATGGGCACCAGCGTCTGTCTTGAGGGCAGTGGCCAAGCGAGAGTATCCTAAGTTCTTGAAGCGTTTCACATCATACGTTCAAGACAAGACCAGCACCAATGCAATCCTCTTTTAAAACAGGTAATCAGTTACAAACAGGTGTACAGATAATCAAACCTTATGTAAATAGCACCTTTCAAGCACACAGTTGTAATTGAAAATGCGTGACAGACTGAAGTTGGCTTTATCTGAGAAAAACTTGAATACAACCAGAGTAGCTTTAAACTTGCTCTTAATGCCTTTTAATACCCACTTTTACTACACCAATGCTCATTTACCTAATATTCAGGGGCTTTTTTGTAATATATGGTGCCAGGGAGAGAGATATAGTTATCCGTTATAGGTATCGTCACATGACCAGCATTTACTTTGCTCTCATCTCGTTTTTGTCACGTGATAAATGTTCGTCGATGATTATACTTTGTCATAAAGTATTATCATCGTCACTCAACTCCATCCAACACCTTTGGGATGAACTGGAGCAGAGATTGCAAGCCAGGCTACATAAACATTATACAGAATGAATGGGGTGCTAAATACCCACAGAAAAGCCTTCCAAGAAGAGTGGAGGTCTTTGTTATAGCTGCAAAGGGAGGACCAACTCTATATTAAAGTCTATATATTTGAATGCAATGTCACAAAGTTCTGTTGGTGTAATGGTCAGGTACTTTTATCCATAAAATGTATGTGAAATAACCATTTTATGTTGTGAATACAATAAGATTTCATGTTTCTGTAACAATAAAATACATGCAGTTTGAAGCTTAGCGCTGCCTCACCATCTATGTGGCCATGTCATATGAGAGTGACCGACTTTTTGTTTTTTGGCTTTTGTATTAAGGACAAATGCCATTACATAGAGATTTTGGTTCACATGATTTTCATATATTTTAGGTTGTTTCCCCTGTGGTGTGCACCAACCTGCCATAAACACACCCATGTAAGAGGCCTTATTCCTGAAGAGCTTAAATCACAATGCTGCGGCAACCAACCTGAAAGGTCTGAAAACTATATTACCAGACATCTTTTTATCCAACAGTCATATCGATTACAGTGTTCCAAGACGTCTGATAGTAATGGCAACAGGAAGGTAATTGGCTTGCATACAGTGTTGAGACTTGAAGAGCCTTTGACTAAAAGACAGAAGGCTATTACTATTGAGCAATGATTGCACGTTCAGTTAGAATCCTTATTCATGTTCGGGAGGCTACAGGTTGATTTTTTTTTTTTTTTCTTCATTGTTTAAAGTGTTTACTTAAATTTTTGTAAATATTTTGTATTAGTTTTACTTGCACATTGTTTAACTATTCTCCTTATGAAAAATAAAACACTATAAACTTGAATGCCTTTAATGAAAAGCCTTCTCAGTTATAGCTGAGCTTTCTTGCTGGCCTTGTTCATGATTTACCTCAGTGCGGTGTCATTTTTCTGCTTTGATGGACAGAGAAGGTAAAAAAAAAAAAGCTTTAACTTAACAAAATCCTTTGTATTCAATGTCTTATAACGTTGTGTTATAGTGTTGTATAACTGATAGAAATCGAATGAAAAAGGATGTACGTAGAATCTAGAGGCTGAAGACAGCAGAACCTGGATGGTGCTCAGATTAATTGGGTTGCCACATATTGGCACTTGTGTATTCAAGGAAGTTTAAAAACAAGTTTGCTGAATATTTTACCACATTTTTCTGGGTTACCTTTGTTCTGTGCAAAGCATAAACCAGATTTTTACCAGATGTGCATATAGAAGAAATGTTATTTTGTAGGATTTAATGGGACTTGTACTACTACTACTTGATAAAATTAATTGAAACCTCTTATAGTTTTTGTAAAATATTTCTCACTGCCTGAATTTTGAGTTCATCATATTTTTTGTGTGTGTTTTTTTTTTAACCACAGAGACTGATATTTGCACTAATAGCATTACTTTACAATCAAATGACTTTTGATGTATCTGTGAAAAATAAACGGTGAACGGTTTTAATGGTACTTTTCAAAGGGACCCCACAGCTAGTAGTTATTGTTCTTATTAACATGTACCATTACGATTTCAAAAATGCTTTTTAGAGAATGTCATTTGTGGATACGCAGCAAACAATGTTCTGTTTTGTTTTGCTTTGTGTTTTTTACTTGTGTATACAGTGCCCTGGGATGATTAAATCAAGAGCCGGATTTTAGAAAACTGTTTCCAGATATCTTGTGTCATTCTCAAAAACATAAAATGTAGCATAATTTTAACAATCACAGCCAAGAAAAGAGAATGGTTAAAGAATAAAAGACCCAGCAATCTACATTGTAGACATAATCTGGATTTTTATTGAATATTTAAAACATTTTTCGGATGAAACTGATGGTATTAAGTTACAATAGACCGATTTATGTACATTTGATTTGATTGCAGCTTAAACAAAGCTTTCTAGGTCACTTTCATTATTCTTCACCATCTTTACTGATCTATATCTATATTGTCATTCTGGACACGGTTACATTTTTATTTCATTTATTCAGTTGATTTGAAAATGATTGAACAAGAATAGCATATGATGTTAATTTTACATGTTTGTCTGTGTGGTGTCCAAACATGTGCAATAGTGGATTTTTATATCATTTCTCAGCCTGTTAACCTTGAGGGAGCATTAAAAACATTACCTTTTTCAAATGGTCATGCAGGGCCCTAATGATCATAAAGTCAGCCAAACCTTTTATCGATACCCGCTCCATGTGCAAGAGATAATGATGGTACCATACAGGGGATTAGCCTTGGAGAGGAGTGACACTGCTAACCCAGATTAACCTGTGTGTGTGTGTGTGTGAGAGAGAGAGAGAGAGAGTAAAGCACTCTACATCCTTTTTGCAGCTCTGGCTGGAGCCTCGTTGAGGCTCAGCCAATCAGCTTTCACTAACCTGGTGAGATGTGATGCAGAGTCGTCTGATTGGCTGCTCCACACTCTGGTGAGGCTAGTGTCTGCTGACGTTGCCTCATGAGAACTCTTTAAACATCTCACCAACCTCACACACACAAATGGCCTCAGTAACCTATTGCTTCTCTAAAAAAAAAGAGCTGTCTTTGTTGACCTTAAGCTTCCAATTTTATCTGACCATGTTGCTGCTAGTATATAACCCCTTACATTTGTAAATTAATTAACCAGTTAATGTATATCTGTCCATAGCTTATTTTAAGCAGATCCTGTTCATTTTGGATTGTAACTTCTCTTGGCAATAGTAAGCATATTTTCCTTCCTGCAAATGAGATTTCCCCACATATTGATCAACCAGGACACATGAACTTCATGAATATTATGTAAATTTCATAGTTTGGTGGATGATACCTTTTATTCATCTCAGGCTTGTTCAGTGATATTAATTTTACATACGGAATTTAATCAAAAGGTGTCGGTCATATCAGAACACACACAGCAGAAATGTTTGCGTTCCAGATTTGCTTTATTACAAAAAATATACAAAACTCTTTCTTCAATTCATACCCTTGATACCTCTGAAAAACGCAGCAGTCTCTCTTCCGAATATGGCATTTGAAAAGAGGCAGCGTGAACAAAGGTAGGCTCTGAATTTTAGATTACTTCAATGTGCAGACAAAGCAAAACCATTAAATGCTAAAGTTGATGCAGTGACAAAAACACAGAAGGTGGCATGTACTTGCACATACAGAAGCAATTGCAGCAACATCTGACTCACAGGTCGTTCAGGCTGTTATAGCACCTTTGTGAAAGAGTTGTACCCATGCAGTCTTCCCATCAAGAAACTTGTATTCATTATCAGCATGTGTACGTATTCCCATATCTATGAAACCAACATTCACTCAGAGAATAACTGAGAAAGTCCGCAGAAGGCTGCATTTGGCAATTATACATTCATTTGAACATTCTACCACAAAAGGATCTAGAGAATCATAGCTTTTATTCCATGTATTCCCTACTCTGTTCTTATTCAACTATAAGTGACATACTAACAAAAATATGCTCCGTTTTGTTTTTTAAATAGAGGGTGAAATGAAAAAGAAATAAATTACAATGTGTGCATCCAACAAATACTGAAGGCATTAGATACAGCAGTTTTTTTTTCTGAGATATGTAAGTAAAATGTCAGAATGGTACAGTGTACAGTCTGGCTTCAGCAGTCTTTGACATGATTTGGCAACAGTGCTCTATGGATGACAATGAAAACTCTTCTCTGCCGGAATGGGAAGCAATTCTGTAGTCTGTAAAATCCTCTTCAGTAAAAGAAATTGACATGTTCCTCAAGGGTGTAGTCTCCTTCTCCTTAAACTGTAGGGTCTTCCACACTTTAGACCCCGTCTCTCAATTTCTGATTGGTTCTCAAGATGCTTGCCTCGTGCAGGTTCCTGCGGCATCCTGCAAATTTACTTTTGACCTAAAAAAGCAATATTTACAACAAGACTTCAGTTTGTGGATCATTTTTGATTGACTGTTAACCATTCAATTCAATAACCACCATAAAATTCCTCATTCCTCCAACTACATAACTTGCATATTAGTTTCAAATGATTAGTGGTAATTAATGAGCAAACTCCTCTTGCTCAGACATGGATTAATTACAGTATAGTCCTAAATGATGGATCGCCTTTGGAAATACTTCTTAGCCTAGGCTTAAGTGTAATCGGAGTCTGAGAAACTGGTCCAGTAGGTCAAATATATTTAGCTTGTCTTCAAAATCTATAGAACAAATTAAGGAGCTTAATGAAGTCAACCTCATAATCCCCACTTTGTAGTGCTCGATATAAATAGTATTAAACTGATAGTGTGGAAAAACGTCTTCTTTGACAACTTGGCAGGTATGGTGGCCTCACACACCACAGACTTGCCTCTGCCCTCAATCCAGTAAATGGACGACATTGTAGTGCTAAATAATGAATCACCTTTGGAGATACTAAGTGCAATCTGAGTCTCGAAAAGTTAAAAAATATTTTATCTGACACCTTTTTTTTTTTAAATCATACCTACTCACCTATTGTGTGTCATGTGGCTTTTGACTAGATGTCCAGCAGCAAGTGCAGCCATGAGGGACAGTTCCCCTGCCATCACTGTGGAACACACCACTCTGGCAAGCTGCCGGGCATTCTCACCTGGATGAGCCTCACTGGCACCCTGCACGCCTAACATCTTAGAAGAGTACAAAAAAAACAGATCACCTATTCCATCCTGTATGTTATGACTTTACAAAATAAACAATTCGTATTCTGAATTTGGAGAAAATTATATATTGAGGAGTAATGAAAGTTAACAGAGCTATTCCAACCTGTAGACAAGACTGCTGAGGTGCCAGGTTAGTGCCCCCTCCCACTGTGCCCAGCTCTATTGAGGGCATGGTGCAGCTAATGTAGAGGTCCTCTCCTGTGGGACCGGATGCTTCCATCAAAGTGATGCAGTTAGAGCTGCCCACTGTCTGAGCAGGGTCCTGCCGAAACAAAAACTTTCAATATCTGGGAAGGTGTTTTTTTGCACCACTTGCACTTAAATTGCATGAATATATCGTCCAAAACCACAAAAAAGAATAAGGTTATCATTTTGAAAAGGTTTCCTAATGTGTGACAACATACCCATACACATTTTGCATTGTTGTGTAAAATAATATGCATGGTAAAAGATCTCATACCTGTCCACAGGCGATGTAAATGGCAGTGACTATGTTGGCAGCGTGAGCATTGTAACCCCCAATACTTCCTGCCATGGCAGAGCCCACCAAATTCTTATTGATGTTTACATCCACCAGTGCTACCGTGCTCGTCTTCAAAATCTATATTAGAAACGTAGGAACATAATGAAGTTGACCTCATCAACCCCACTTTGTAGTACTCAATGTAGTCAGTATTAAAACCATAGCATGAAAAACTACCTCTTTGACCACTTTGGCAGGTATGGTAGCCTCACACACCACAGACTTGCCTCTGCCCTCAATCCAGTTAATGGCAGCTGGTTTTTTGTCGGTGCAATAGTTCCCACTGACTGCCAGAACTTGTAGCTCAGGGAATTCTTCTTTTAGCCTAGCTAGAGCCTGTTCTGTACCCTAAGAACAGAAATGGTGGCAAATATATAACGTCAACTCAATAAATGATCATATGTAATTGAATAACTGAATATTAAAGTAGTACTAATATTAATGTCTTACCTTTGAGATCATGTTCATCCCCATGGCATCTCCAGTTCTGGACTGGAAGCGGATATACAGATTGCGTGAAGCAAGGCCAATCAGAAGCTTTTCCAAACGAGCAAACCTGTAAAATTAAAAACAAATTGAAAATAATTCAAAAGGTAGACAAACACATGGCTTCAGACACATGACTTGTACCAATGTTTAATATAACAGGGTGCAAAGGGTGCACATGCACAGTTGGCCATTCATCAGGTGTGACTATGCTATATGATGACCCCTCACACTGTACTGGAGTCCATCTGACAGAAACATGTGCATTGAACAAACAACCTGTGGAATCTCTTATCTCATCCTTTTAATGTATTTATATACAGTTTTATTTATAATGTATAATTAAAAATTAATTGCTCAGCATTTATTAAAAATCAAATTTTACAGCCTGTAATACTTAGCAATACTATGTTGTTGGTTTAATTTAACCACTAAAACTCTAAATACCATTAAAGGCCCAGTAATTAAAGTTAAGGAATTAAAAAATAATAATTAAAAAGTTGTTTTCTTACCTGCTGGTGTTGTCAAAGGCGTCTTTGATGCACTTAAAGCCCTCAGGGCTCTCTAGCCAGGCCTTGACCTCAGCAGCCTGGCAAGCAGAGGGCAGTCGAACCACAGGTCCGCGGGTCATACCATCAGCCAAAACCCTGCTGCTGGCTCCACCACCCAGCTTCCAAAGACACATCCAGAACATGACCAGTCAGTGCTGCACACTCAGCTTTTTAAAGCATTTGTAGTAAAGTTAACACCATGTACAGTTCTCCATGTCTAGAGCTTATTAGATCGAACTGTCCCTGACAAGAAAGCACTATTTCAGCTTACAGCTATGGCTCTGCAGCCTCGGTTGGTACTGGCCACCAGACAGCCTTCAGTAGTTGCCATGGGGACCTGGAACTGCTTTCCGTCCAACAGCAGAGGCCCTGCAACGCCCACTGGAATTGGCATGTAACCAATTACGTTCTCACAGCAAGTTCCCATCACCTAAAAGAAACCAAATACAAACAGCTAAAATTATTTCGGTTCAAATATGAACGTAATTTCCATTTGACTACACCCATGTAATTATTGCCATATGTAATCTAATTTATTCATGTGGAGAAGACAAACATTTAAATCATCCCTATTCAATGCATTGATATGTCAGTGCCGCCACTCTAACATGTTTGGCACACACTGATCGAGTGTTGTTTCTGCCTCACCTGAGAGTAGTCATAGTCTTTGTAAGGAAGGCAGGTCAGTGCAGAAGGCTTTGGGAGTTTTGGGCACAGCATCTTTCTGCGGATCATCACCCCTCTCTCTGGGATCTCCATCATGGTCTCCAGCTTGTAGGCAGGAATATGCTTTGCATTCACTAATGTTATAACCTCTGCATCACTGAGGTACTGTGCCCCCATCTGTGGAATCACCACAAACACAGGAAAAAAAGCTGCTTTAAATCTGTATAAAACGTGTACATAAATTGAACAGATCAACACAAATACTGCCAAAATAAGCAAGAGTAAAGACAGTAACTGTGCGAAATTAACATCAGTTTATGATAAAACAGACTCCTATACATATTGTGTGGCCCAAGCTCACTCACACACAAACTCACATTTAAGCCAGAGAAATCAACTCTTGCAGGTGGATGGTGTCACAAGAGGTTCCTAATCCGTTCTCACGTCATACACTAATTGGTTAAGTGTAAGTGAATAAGTAAAGTGGGCAAGCTCATTAGAGATTACAGGGGTCATAATCAAGGTAAGAGTAGCTTTTACTAACTCTAACGGCTCTCCAACAACTTAGCTTAAAGAAAGGGAGGAAAAAATTAAAAATATCTTCAGCTTTTAATGATTCGAGACCAAAATGGTTGAACAAAGTGATGGAAAGCTAAAGTTTTAATGCTGTGCTCACCTCTGGGTTTCTCAGAATAGTCAGACACTCATCCATAGGTCTCGGCTCTGAGGGGATGTTGGGTTGAGGCTCCTTCACAATGGCGCTGTCCAGGCTTTCCTCTTCTCCCAACACAAATGTGCTTTTAGGAGCTAGTTCGGTCACGGTGGGCAGGGGTTTAATTACTAAATCTAACAGAAGGAGGAGGAAAATGGAAAGGAGTTTCTAACAACATTTTTGTAAAAAGCAGTATAGTAGATTTGAACTAAACGAAACTAAGCATCCATTTGTGCATTCTTTGAAGTAACTATTACAACGTTATATATCCTTTACAGAAAGATGCAATACAATTTCTGTCTAGCCTGGCAATTTAAGTGAAGTATAGATAGGTCTATTGAATTCATTCCAGCTAATCGATTCTAAATGATCAAACAGCCAAGCTGTTAAATAAAACTATGGAAGTGGTAAAAAATGCTGTCCATACCTCTTTCCTCTTTGGTAATAACAGGAAGAAGAGTTGGAGGGTTCTCAGCTTTACTAGGACGGGGGGAAATTTCCTTCCTACAACACTGGTCCGGAGACCACCTCTGTGTGAGCATGGAGCTGGGGTTGGGGACTTTAAGAGACAATGTGGACTCCATTTCCACCTGCTCGAAGAAGATGTACTTCACAGCCAGGAAGAGGGCAAGACCCAGAGTGATGACCTGCTCAATGTCCATGCTGACCATTCTACAGAGATAGTAACACCATTAATGAGAGAAAGACTGATATAAACCGTATAATGTTAATGGTGTTGCAGAATGTTACAGCTTTTTAGGCTCAAGCAAAACAATTTGAGGTTAAAAAATCTTGCACTCACCTAGACAGGTAAAAGTGCCACAGTGGCATATCTGGCTCAATCCTTTTCGGGGCGTGATCACTCAGACCTATACCCACATGCGGCATATTTAGGGTTCCATTTGGAGAGGCGGGGTCAGCGATCCAGCGGCTGTGAGCGTGGACCATTACTAGACCAAGGGACTGCAAAGAACAAAGAGGCAAAGGGGAGCGTTAAAGACACCCAAGCCTAGCCTCCTACAAAAAGCCAATGAAGATTGTAGCTCTGTTTAGTGATATTAGTTTTAGGGCAGTGGACTCATACCATGATTATTTTGACTCTCTGGGTTACTGGGTTGGGTTTGTTGTCCTCCTCTTCCTCCAGGACACGAGCGAAGTGGCTCAGCTGCCAGATAGGATGTCCCTCACGGCTCTCTCGGGACAACTGAGCAAGGCAGAGCGGCATTTCAGACAAAATAATTTGTTTTTTTGTTCTTTTGAACAATTAAGACAGAATTTCACTCACCTCAAGCACCAGTGAGACACAGGCAGGGAAGAAAGTCATGAAGACAAAGTAATTGGCCAGGACAGACATGCATCCAAAACAGCACATGATCTCAAGCTGGCGAACACCTGTCATAAACCAGAAAATATCAGAGTGATTTTTGCTGTTGTGCACTGCAAAATGAATGGTAATATTCACACTGTGGTCATGCAGTTTGATGTGGAAGAGTAAATACCTGACATGGTACCCACACCAATTACTAGGCACTCCACCAGGGCATCAAGGGTGAATGTGGGACCGAGCACAGCCATTCCTCTCGCAATGTTTTCCCTCACCTCATCCTGAGGAATAAAAATACTAGTTAATATTTCACAATCGAAATCAATTCAAACTGCAGCGTTATTACCCTAAATAACTTTCAAATAATTCAACAAAGACTCAAACATGATGCGTCAGGTACCTGGGAGTTTGAGCTCAGTGCATACTTGGCCAGAGCACATGCTTTAGAGAGGTCAATCAGCAGCAGGAAGAAAGGCAGTGCCTCACTAGAGACAAGTGAAAATAATATATTATTGTATAGCATTGAATAACCTTTAAATCACTGCAATGTGAAAACAGAGCTTTCACATACTTCAGGCCTGTTAGCTCCTTATCCAGGAAATGGATCACAACAGTGCTGAAGACAAAACTGGAGAAGATCGTGAAAAGTCCAGCAATACCTGAAACAAAAAGTAATTTAAAGTCACCACTTTGTTTTTGACAAGATAAAAACAAAGTGGTGTGTAATAAAATGTAATGATGAACAGACCAATTTGGTTCAACGTCACTTGTTTTTGTTTCAAAAGTAAAGAACATTTCTCCTTCTTCTATTTATATATTGCTTGTGTGTGTGTGTGTATAGCTAAATCTTACCCAATATATGTATATGTATGGCCAAGACATATTTTGATTCATGCTACCATCCAAAATTGATTTATTGTTCTCCTATCTGTATAATTTCTCTGTGTGAGTAGATAAATCTAACCCAATATATATTTTGATCCAAGCTACCAATCAAAAATTAAGAACATGTCACCTTCTCCTATCTGTATAATGTGTGTGTGTGTGTGTGTGTGTGTGTGTGTGTGTGTGTGTGTGTGTGTTAGCTAAGTCTTACCCAATATATATTTTGATCCGAGCTGCCGGAGATTTTGGAACTGGAAATAAATGTAGACGATGGCTATGCATCTTGTGATGGTGAGAATGATGATGTCACTGCTGAGAACTTGCTGTGTACAACAATAAAACAGAAAAATGTATTACTGACAACAACATTACAGCCTTAAGATAGAGATTGTGTAGCTTTCCACTTTAATGCAGCCCACCTCCTCAATTTTGGGACAGTCAAAGTTCCAGCCACAGATCTGGTTGTTGCCGGTGAACATGTTCATGGACATCATGCAGATAGTGAGGGTCACTGTGGCCACGATCACCTCCCAGGGGTGGGAGGCCACGAACAGGCCATGGATACGAAAAAGTCTGGTCAGCATTCTGGTACTGCTACAGTACGAGTCCGTGAACGAGAGAGAACAAGAAAGAGAAGAAGGGGTGGGCGGAGAGAAAGAAAATCTGAGTCTCGCATACCGTGACCGTGAGATATTATGTAACATGCTTAAGGCATTACAGTCAATTAAAAAAGCACACTTAAATAAATAAACAGAATGTTATGTTCTTAAATGAATGCCTCAAAGATTTTAGGTGTCAAATACAGCATTTGACAAAAAGACCTTTCTTTGTACTACCATTTCTTTGTACCGTTTTCAAACTGAGAGAACCCTCATGTCCATATATGGAAAACAAACTGTAAAACCAGTTAAAGCTAGCAATATTAGTTAAACAATTCAAGTATACATTTTACAAAAGTCTAACACAGTTACACATATTCACCAATGCAGACAGCAGATTAAATCAACAGATCATTATATATATTAACTGAGTTTGGAATATTTAAAAAATAATTGAATTTAATTATTTAAATATATGTATAAACCACACAAACATAGCATGATGATACAAAGAATTAATAATGTCCAAGAAAAATGTAATACATGTTCCTTTTAATTTTCTGACACTGTGGTAGAGTGTTATGTAAGTCAAAGTTCACAGTGGTACCATTTCTTTTAAAGACTAAGGCACGGTTCTTTATTATGCATTACACTGTTATTCATGTTTTACTGAAGTACTAACTCCATATAGCAAGCAACCAGTGAATGTTGGAGCTGAGGTCAGTACATATGAGCTGAGATCATAACATATGATATGTGATTAATGTGCATGTTTTATTTATTTTATTTTGCTGCTTACGCAGACCTGCATCACTGATGGACATCATAGGCCAAATTTAACGCTGAGCAGAGCTGAGTCATTTTGGACTGGACTCTTCATATCAGTGCAAACGAATAGAAATTGGACTCATCTGTTCTGCCCTACAAGGTCCAGACCATCAAATCACATAGTATCCTAACACTGGCATATTAATCAACGTCAGCATGCACAGATACACAATATGGACAAAAGTATTGGGACATCTGACCATTACACCAACAGGAAGTGAAATGACACGGGGCTGTGTGCAGCACCTCATCCAACCATGCCTTGCTTTATGCACTGGGGCACAGTCATACTGGAATAGAAAAGGGCTTTTCCCAAACTGTGTCCAAAAAGTTGGAAGCATTGTCCATAATCTATTGGTATTTCTGAAGCCTAAAAACCGGTGAGTCCCCATAATTTAGTGTTAATAACGGACCTTTCCTACTTACCAGTCACAGGACGGGTCAGAGAAATAGACTGAGAGCTCCTCTAATACAGGCTGCACGGTCCACAAGGAACAAATCAGATGGTTCTGAAAGAGTGGTGTTTGGAAAGAAAAATGATGAGGACGACCTTAATCCATGGCCCGTGGTCTGAGTGAGCACTCCGGTGCTGAGACCAGCAACCCACCTGCATCCTCTTCTAATTCAGATGGACCGATGGCATGGCACTGCGTCATCGCACGGCGGAGCAAATCAGATCAGCGGAGCGTGTGTGCGGAGGCACAAACCACGCCCATGTCCAAGGAGACAGTGCAGGGGGCGTGTCCCAACCAAGGACGCGTGATCTCCTCATAATTTCAGAGAAATGCAGAGGTTCTACTGGCCCCAGGCCAGATTTACAAATCTCAATATGTCTTCAAAGAACAAACTCGTTTACTGAATATAATAATAATAGTAGTAAACTATTATTGTTATTATTATTATTATTGTTGTTGTTGTTGTTGTTGTTATTATTATTGTTATTATTATTATTATTACCATTGTTGTTGTCCTAGCAATTTCTTAAAACCATGTGTATACAAACATATAAAAGTATATGCAGGTGTACAGTATGTGTATACACATAGTCAAAAGTTTTGGCATACACCAAGATTTTCCACTTTTGTATGTTACTCACTTAATATTTTCAAAAAATACACTCAGTATTATTTGAAAATCAAATACATTTACAGTATGTTCATCATTTGAATTCTTTTATTAGTCCGAAAATGTCATGTTTATTCAGTACCATTGTCCTGCAAAAAGCCACCCAATGTAATCATAATTATTGTGTGGATCACCAGACAAGTGTTAGATATTTAACAAGCTATTAAGTGATGGGAAATGGGATGAAATTCTTGACAAGTGCATTTAAAGTTAGAGGACAGTCTAGAACTGGACTCTGCCTCACCACACAAACAGTTATCAGACAGGCACTGTTACAGGTTGTTTCATCATATGAAGGAAACCTGTTTTATTTAACAAGTGTATTACTTTATTGTTGTTAACTCAACAATTTTCCAGTGCTTAACAAGAATTAAAAAACAAACATGTATAAGAGGCTACCAAACACCACACAAAAAATTTGTGCATGGTACACGATCTACACACACTCGGTAAAATAAATTAAACAGGCCAACAAACACATACGTACATGAAGAAATAAACAAACAAATGAATAAACAGATATGTAAACAAACAAATAAATAAAATTGCGAAAGCCTGGGGGAGGGGCTATATTTAAGCTCTGCACACGTCACTGAACCGTTTTTTCGCGGGCAAAAATAACGTTGAGGAAAACTGGCCTTAAAGAAGAATTAAAAGATTTTACGACTCAAATTCCGGTCATGCATATTAGATGTTTGTGAGGATGGAGTTAAGTGGTGGTGTCGACCAAGAAGAGACCATATTAACAGATCCAGAGAGTGAAGAAGTGGACGAAACGTTTTACATGAAAAGGTGACACCAGGCTATAGCTAGCTAGACTTCAACCGCTGATACAGTCACTTGACAAAACAAACTAATTCATAGGCTACACTAAATGGACGAAAGTATTGGGGCACACCTGTTTTTCAGAGTTTGGGGTTGGCGTCTTACGTCCAGTGAAGGGCAATTTAAATGCTTCGGCATACCAGAAATTTTGGACAACGCCATGCTTCCAACTTTGTGGACATGGTTTGGGGAAGAACATTTATAATATACCAACTTTATATTGTACCAACTTCGTATTAAAGTCATTGTTTTTGAATACAATGTCATTAAAGTCCCTGTAAAAGTCAGGCGTCCCAATACTTTTGGCAATATAGTGTAGGGTAACGAAGCTGCAAGCTTAACCACGATTTAATGTTACAGATTGTTGATGTTGGGTGCTGCAGAGCCTCTTTCAGCCTCTCCTCACAATAACCCATGCTCATCTCATGATACTGGTAAGCACTCTCATACTAACACTATGTGGATGGTCCAACTGGTAAGTTTGAAGCACCAAAAAGAAGCGAAAGTGACCATCCTGTCATACGCGATCAGCACGAAATGTTTCCTCTGCATTTAACCGCTTCACCGAGTGAAGCACCGAGTGTGTGGGGACGGTAACCACTGAGTTACCAGAACATTTATTAAGAACAAGTGGTACTAAGTATAACATTTATTATATCCAAAAATCTGTAGACATCCATCTTCCAAAACCATCTTTATTAATAAAAAGAGTGCTTCATTTCTATCTCAGTTTTTCTTGAACTCTGGTCCTGGTAGAACACTGCCCTGCACTGGTTTCCCTACTTTAACACACTGTTACTATGTAAGGGGTTGTCAATGAGCTGACTAGTTGGGTCAGGTGTATTGGTCGCAGTGAAAACACAAATGTAGTATTCCTGCAGGACCAGGGCTGTGGAAACAGTGCTTTGGCACTGGGCATAGTGAGCTTAGGCCCATATGCTCCTGCACTAAAGCTTTACACTCTATTTCAGTGCTTTTCTGTAGGGATTGTAAAGGCCGTGTGACTGCAGTTGAATGTCTGAGGATCAATTGACTGTAGCTAAATTCCCAACTTAAAGGGGTGTCTGAACACGTTTGAACCCATAATGTATACAGACTCTGCCTTAACGTTAGACTTAAACATTAGGGTTTGGCATCGGTATATTTCAGACGTCCTCTACTAATAATTATTTGGCAGGAATTTCTCCGCAGATTGATGTTTTACCTGGTAGAGCACAGAGGAGACCTCCTAAGAACAAACAGGTATATTGTTATGGAATATTATTCATGAAACCATAAAAACAAATACGTCAGACACTAAACTGTGCAAGACATATACTGACCAAATGGTTTTAGCAAGACTAAAATGTAATATAATTTTACTACATCACTTTGTGAATTACTGCTCAGGCAAAGGATTGTTCTCTGTATTTTTTTTATCAATATAGATCAATGACAACCCACTGATTTATTCTGCAAGGTTTGTTTTCTTATTTAAATAACATACATTTGCAACTCATGCAGGGGCGTAGCAACCGGGGGGGGACACGTCCCCCTCACTCTTAGAAACAGGTGATTCTGTCCCCCGCACTTTTTTTGACCTAGCGCCAATATTTCCGCCCGTGTTCTCTGATTTGTT
>JBBPDB010000040.1:5784680-5799010 GCA_037974465.1 Brachypetersius altus
ACACAGACTGATATATTTCAAGTGTTTATTTATTTTAATGTTGATGATTATAACTGACAACTAATGAAAACCCCAATCAAGAAATCAACTTTTTAAAGATATTCTAAATATATGGCCAGCACCTGTAGTGCTTTAATCCACTTTTATTCAAGTTGAATTGTCTGTTCCAGGAATACCATACTCTTGGAGAACTGGTATCCAGCACAATTCCCTGCTTGATCATACTTGAGTAAATTAATCTGTCAGTTGCCAGGCTTAGTAACTATGTTTGAGTGGGAGAATTACTAAACTGCCAGACAATGGTCCTTCAAGACCGGAGTTGAACACAGCTGGTCTATTGTCCAAAAAAACTGATTTCGTTTTTTTTTTCTATTTGAGCTCATGCAGGCTCAGAATGTTTGGGCCAAAGGGGGAATTAATTGAATATCTGATAAAGAGTATTTTTTTTATTAGGTTTTCATGGCAAAGGCATTAAAAACCCAAAGACAGAGAAAGTCCAGAGCGTGTACCGTATTCATAGACGAAACTGGTTTGGAGAAACACCGCTGCACATTGCTGCGGTAAAGGGAGATGTTCAGTCTGTGGAAGACATGATCAAAGTTGGTGCTTGTGTCAACCTTACAGATAATGCAGGTATAATATGATGGAGGCTTATAATTAAATCATGTGTGGATCCTGGTTGAGATTACACCTTGTTGAAGCAGAAATGTCTTCATGACATAACCAATCATAATTTCTGCATGACTACTCCATCAGTTGGTCTGTAGTGGTGAACAATTTAGGTCTAATGCATTTACACTTTTTCAGGTTGGACTCCTCTTCATGAGGCTGTGTGGCACAGGCATTATACTATTGTAGAGACTCTTCTTAAAGCTGGAGCCCAAGTAAACCCTCTAGGATACAAAGGCGTCACACCATTACATGACGCGGTAAAGCTTGGTTGTCTTAAGGTAAGTGTTTTCAGTGTAGCTTGTTGTGCTAGTACTGAGGATTATTTTGTAAATTACAGTCTGAATTTCTATTGGATTGTAAATTTAGACTATAGATTTGCTCTTGAAGCATGGTGCAGACCCACTTTTGAAAAATGCGAGCAAAGAAGCTGCTGTAGACATCACCGACGACATGAGTGTGCAGGAACTACTGAGAAGATATCTACCTACTACCAGTAAAAAAAATGATATTTCGGTTGAAAACTGTTTTGCCTACAGTTTCTGCATGTTTTCTTGTTTTAATTTCAATATTTTTTATATTGTTATAAAAGCTCAAAGTGTATCCTGCACAACTGCCTGTGAGGAAAATGATAATGAAGATTCTTGTAGAGTAAGCAACATTTGGTCTTCAAAATGTTATATCACACAATAAATAATCAGGAAATCAGGATGTCAATAAGTCATGTCAGTCTCAAGCAACATAAGATTGTGAATCAAATGTATATCAAAAATGTATATCGGTAATAATACATAAATTCTCAGCAAAAGTTTTGATGTAATCTTTAAGTGGTTGAGAGTGTCTAAAGGTATAAAATAATTGCGTATTATTAATATTGTTATTGTCATTATTATTATGTCAGATTAGAGTGGAATTCAGCACTAAGATTTGTTTTGTCCAATCATTTGTGTGACACACAGAGGGCAAGATATTCTGCTGATAAAGGCGAAGCAGAAAACAATGAACAGAGCAGTGAAATTGAAGCTTGTGTCCATCCAGATGCAGGAAGTGCAGAAAAAGAACATGACTCCACAGAAACAGGGGGCTCTCCTAAAGGTATATCAGTACATTTAGGGCTGAAGAACAAGCTACATTTAACATATTAGGTGTTTATACATGTATTTCTTTTTTAATGAATCAAACGCAGTTCTGTTAACCTGAAATTGCAAATGACCTTTTTGTGTTCATAATGTAAGACCTTAAAGGGGATCTAGTTCCTTTTCTGGTACTGGTAGCACTAATGAGAGTTCCTCTTGTTCACACCACAGTTTTTTTAGAATTCAGACATCACCTGGGTAAAGTCAGATTATGGGTAATGTGTTTTGTCATATTCATCATACTTCATGATTCTGTGTTAAAGCAATAAGCACCAAGTAATTTCTGTTACAGTAGTTCCCAACCAAATACTGATAAAATCCTTACAAATTCAACTCTAACTTTAATTTGCATACTCAGACCTGCATTCACATGCAAGGTTCAGTCTAGATTTGTTACTTGCAAGTTTTTTTTTTTAAAGGAGACTGGAGAGAAAGTAAGAAAAAAAAGAGAGAGAAAGTCTCTGTCAGAGAAGCAGACACAAATTACGTAAGCGGGTAAAGCATAAGTGATGTGCAGAGTACCACAATAGCGGAATCAATAGCTGTTGGAGATGAAATTGCTTATTTACAACGCATTGCCATACAGTTGTTTTGGTGAAAGCCCAGATGTTTGTTGGCAATCACCTTTACTCAATGGTGCTGTATTTTGTATTATTAAAGGCAATTTAAAAAGGTTTCTATATCCAGAATGTTAAACAGGAGGTGTCATCTCTCTTTATTTCTCAGTGTCTTCAGTTCAGACTATGGTCCCATTAAAAGATCAAGCAGAGGATTCCAATATGTGTGGTTTCACAATGGTTCAAAATCTTGAGACTCTGGGATCAGACACAACACCCTCCAGAAACAGTGATGCTGAAAGTGATGTGACTGTGGATTACATAGAGCCTAATTCGTCCCCTGGGCATTGGTTTTTAAGTGCCACTCAAGATTTCACTGGATCCACATTCAGTTAGTATTATACTGATGACTATCAAACCTGTTAATATTCCTGTTTAGATGTGTTTGTATAAAGTAACTGTCTTTTAGCTGCTTTTTCACATTCCTGTTCATTCATGACAGCTAATATTCTTGTTTTGTGTTCAAATGTATCATTTGTAAAATGGTCAGTGTAGCACATTTTAGATGTACTCGATATCCTGGTAATCTGACAACTGCTCTGTTTGGGACGATCATACCATTTGCCGCTTTGGGATGCATTTTAACCTGCCTTTGCTAGAGCTACGCTTTTAAATGTTCAGTGTCAGTTGCTGTTTCTATTGACATTCTGTAATCTGATATTATTGTGTCAGTTTGGCACATTTATTGCCATGAAATAAAAGAAAATCATATATTTAATATTGGCTTGTTTTTGTTTTTAATTGTCTGAAAAACTGTCAGATGCATATGTTATTTGAACATATTCCTGAACATACTCATGGTTTTTAGGGTTAGTTGCTGAAACAGTGAGAGAAGACATCTACATCGTAGATGGGGATCTTCATGTAAGTCAGGTGAGCACTGCTCTTTTCTAACATCAGAGTTTCCAAATGTGATATAGACACTAGTGTAACAGTTTTCCCAAATGTATTTGAATACATCCTTTATTAGTGTGCTTAAAATCTTCGTTAACTTATTTCAGAGCTTGCTTTCAGCTGATAGTAAAGGTCCAAGTCAGTGCAAAGGCTCATCGAGGGATAGCTCTAATACAATAAAGAGGGTTTTGGATGGCTCCACAGGTGATCATGAAACTGTGTTGAGAAAAAAGATCAGACGAATCACAGTGTCAAGCAAGCCGAAGAAATTTTTAGAGTACCTACTCAACTTTGACCTGAACAGCGTCTCTCTGTTGAACAATAGAAGTGGCACCATAACCAAAAGAGGTGGTTGTGCCTCTCGACTGAACAGAAATATGTGTGATCATTCTGGTCCTGCTGTTTACCACAAAGAAGGGCTTTGTGAAGATGCATGTGCCTCATATACTCAAAGTCTCTCAAATGGAGAGTGCAGTATTTCTCTTCTCTCTCCCTGTATAAATAGTATCGTTGAGTCAAATTCAGAAGGGCAGTCTGTGCTGGATAATAAGACTCAGCTAGTAACAGCAGTAACACACTCTTCAATATCTAGGGAGGGATCTCCTGAATCATCTGACACTGATTCACTGTCTCTGCTTAAGGATATAATCCATGGCCACAGACTGACCACCAGCCCAGAACCCCAGGTGGGAGAAAAGGTCTTGAGGCAGTTAAAAATAAGTGATGATCATCTGAAAGTCACTCAGTCAAGCAGTCAGGCATCAATCAAACCAGTCACAGTCGAGTCTTGCTTTGATGAAGACCTGCAAAAGCAAAAGTCTGCGCCAATTCAAAACGTTGCCAATGAGGCCATCAAAACAAATAATACATCCATTACATACATGTCTGAGGACAATACAGACACTCTAAGCAATCTCACTAGCAGAAAAATGCTGGAAAGCTCTGAAGAGACACTTATTTCCACCGTATTGTCTGTTGACCAGGAAAGAGAGTACAATGGAAAGGTCAAACTCAGCTGCAGGCAAGCTTATGTCAGCCCTCCTGAACCTGATGGATTTGTATACAGTGAGGTGCAGGTTAGAGGCAGACAGGGGTTAAAGTTAGCTGAGAATTCTGGTATTCTGGAATTTCCAATCAGCTCTGCATGTAAAAACTTTGCTAGCCCTCCAAGCAGTAAAAGTCCAAGAGATGATCATATCGATACTTATGATAGCCAAAGCCCCTTGACAGATGCAGGAGTTTCAGTACTCCCATCAGCCTTAGCTTGTGGAGACGACTCCAGATGTTCTGCAGATTCAGACTGCACTTTCATCGACGAGCTGGAACACATAAAGACCTCTAAAAATGCCATGGATGTGATCATTCAGACAAACCTAAATGCCAGCCCTTGTGATAGAGAAAAATCCACTACGCAGCATGGCTTGTATAAAGCTCTTGATGAGCGAAGCATTGCAGAACAAATAGACAATGCAACTCACCCATTAGACACAGAGACCTCCGTCATCATGTTGAGATGCTTGCCACAGAAGCCATTGTGTTTACTTCCAGCACAAGAAAACAATCAGTGTACACAGAGTGTAGAAGATGATCTTCAGATAGCTGTGGAAAATGAAGAGCTCATACACAGTAAAAAACCAAGGAAGCACAAAATAAAAGCAAGAAGAAGAAAATTTCAGAAGCAAAGCAACAAGGTTGATACAGGTGACTTCATAACAACATTGTTCTTATTACTGGTTTTGCTTAGTGTAACTTTGTTTCATGACACATTATGCATAGCATCTGTTTATGGTAACACATACAGTATTTTTGTCATCACATATATTTAAATATATTTATATTCTTCTTGTATAGTCAAAAAACACACTGGAAAGATTACCCAGAAGATGCTTCGGCATAGAAACGCTGTGGGAGAGACTAATCTGCACAGGGCCTGCAAGAAAGGAGATGTGCCAGCGGTCAAAAGACTAATTGAAGCTGGAATTGACATCAATGTGGCAGACAATACAGGTTAGTTCAAAGCTTTTGGATCTCATTTATAATGTAAAATTCTCTTCATATACCTCTGAATCCGTATGGATTGGTCAGGGTGCCTGTTCTTATAAAACAAATGATCAAATTCCACTCAGGATGGACAGCTTTACATGAGGCCGTCTTGACCGGTTATGTGGATGTGGTGAAGCAGCTCTTGCGTGAAGGTGCAGATGTCAACAGGGTCGGACTTTCAGGAGTCACTCCTCTTCATGTTGCTGTTTCCTTTGGCCAATATGAGGTAAAGACCATTGTATAAATTACACACATTTCTATACATTACACACATTTCTATAGAGAGGCATAATTAAATATAAGGGGAATGCTAAATGATACCTTATAATAATAATAATACATTTTATTTATAGAGCGCTTTTCAAGGTACTCAAAGTCGCTTTACATAAAATTGAAAAGTTTAAAAGTTTACAATTTGCATTGAGAACACATACATACAATCACAAAATGTTTAAAATTTCACCTTTGCGAGTATTGGTATTACTTGAAACTTGACAGTGTTATTAAAGATTTTGTAATAGTTTTTGCATTTCGCAATCACTTGTTTTTATGTTTAATGCACAGGCTGTGAAGCTCCTTCTTGAGTATGGTGCAAATCCTCATGATAAGAATGTATTTGGAAACAGTGCACTAGACCTTGCAGACTGTGAAAACATCAAAAGGCTGCTCTTGACATTCAGAGCACCTCTTGTGGTACCCAGAGAGCCAAATCAACCTTCCATGCAAGAATCTGAACATTTGACCTTTGAGCAAATACAGCAAGGTAAAACATACTGAAGCTTTAAACTTTGAGAGGCAGGGGAAATTATGTTTTAAATACATAGGAACAAGTGTTTTTGTGAATTTTATTGACAGCTATTTTTGTAAATCACCAGCTTCTGTCCCTTGGCCTGAAGATGACACAAAAAGACACACGAGGGTCACTCCAAGAAGTGGGGTCAATTATAAAGACAATTATTTCCAAGTCAGTAACACTGCCACTTGTAGTTCACTATGTAAAGTTTATTAATAATGTAATGGGTTGCAATAATGCTGAAGCCTGTAATGATCATTGAATTATTTATTTGAAGCAACCCCTTAAAGAAGTTGAGCAGAAGCAGTTAGAGATGGCATTCTGGGAGACAAGAGAGCCTGCAGATGGAGGTATTTGTTTTCTTGGTTTAATAAAAAACATTCAAAGTTATTCTAGGACAAGCTTGCTTAAAAGCCGTTTTGTTTATTGTTGTCCATTTGAAATGACTATGTGCTCATTATGAACTGCTATGCAATTGTCTGTGATGTTGACTGAAACTATTGAGGGTAATGGATATAAACCAAATAATTTTTCTAACCTGGGCAATGTTTACTCATTCTCCTTATTGTTGCTTATAGACAGATTTACCAATGCCTTACCAGAGATACAGACTGTGTTAAATAACATCGCTAAACAACCTTTAAGTAAGAGGTAAAAAATGCTTACACTTTCCTGTTCATTATGAAGTGCAGCAAAAGAATGGCAAATAGTAGAAACAGTACATTTGCATCTTCACTTTCACACTTCTTTAATATTGAAATTAACTGGAAAAACAGGTTATTCGAGTGTCTTATTTCAATTGCAGGACATCACCTGACCTTTTCCGTGAGGACAAGTCAAGCGAGCATCAACTGGAGCTTGCCTCTCAACCGAATCATTCACGTACACTTCTGCAGACGCAGAATGAACTGCAGCATAAATCAAAGATGTACAGAGAACAGCATTATTCTCAGATTTCGTCAATAGGAATATCAGAGCTGAATTCTACCCAGCTTATTCAACCAGTGACTCATTGCACCAAACAACATTATATTGCACATGAACATAATTACACCATTAACATCCACTCTGACCAGATATCACAGAGTGTCAGCTCAAACTTAGCTCGTACAGCTTTGCCATCAGAAAGGGCTGCAACTGCTGATGACAGTATGACGCTGGACAATCTCATCAGGAAAGATGTTATTCAGCCAGCAGATAATGCTTTGCAACTGGCGCAAATGGTAATACTACTACTTGGAAAAAAACATTGTTTTCTAGATATTTCCTTCTGCTATTACCCTCTGTTGACTATTATGCTAAAATAGGTCATTATAAGCTCTTAACATACCAGACATATTTTCAAATGTATGAAGAATATGTTTTATATGATGGTCCTCTTCGTGAGGTGTTCCTGTTCCAATTTTTGAATGAGAACATTCAAATGACAAATGCACCCCTGCATTGCCTTAACCAGTGTTTGAAAAAACAAGGTTTCAGTACAGGTGCATTAAGGTCAAAAGATGGTTAAAATTCAAGATAATACACTTTTAGGTGTGGGAAGGGCACAGTGCAGGCAGTAGAATATACCTGCCCCCTGCACCAAGCCTACATGTCAGTGTTCCTCACAGCAGACTGCACAGAAAAAAAAACATTTGTGTATGAATAATTTAAAGCTGCACTGCAGTGCTATGGAAAGACTAAGTCAGCCTTGATTGCTTGACAACTACAGAGTACATCAGTCTGCGATGGAATTAACATTAAATGTAAAACATTCAGCCTCTCAATAGAGTCACTGACAGTTGGTATAAACTGATTCTCTAAAACACATTTTATTTTGACAGATGAAGGATACATCAGAGTCACTGCAGAACTGCTCTTTAACGTGTGATGCAAATGCAGGAAATGAACCGCCACATCTGCAAAAACATGCATCGAAACCCAGTTGTACAGGATTTCCCTTTAAAGGTGTGGTTAGATCTTGGTCTCATGTGTTTCCACCTAACTATCACCCCCCACTCAGAATCCTTTTTTCTTCTAAATATAAGCACACATTTCAAGATTAGTATTAAACAGGAGCTATTACTAACACTGGTAGAACAGGTATAGCTTAGAAAGGAAGGTGGTCAGATAACAAATATGTGACACCCCACCCTTATCAAAACATCCTGACTGAACTGAATAGCCCTATTGTTTACATCAGCATAGTAGTCAGCAAAGCCTGTAATCTGAATATGTTCTAAATGTTCTGAATGTTATGAAAACATTGTTATTAAATTAACGGCAACACTCATGTTTCTCTCAACAGAGTCACTGACAACAAAGGAAATGTTTATGGGCATTTGCTCCATCCACCTGATCAGAGATGAGGAGTTCCTGCCATGTTACATGATGGACAGATACTGGGATTTGTTCATACAGAGTGAAGAGTGGGACTTTTGAAGATTTGTAGATTATACTGAAATTTAAGAAGCTGTTGAGACTTTTAGTGATATATGTTTAGCCCCTTGTTCTTAAGAGATCGTTATTCTTGTTTCCTGTAAAGTTTGACAAATAAAAGTGTACCAAAACTACCTCTGAATGTTGTTAGTGCATTATTACATTACTATTACTAGACTTGCCGAAACTCTTACTCAGGTAAGAAGTATTGTTGCTTTGGTGAAATGTAGGAAATGTAGGTGAGGTGTATGTACAAAACTATCAGGTCCAAAAAACTAAAAGTTCTTCAGTACAGAACTGCAGTGAAGCTTCTAATTTGAGAACTGAAATCTGCTAAGTGCATGGTCTGAAATAACATGGTCAAAAAACAAAGGTGTCACTAGGAGGGGAAAAAGCACAATGATTACATAACAAATAAATGAAACAGAAGAGTCAGTAATATTAATGCGTATGATAGAACTATAATACAATAGTAGAAGGCAGACTCCTTTCCTCACACATACACTATATGGACAAAAATATTGGGGTACTTGACCATTACATGGACATGGACTTTTATAACAGACTTATATCATTATATTTATGCCACAGTGTGCGCCCATCTGACTTCGCACTAAAAATATTGAAACAGTTACTTGATTGGTGCCTAAGGTTTAATAAAAAAAACGCATGCAAGTCTATCGCAAATCTAATATTACTCGTAATTCAAAAAGTTAAATGTGAGTTAAAAAACTGAAACATATCTGAAATCAGCATGAAAAACTGGTTTCGAAAAGTGGGTTGTGGTTTCTGTTGATTACAAAACAATGTTTTTGTTGGCCTGTGTAATTAATTAAGTGTCCCAATACTTTTGCTCATATATTGTATTCTTGGGGCAGAAGAAGATTGTTTCTATGTCTAGTGTCTGCCATAGTAAATTAACCATTTCAGTTTAGAAGGCTCAATCAATGACCAAATCCAGCGTGTTCTATTACAGGTTTAAGAAGCTTAGTCATTGGTTGCTGCAGAATTAGGGCACGCCCCTTGCCTGCCTCCACCAATAAAACAGCGAAGCGCTGCCTTTATTCACTGTTAGGAGACCACACGAGGGCTAAGCTTTCACTTTGGTTGGTTGCTGACATTAGTCTTGTTCTCCTTAAATAGATATTACTGAACGTGAGGAGACGCATATCCTCTTCTGTTCGATTCAGCAGCTGAACTGTGAGTTATCAGTGAAACGTGTTTCTCTCGCTGCTGCTTCAACTTTTTTTGTGAAATCAGATGAGTTTCTGATCCATCTCACGGTCTTGTTTTGTCGTGTTTTGTCACAGCCTCGAAGGAGTCTCGACTGTGTAGGTGTTAGTTAAACTCTGAACTCTTGCCTAACTCCCCCAAGACACTGATCACAGGACAGTCAGGTGGATGTTGGCTGCCGCTGGACTCTGCTGGTTTTTCTCTATTCAGTTTCTTCTGTACTCGCACAGGACCTTTTTGATGGCACGCGTCAGGAAAGAAGTGACACCCGTTGAGTGCAAGGTAAATTACATGAACAATATGGACAAACATATTGGGACATATATATTATATATTGGGCCTCTTAATTATAGAATTCAGGTGGCCTCTTACTTCCAGTGAAAGACAATATTAATGCTTCAGCATACCAAAACATTCTGGACAACGGCCCCTTATGGTGTAATGGTCACGCGTCCCAATACTTTTTATCATATAGTGTACATTGGAGCAGCTGGTGGATAGGGAGTTGTCCCTGTGATCAGAAGTTTATTGGTTTGAATCCCAGAACTGCCAGCGGTACTTTTGAACAGGGTACCGTCCCCACACAGTACGCCTCAGCCTCCACGTCAGTGGCTGCCGACTGCTTCACTTACTGACTGGCTTAAAAACAAAGAAATAATTTCACATTGTGTGCTGTGCTGTGGAGTATTCACATAGTTTTAAGAGGCCACTTTACTTTATGAGATCGGCTTCAGATCTCTTAACCTGGTGGGTTGTAGTTCCAGCCCCAGTCCAACATACCAGATTCAGTTAATCACAGGCCAGAAAAAGGAGAAGAGGTGCTCACAACAAGGGCCAGAGGGCAGTGTATGTGTGCTTAAAACCACTTTACCTGATGGCATGCGTCCACTTACAAAGAACAGTTATCAGTGAATGGTGTAGACAGTTACTTCTTCTTCTTCTGGGTTTTGTTTCCTGGATCACAGTTCAATTAATCTCCTTACAGTCACTCCAGTATTTTCACTAATATTATATTTTGTTTGCCCACAGAATGAAAAGGAGCTGTACTGCTTTAAATAAACTGAGGCACAAGTTCTACCTGGTTTTCGTGTCATTGTTCATTGTGTGCGTGCTGAAGCTGGTCTACGTGAAAGTGGTCGTGAGCAGGAGATTCTACATCGAGCCCTATGGAATTACAGTACGCTCATCGGCGACTCAGGCTAACAAAGATGCCTTTGACTGTACGGCCATTTATCAGCTGGATCCAGTGGAAATTGGCAAGTCTCTGGAGATAAGGCGCAGAGACATTGTGGATTTGGATGATGAGAGCATTGTGTCCTTTACCGAGAACTGTCCCAGATACATTAAAGCGAGGGGCTACAGTGACATCCGCGTGACTGAAGAGGAGAAAAACTTCCCGCTGGCTTACTCTTTAGTAGTACATAAGAACATGCCCATGGTGGAAAGGATCATCCGAGCCATCTACTCCCCACACAACATATACTGCATTCATTATGATCAGAAATCCTCCGAAAGCTTCATCACAGCAGTGAACCACCTGGCCAGATGTTTTCCAAACATAATCATCGCCTCCAAACTGGAGTCAGTGCAGTATGCGCACATCACCCGACTCAATGCGGATCTCAATTGCCTGTCAGACTTAATGAGTTCAGAGGTCAAATGGAAGTATGCTATCAATCTGTGTGGGCAGGACTTCCCACTCAGGTCCAACTATGAGCTGGTGGAGGAGCTGAAGAAGCTAAATGGGGGGAACATGCTGGAGTCAAGTCAACCCAGCGAGCTAAAGAGACAGCGCTTTGGCTTTCAGCATGAATTGCAGGAAGTCCCGTATGAGTATCAGAAATTACCAGTTAGGACCACGCATGCCAAAAGCCCCCCACCTCATGAAATTGAGATGTTCACCGGAAGCGCCTATTTTGTCCTTTCACGTGATTTTGTCCACTATGTTCAGACCAGCCAGGTGGCAAAAGACTTCCTAGAGTGGTCAGCTGACACATACTCTCCGGACGAGCACTTTTGGGCCACTCTGGTGCGGATACCTGGGGTACCAGGAGAAATCCCCCGATCCGAGGCCGATGTGACTGATTTGAAAAGTAAGACCCGCCTGGTGAAATGGAACTACCTGGAAGGATCTTTATACCCTCCCTGCACTGGAACACACATGCGCAGTGTTTGTATCTATGGTGCTGCAGAACTGCGTTGGCTGCTGGACTATGGCCACTGGTTTGCAAACAAGTTTGACCCCAAAGTCGACCCCGTCCTTATTAAATGTCTCGAGGAGAAACTTGAGGAGAAAAAAGTGCGGCACTGGTTGAACACAGTGTATTGAAAAGAGGGATTGTCAAGGGTTTCTTATTTATCTCATTGTTCATCATGTTGATTTGAACTTGTTCTAGGTTATAACCTTACTTGCAAAATTTACTTTGCAATTAAAAACAGGTTTCTCGGTTGTGAGAATACAATCATGTTCCCAAGACATTAATGGGTAAGTAGAAGGTTCTGCTTTGAGTGCCTTTCTAATTCTCCAAAGAATAATCTATGGATTTATTTTACCTTGCCTATTGAAACTCTTACATAATTACATAATTGAGTCTTAAACTACGACATCATTGTGAAATGCTCAGGGTTGCACCATAATGATTTAAATATTTTTTTAAAAAGTTGACTGTTTTTATGAAGTCATGAAGTGCTCCTTATCTGTGTGAAAGACATCAGCAATCTGTACACTTGAGAGAAAAATGCAAAATACTTGAATTTTTGCTGTATTTATTGCACAAATGTTTTAATAAAGGTGATCTCAAAAATAAATGGCTGGATTCCTACGTTCATTACACTGAAAGAGTTGGTGATTTACATGTACTTTTGTATTCTTTTCTTTATGTACACAACCAAGTAAATTTCTGCTTTTATCTTCAGTGCAGTTACTTTTGACCTAATTTATCATTTATTTTATTTATTTGGTTTTGTCTACTTGCAGTGCAAAATAATGCTAGAAATTATGTAATTACCTGGCATTAATAGACAATATAAAATTGCTTTAAAAATGTACATGCTTTTATAGTATTCACACCATCCTTCTGAAAATTCTGCAGTGCCTGAACAAAACCTTGTTTTCTCCAATTTTTCTCTTTTTCATTTGTTTACATCATTTGAAAACACCAGTTGTCACTTGATAGACTATTAAAATTTACAAATGTTTTTTCTTTCTCTTTTTTGGATATACATAGTTTTCTCCCGCAGTGACATTTCACTGACTACATTTAAGATGATGTCACTTGCTAAAATATAATGTTTTGCAGTGCATAAGCGAACAATTGAAGTCTTAAAGATGTTTTATTTTTTATTGATTATATTTGCTACTCAAGATTTGGAGAAAAACGACATATAAATACATATTAAACTTTGTAAATGTATTATAGAGCACTGAGCTCCCAGAACAGGCGAGGATCTTGAATAACCTGTTTAAAATCTTTTTGTAAAACTAAAGGGCTTGAACACAATGGGAAACTTGAACAAAAGCACTGAGTAAATTGTCAGCCAGTCATCCAGCCTTCACATGAGTAATGTGCCCCTTTTTTAGTATTTATATGCATCTATTGATTCATTGATTTATGTAAATCCCTAATTTAAAGTAAGGGCTTGCATTAAATTACAGGCTATATAAATGTATATATATTTATATTAGGGCTGGGAACGTTAACATGCAAACCATGCAATTTTTTAAGAAAAATAATGCCCAGCATTATATATATATAATTACATATAAGTTGGCGCTCCAGCCAGGGTGAGTCCCTGCCTCGAGTCTGTAGACCTTGTGATAGGCTCCAGGTACCTGTGACCCTAGTACAGAAAATGAGAATATGAGTATATATAAATATTTAGGGCTATGTGTCACATGTTTCACCTATGACAAATGAAATATCTCCATTTGAAGTATGTGAAATGCTCTTTATGCGTTGAAGCATAAAGAATTTGACTTGCCAAGCAGGACTTCTTACGGTTACTACTTCCGGGTAATGGAATTACAGATCCTAAAGAGTTCCTAAATGAGGTTCCCGGTTCAGGACCGACCATTACGGTGCCTGGACAGGTTTTATTTACGGACCAGTGTAGCCTAATCAGGATGTAGACAGGTTAAGACAAAACTGCTTTGCCTAATCATTGCATTTAGTAAAATGAGATTTCTCATCAGTTTGTTGTTAAAGAAGTGATCATTTCTAGAAGATAAGAGCCAACGGAAACATCTACATACACTTCTGAAGCATCGTCCTGCTTTCTATTTGTATATATGTGTCACGGTCTGAACTGGCGTAGCCATGGCCCCGTGTCAGGCTTTCTTGTTTTTGGGTTTTCTGTTTCCTTTCTGTGTTTCTATTCCAGCGTTTGCTGAGGACTCTAAGTTCTAGTTATGTCATCTGTTCTGTTCTGTTCTGTTTGTGGCCTTATGGCATTTTGGTTTCCTTTTGGAGTCACGTGTGTCTGTTCTGTCTCTGTGTAGTCCCCAGGTCCCTGCTCAGTCTGTGTTCC
>JBBPDB010000040.1:5799110-5813508 GCA_037974465.1 Brachypetersius altus
TGTTAGACGTGCTTCATCAGATTTGAGTTGCTCGTTACCGACGTGGATAAAGGCTTATTTCCAGGACATAATGTACATTTAACATATACATTCTTGTCTTTAATTTCAACAAGATAAAGTAATGACTGTATTTTCACTGTAAAAACGCTACTTTGCTACTACGTTGCTGTGTCTCTCCTGTGCGCGTGTGCAGCAGTGCGTAAATGCGTATGTGTTTGTGTAAACACTCGTCCACCTCTGCCTCTGGTTGGTTTACCATGAAATTTTATTTTAACGCCGTTATTCCCATCACTGCTGCCTGACCATGCTGTACGGAATGAATGGGCTCAAATTCCCACAGAATCACTCCAAAATATTGTGTTGGAAAGCCTTACAAGAGGAGTGGAGCGATTGGAACTCCAACTCCATATTAGAGTCTATGTAGTTGTAATGTTCAGGCGTCCCAATACTTTTGTCCATATAGTGTATCTACAACTTTCTTTGCAACAAGGCAAGCCAAGCCTGGATCTGTACCTGGTGGTATATTTCTTCTAGGACCATAGCACGGTAACTTTCCACTGTTTCTATTTTCTAAGTCAATGTTTTTGTATTGGTCAGGCGTCCCATTACCTTTGTCCACAAAATAACCGAGAAGAATTTAATGAATAAGAAGGGCACAGACTTTTATTTTGAAACTACAAACGGATGTACCCGTCTCTGAGAGAGGAGACACACTTGTTTAAGCGGTAGGGTTTATGCTTAGAGAATAAAACTAAATTATGAGCAGACCCCCCCACTGGCTTACAGAGACAAGGGTGGGAGAGATGCTCAAAAGGTAGCAGACTGAATGAAGGACGGGGAGAGGATTCATTAATAATAACTGTTAAACGAGCAGACAGCATAGAATTACAAAATAAACACATCATATCAATTACATTATTAACTGAGAACTGTCAGGGAAATGCAGGGAGCAAAACTACCAGTAAGTGTGAAATGTGAAATCAACGTTCTGCTGGTCGTGGTGACAGCTGTAGGATTTCTTACCAGACTGTACGGGATTCAGTTTCCCAGAGCTGTCGTGTGAGTATTATTTTATTTCATGTTTATTCTCATAAAATGTATTACTATAAATTATTGAAACGTTCATGTAATCCAAATAAGTTTTTATTCCTACTAACAATTAAATAAAAATGTGCTTTATCTTAAAAACCTGATAGGTGTGACACTGAACTATATATATGAGGTGAAATTACATTTTTCTCTTGTTTTATTCTGTTTTATAAAAAATTTTTCTTTTCCTCTGTAGGACATTGAATGACCTTGTGTATGATAATGTGCTATAAATAAAGTTGACTTGACTTTACATTTGTAGACATAATTTCAAAGAAGCTATCACAATGCATGGTGTTCAGGAATCCAGGTACCGCTACCGATCAGTTCTGAAAAAAAAATGTTATAATGCACAGCCCTAATCTTGACTTGTTCCCACAGTTTTGACGAAGTCTACTATGGTCAGTTCCTGTCTCTTTACATGAAGCGGGTGTTTTTCATTGATGAGAGTGGGCCACCCTTTGGTCACATGATTCTAGCGTTGGGAGGTGAGTCCTATCCTCTGTTTCATCATTGCATGGTTCATAGTTTGACTTTGCGTTATTTAATGCGGCTCTATTCACAGGCTACCTTGGGGGCTTTGATGGTAATTTTGTCTGGAACAGAATTGGTGCAGGTAAATAAAAATATCTCAAATATGATTTTCTTTAATGTCTGTGGTCTACTGGTGATAACCAACATATTAATTATTCCCTCATTTCACACCTCTTGTATTTTTTTCTTTTCCGTCAAAGAGTACACCAGTAATGTTCCTATCTGGACCCTCAGACTGATACCAGCCTTGGCTGGGTCACTCTGTGTGCCCCTTGGTTATCTTCTCATGGTTGAGCTTGGATGTTCTCATTTTGCTGCACTTGGAGCATCTTTACTCCTCCTGATGGGTAAACAATTTTTAAAAATCTCTTTAATTAAAGCTGTTATGCAACAAGTCACAGAAACAGTGTTTTTTCTTAATTGTTAACAGAGAACTCGCTGATCGCACAGTCCCGGTTAATGCTGCTGGAGTCGGTGCTTATATTTTTTCTGCTGCTTGCTGTTGTGTCCTACCTGCGGTTCCATAATGCCCCAAAGAGGTAAGATTGATCTCTAAAGGATGATCTTCGGCAAGTTGGATCAAAGCAACAGCTTCAGTCTCTATCAGTGTAGCAGTCACTTTTTAAACTGTAATTTAGACAAAATCTTTGTACTTTCAGTTCGTTATGCAGGTGGCTTTGGCTTTTCCTCTCTGGGGCCAGTTGTGCATTTGCAGTGGGGTAAGTACAGGAATCAAACTCATTATGGCCTCATAGCTCTAGCTTTGTAACTGTATAGTGATATCTTGTGATAATACCATTGTAATGCTGTTTTCAGCTATTTGGCTCAGTATAGTAGTGTGAAAACCTGCTAGGTTCTTATTGCTTGTTATTCCCCCAGTGTGAAATACATGGGCCTCTTCACCTACTTGCTGCTACTTGGTCTTGCTGCAGTTCATACCTGGCATGTTATTGGAGACAAAACACTGAGCAATGTGAGCTTTTATAGTTCTTGGACTGTTGTTATTTTACTTTTCATTGAAACAAACCACATGTGACTACAGTAGCCTCCTGTTTCTTTCTTCTTCTCTAGAGTAAAGTGTTGGTGCAGGTCGTAGTTCGGGTCGTGGCCCTCGTGGTGCTCCCTGCTCTCCTGTACTTGGGGTTTTTCTATATGCATCTGACTGTGCTGTACCGCAGTGGACCACATGATCAGATGATGAGCAGCGCTTTTCAAGCCAGCCTAGAGGTACCATCCACACTGGACCAGTTTGATGAGGGCTCACTACTGACTGTGTACTGCAGTCTAGGGCTTTTTCTTAAGGAGGAGTTTAGTACAAAATGCTAAATTTGAACAAACCTGTATAGCCACCATTATGACACTTAATTTGTAGCTCCTTTCATAAATAACCATGCTGGTCTGTGTTGTCTTTTTACTGGGCATCAGCTGTTATAGACCCCACAGTGAAGGAGTAAAGGAGTGAAGAATAGTACAACATAGTACAACACGGGCCAAAACACACACCAGAAATATATTTTATATATGTACATATACGTATGTACACACAAGCTTTCCTATGTAGAAGTTGGAAAAACTTTCACAGTTTAGAGCATTTGGCCAAAAGTAGTAATCTGAAGTTTAGGCACTGGCTGTGACTCAGCATGAAGACAAACTGGATGTCAGAAATGGTTCATTCTGTCATACACAGGGTGGCCTGGCCAGAATCACTCAGGGTCAGCCTCTAGAGGTGGCATTTGGTTCCCAGGTCACTCTTCGCAGCTCATCCAGCAAACCTCTTCCGTGCTGGCTTCATTCCCACAAGGCCAACTATCCAATCAGGTCAGATGTGCTAATCTGCTCCATCTTTGTAATGGGTTTATAGCCTTTATAGCCAGCTGGTAATCCTAGATTACATGCAGTGACGTGTTTACTTTTCTTGTATGTGTAAAGATATGAAAATGGCCGTGGCAGCTCCCATCAGCAGCAAGTGACATGCTATCCTTTCAAAGATGTCAACAACTGGTGGATTATCAAAGACCCCAGCAAGTATGGATAGATTTTGTCATGGAGATAACATTCAACCCTATAATGCCCAAAACTGGGCTGTCCAGGAGGGCCAGTATCCCATAAACACACATACTAAGCTCAGCAATCAACAGATACGTTTGGTGATGAGTGAGTGAGGTGTGTTGGATCTGACATCAAACTTTGCTGGACCAGCATTCCAGGACAACCCAATGACTCTTTCTGCCTTTCCAATTTCCTCTCTTTCTTTAAAACAGTGTGTTATCATAATGGATGTTTTTAATAATGTTTTTATAGGTATGCAGCTGATTAAACAAATCAGTAACATTTGTTTTCATTAAAATTTCTGTTTTCAGTAAAATTTCTGTTCTGAACATGCTCACTCACTCATTCAGAAACTTCTGCAGTTTGTCCAACAATAAAGGGAACAAGATTCTCCATTAAAATAGTCACTGAAAAGTATCACACAGTTTCAGTTCCACATGCTGATACATAATACTGTGGCAAATATGGACACACTGCATGCAGGAGATGTTGGCAATTTATTTATGGACAGCAATTCAAGCACACTCTATTGTCTATTGAGAGCCATATATAGCCATATAGAATGTAATGATCAGAGGTCAATGTATGATCAACCTGAAAATATTATAGATTTCTAATAATGTTCTAACATATTCCATTATCATTTAAAATGAACAGAAATATATAAGCACATTCCAATGTAAATTGCATTGTGTTAAGTTTGATATATAAAAATATGTTTAATTTCAATTGATTGCACACTTTGGTACTATAGCATTTTTGAGGAATTGCAATGAAATGTGAAAGATTAATTTTGCATTCTTTTCCTCTTTGCTTTAAACCCTCATTCCCAGACAGAGCCTCGTGGTGAGCAGCCCTCCCAGACCTGTCAGACATGGTGACATCATTCAGCTGCTGCACGGCATGACATCGCGATACCTCAACACGTAATTAAATGCATTATATGTGTATAAAATGCTTGAGCTCTAAAATTGTACTGATCTCAATGTGTGCTTGAACCTGCAGTGTGTTGTTTTCACAGACATGATGTTGCAGCTCCTATGAGTCCTCACTCTCAAGAAGTGTCTGGTTATATTGACTTCAATGTGTCAATGCCAGCTCAGAATCTGTGGAGAGTGGTGAGAAAAAGGCCTAATTTAAGACTAAGTAATACATATTCATTCCACTTTCTGTGCAGTTTTAAGTGTTATGCTGTGATGTATACATTATAAAACTGTCCACTCTGCAGGACATAACAAACCGGGAGTCTGACAGAGACGTGTGGAAGACTATTCTGTCAGAGGTGCAGCTGATCCATGTCAACACTTCTGCAGTGTTGAAGGTGTGTATCTGTGTATGTCTATGTTGATGTGCTTATAAGGATTGGCCAACTAAAGTAGCCTAAAAAGATACTTTCTTTACATCTAGTCATCGTCTAATTGGTGGTCTTTACAGTACAAGTAGCTTGACTCTTTTGCTTTATATTATGCTGCTTCTTTTGTGCAGCTAAGTGGAGCATCTCTTCCAGACTGGGGCTTTCGACAGCTAGAGGTGGTGGGAGATAAAATCTATAAAGGCTACCAGCAGAGTGGGGTGTGGAACGTTGAAGAGCATCGCTATGGCAGGAGTATGAGAGTTTCCTTCTGTTAGAAGAGTCTGTTGTTTGAAAATCTGATAGTATCTTTCATACTCTAATACATGCTGTATCTGTCCATAATTGTGCCTAGGTCATGAGCAGAAGGAGCGGGAACTGGAGCTCAAGTCTCCCACTCATGATGACATAAGCCAAAACCTCACTTTCATGGCTAAGTTCATGGAGCTGCAGGTAGGTGTGACAAATTCAGTATGACTGAATGAGCATCAGCCAGTGAAATGCTTTAATTCATGGGTCACTTCTGGTTCTAAAAAGTCAAGGTCCAGCACAGTTTGGTGGTTTTCTTGCTCTTTGGCAGAAATTCAGTTTTTTTGAATGATGGTGTGCACACAAATTTTATAGACCGATCTTAACTGTATACCTTATACATGGCCTTTTTTTCTTGCTTTTTTTTTTGATAAATGTTCACACATACACCAATTAGCAAATAAGTGAATAACAAATAATCTTGTTATACAGCAACATTGTTGGAAGCTGGAAGAATGGGCAAGCATAAGGATCTGATTGATTTTGAAAAGGGTCACATGATGATGGCTAGGCGACTAGATCAGAGCATCTCCAAAATGTCAGGTCTCATGAAGTGTTCCTGGGATGGTTAGTATCCACCAAAGGAAGGACAACTTGTGACAAGGTCATGGATGCCCAAGGCTCACTGAGTCTAAATTGTCTGGTCTGATCCCACAGAGAGCTATCATAGCACAAAGTACTGAAAAACAATGCTGGCTATGATAGAAAGGTGTCAGAACATATAGAGCATCACAACTTGCTGTGTATGGGGCTGCGTAGTGGAGAGTGCCCCACTCTATGCAGTGTTCTGCTGGGAAACTTTGGGCCATGGCATTCATGTGCCTGTTATTTTTACATGTTCTATGTTTAGAAATGAAATATATTGTCTGTAGATGACTGGTCCTGTTCATTCTGAAAAGGTATTTTTCACCTTGCCAATAGCAATTGCATATATTGTGCTTAATGGCAAAACAGTAACAAAACAGTAACAAAAAATGTTGTTTAAATCTCAAGAATATGGAGAGGTTAGTCATAACCAAGTTAAAATGAAATACGATCGTCACTTAAAAACACAAATATCGTAAGAAAAACAAGAGAAAAACTGACAAACTATGCTGGATTTCAGCCTTCCAGGACTGGCTTTAGTTAATACTGTGTAAATATTCTAATGGTATGTTTATTATGTACACATGTTCAATAGTGGAAGATGCTTACAGTCAGAAATGAAGAGTCTGAGCACAAGTACAGCTCCCTGCCTCTAGAATGGATCACCATGGACACCAACATAGCATACTGGCTTCATCCATCAAGTAATGTATGTTTGTGCCAATATATTCTTCCTCTTCCATATATCCTTATCAATACAAAATGTATTGTATTTGCATATTAAATATATTTTTTGTTTCAGGCACAAATTCATTTGATAGGGAATGTTGTCATCTGGACCCTTGCAAACCTTGCACTGTTTGTGTATGTACTCCTGTTTTTAACTTACCTGCTCAGACGACGACGGAAAATAGACGACATCCCTGAAGGTTTTTATTTATTTATTCAGTATAACAATGCTCCAACAACCTTGAATATTTTAATGATGGACATTTGTTTTTTTACTCCTTTTTTACACCTTGTTTCCTCCACACATAGCCTCTTGGGAGCAGCTGGTTCTGGCTGGTGTGGTGTGCTCTGGAGGATGGGCGGTTAACTACCTACCCTTCTTTCTGATGGAGAAGACTCTCTTCCTGTACCACTATCTTCCAGCTCTCACGTTCCAGATCCTGCAGATACCTGTTGTTGTGGAGCATCTATACACTCATACATTGAGGTGACTTCAGAATCATAATTAGCGTGACTGGAGCAGTTATAGTTCTTATTATAGCGTTTTTTGCACCGCTTCTCCGAGGCGGTTTAAAATTTGTGCATTGTTCCAACTCTAACACGTGTATCATTGCATGCAATGCACTTGTATACATGTAGCGATTGGATTAATATTTTCCAAGCGGGAGCCAGTCAAGGTTGAGAATTTTCCCATAGAGCTTTAGTGGATAGAGCGCTGGTTCTTAAACAGAGACTCACCGGTTCACATTTTTGGATGTTTCTCTTTATTCCCTTTGTATATACACTATAAGCATTTAAATATTTGCACCTGTGTGAACACACCATAACACACTACAGCACAACACACACTGAGAACAATGTGAAATTCATTCTCATTCACCAAGTGAAGCTGTGGACAGCCAGCGACACAGCTACCAGGGAACAGTGTGTGGAGACAGTACCTTGCTCAAGGGTACCTCAGTGTTGCCAGTAGCATTCCTGGGATTCCACCCCACAACCGAACCCTGACAATCCAAGTCAACCAAAGTGGAATTTTGGCTTTGTGGTTAGAGCTGTGTGCTCAAGATAACAGAGATGTGGGTTCAAGACTTGCCACTCAAAAGTTTAGGTACACTCTCTCTTTCTCTCTCTCACACCACACACACACACACACACTCGGACAACCATGGCAACTTCTGCAGTTACCATAGTAACTGACTACCTACACCTTGGCAACCACCTGTTATGCCATGGTAACTATCCATCAGCACCATAGCAGCCACCTGTGATGCCATAATAATCACTTAGTAACACCATAGCAACCACAATTCTATGATAAATGGTCTTTACACTTGCTTTAATTTGCTTCTTATGTAGCAATCCTGATTTTTCTACCCACAGATCTCCCTCTCAGCAGAAGGCATTTGGAGGAGTTATTCTAGCAGCCTTGTGTTCAGTGTACCTTTGCTACCGCACCTTCAGCCCCCTCACCTATGGCCAACCTGAGCTGACTTCAGAGCAGCTGGTGGCACTGCGCTGGAGAGAGAGTTGGGATATTCTCTTTCGGAAGCGCTGACCACTGAAATTTTCATCCTTGAAGTTTCCAATAACACAAAACGGTATAGAATGGAAAATATATAGTTTGCAGAAAAGCAACATATGGGAACATGCCATACTTATACAGTGTGTTTAGCACAGTATAAGCAATTCCCAATTAGGGTACGAGTAAACTGAGTATACGTATTGATGCCCTCTAACCATGTCAAGATGCTTTCTGAGGCTGAACAGACATTTCAGAATGAATTTGGACACTAATGTGAAATGGTCTTGTCTAGCCATGTTTGTCATTTTAAGTCCTTCAAATATTTTATATTTTAACTTGAATGAATTAGCTGGTTATCACATTTCTTACTGTAAACTGTGTGTGTGTGTGTGTGTATAAGACCAGAGTGGTAAAATATATTTGTCTTTTGGGACTTGCTATCCCACTGAGGACTCCTTTTGTTGCAGAATTCAGTCCTCATAAATCTTTGCACAACACTAAATGACAATACTTGAAAACAATAAAATTGCTTTTTTTTATGTAACTAGTGTTCTGTGGTTGTTTTCATATGATTAACTTTACAACTTGAAAATATAAAGAATTTGTAAAGTTAACATTTCGGGGATAGCTGCAATATCAAAAGAAAGTGCTAAAAGGTCTAAAAAAGATTAGTCAAAAATGCTGTTCAGCCTAAATAAGGTATACCATGTCAGCTTAATGACAACAGAGATGAAAACGAAAGCCAGAAATACTATCTTTCAGTGTTACTCAATATTGCACTTTGTAAAGAGAAAAATGTATATTTTTTTAGGATGTTTGTATTTTTCCTGAAATTGAAAGTCCCAGTTGGCTTGTGGTCACTCTGAGTTGAGTGTAGACAGAGTGTTTAGCTGGACTCTCCAGTACTCCTGCCATTGCAGCAGATCAGCCTCCTGCTTCTGGCTGAACTCCGACACTTTCTCCAGCTCCTCCTTAATGGTCATCTCATAGCTCTGAGTAAAACAGATACATACAGTATAAAAACCACAACAAACACAACAAATAGTTCTATAGATAAACTGAGAATGCACTATTAAGACTTTTTGATTTGCTAACACTTCAAGTGTAAATGTTTCTTTTATAGTCGCTTGTAAATGTGGAAATTGGTGTGATCATTTACCTGATGTAATGCATTTCGAGCCTCCACAGCTTTAAGATGCCCCCTTGTGGTTTTAGCTGTAGTGACTGTGGCTGTCGCTCGCTGTTGACTGTTAACAAGTGAGTCATCACTGGCTCCAAAATGGTAAATTCCATGCCATGTTCTGCAAAATCAAAAGAAAAATAAAAAGCAGGAACTTTTTTATTGGAACTCTTAGATTATCACGTCAGTCTTTACCTGCTCCCTTTCTGCAATAGAGGTCTGTCCTCCTCTTGCAGAGTACCAGCTTGTTTTCGGCGTACAAGTGCTGCTAAACTCTCCCGTTTTGGTGCTGCTGCAGTCAGAAACAATATTTAGGTGAAGATCCAAACTCAAGCTGCATGTCCATTTCATAGCAACACAATAAATAGCATCCTGAAAGATGGTATTGTTTGACCTGTCACTGATTAAAAACAGAAAGCCAGACTGCCAAAAAAAGAAATATCCTGAAATGTCTGGCTGCATGTTTTGCCGTGTTTTGTGATGTGTCATTTCAAAACAAAACCATGCTTTCCTACAAACAGACTTCCTACATCTGCCTTGGACCTCATCAGCTGTCAACAAGCTGTCAAGTTGAAAAAGCACATTCTCTGTCAAAGCGGCTAGTGCTGTCACAAACTCCTCAGCATTCTTCCTTATACAGGCCTGTCAGAAAAAAAGGCAAAAATAAAGATTCATTACAGCAACGCCAGATGAGGAAGTTCACTAAATGAAGAGATCATAACACAAGTATGACCTGGAGTTCCAGCATGGTGTTCTGAATGGCATCCTTCTGTTCCTCCTGCCTGTCCTGCTCAGCTGTAACTAGCCTGCTCAGCTCCTCCTTGCATGCCGGGTGGGTAAGGCGCACATGCAACTGACTGCTATGTTCTTTCTTAAGAAGGGAAGTTTAGACTGTATTAAAGCACTGGACACTTTACTGAGTGGTTCCCAACTCTGGTCCTTGAATAGCCCTACCCTGCACACTTTAACTCAGTAAGGGTGTGTTAATTGGTTGATTTATTGGGATCAGGTGTGTTACAGTGGGGAAAATATTACTGAACGATACACAGTTTACACCATGTTACAGAGGTAGTTGAGTGGAGCTCGTGCTTTAATAGTAAGATGGATTTCACCAGGCGTGTAATCAAACGCTGCTGTGTGAAGGGAAGTGGTGATTCCCACTATGCTATACCAACCACTGGAAAGGGGAAGGAGTATTTCAGGACCAGAATTTGGAAACTAATATCTACTGTAACCTAAATGGCAACACACTCAAACATGCTTCTTTGGTGAAGAACCATAGAAGAACAATTTCTCGAAAGAGTAGATCAGTAATCTGTTCTCCACATAGTATAAAGGCTTTTGGTTTTTCCAGGTCACTTGCCTTTTTTTGTTCACTCTGTTGCTTAAATTGTTCAAATCGCTGGTGGATGAGCGCCACACTCCCACTCAGATCCTCCAAATGCTGATCTCTCAGTTTTCCTAGGAGCACTTCAGGCATCTCACAGATACGCTCCTCAATATCTGTCAGCTGCTGCCGGAATTCTATTCAGAGAACTGAGCATCAGCCATTGTTTATACATTTAGATTTACAGCATTTAGCAGACGCTTTCATCCAAAGTGACTTCCATTCCCTAACTTGGAGTTAAAAGTCAGGAACCCAGTGGTGGTGTGCTGAAAGTAGGATTTGAACCTATGACCTCTTGGACCAGAGGCAAGTATCCTACCCAGTAGGCCACCACCACCTTGCACTTGGTCTTATACATGAGACCAAGTGTGTATAATTTTCACCTGTCTGTTTATTTCGAGTAGCAATTTGGGTAGTTAGTCTTTAGTCGAGCTTCAATATATAAAAGGGTTTCATTTACATATATTAGATCAGGGGTCACCACTGTGGTGCCCACGGGCACAAGGGTGCCACGTGGGTAGCCCGTGGACCTGTTCTAAAAATAGCACAACTCACCAGTGAGCAGTGTCTACCATTTTATTTTATCCTGTTGCTATTCTTCTTTATTTACATTTGCATTTATATATAGTTTGGAAATGACAATATCTTTAAAAAAGCATTTAAATCATATTAAACATGAAGTTTAGGTGAACCCTGTTCTGGGGTATCAAACTGGTAGCCCTTCATACTGCTCAGTACCTGTGTAGCTCTCAGTTTCTAAAAGGTTGGTGACCCCTGTATTCGATGGATTATATTAAGTGAACTATTTACTGAAGTGATTTTTTTTACTTAGTCTAAATGTGCTCACCTTGCACACAGTTACTGTGGTATTCAAGAGACTGTCTCTGGTAGACAAGGAGCCTCTTGTTGAGCTCCTCAGCACACAGCTCAAAAGACTCCTGGATATACTGAGGGCGGCAGATGGGACGCCGCTCTTTCTTCTTGTAGAAGTCCTAATGAAGGAGTAGATCTGACTTATTCTGAACATGAACTTGTTAAAAAATGTTTCAATTGTGTTGGATGTACCTCAGCCAGCTGGAGAAGAATATTGTTGACTTCCCACAGAATGTTGCAGATGGCGCCTTTAAAAGTGGGACTAAACAACACAAATCAACAAAGGATTGATTTTTTTCCTGAACACATTTTAAAATAATAATACATAAATAATAAAATATGAATGATGGATTTTCTTTCTGATTTTATGTGTTAATTGTATTACACATATATATTTAACTATGATTTAATTTTATTATAATATTAAGCAGTAAAACCACAACATCAGTGCTTGGTTTCGAAAACAACCAAGCCAAGGTTTCAAACTGTGTATGTAATAAAAATGTAAATTACATGTAAGTTTGGGATAAACTAAGGAAATTATCGTTAATTATTAGGGTAGATTATTCTCAAACTTAACAGCCTTTCATGGCTTTTTTTCTGACCCTCAGTGGCCCTTCAATCAGTCATACAGGGCAAACACATCCTTTTAGGAAAACTTTAAGAAGTTTATGACTAAAACATACTTACTGGCCCTGCTGATCTTCAGGTTTAGAGCCAAAAATTTGGAACCTCTTATCAAAACGAGTAGGTTTGGAAAATCTTCTCACACTGAAAAAGAAAGAACGATATGTGCATAAATATCATCCAAATACTTTTCTTAAAGAACAGCAAAATGAGGCCCTTGATTGAAGTAATCACAGTTACGAGTTCTTGAGAACACACTTGTTCATTGGGAGGAAATGATTGCTTTATCTGTGTTAGTCAGCTATCGGCATCTGTCAGGGGAGACCCAGACAGCAGGATGAAACTGGAATGAAACAGTTCAAAAACCCTATTATGTAATATAAGAACAAATCACATTATTCGGACAAAACCAAAAGAAAGCTGCCACACAGCAGATGCACAAAACAGCAAGGATAAGATTCTGTTAATAGTGTAATCTGAGCTTCACAGAGCTAATCTATAACCTAAAACAACTTATACAGGGGTAACGCTAACCTATGTGAGCTGACAGACTCTGCTGAATTCTTGCGTAGTGTCTCCAGGCCTGATAGGTTGCAACTCCTGGATCTGTGAACTGAGCCCACAGCAGAGCTTGATCTGCCAGGAACTGAAAGCAAACCACATTGTTACAGACTGCTTTACTGTTAGCAGTCAATTCTGCTAGACAATTCTTCACTACCATGGGCCAGAAAACATTAGAAATGTTTACCTGTTACAGCTCTTGGGATTCTGTCTGTAACATCTGCATTGGTCTCATGGCTGGTTTGAGGTTTGCTTATCCTGATGTTTTGACAGAATAAAAAAATCAGATATTACATTTACTCTGTTCATAGTTCTTCATTTGTGGGAACTACCAATATGTTGAAACAACTACACAGCCATGAAGCAATGCTTGGGTTTAGAACTGACCAAGCATAAGTTAGAAAAACTAACAATTTCAAGGGTCATTGTGCTTGAAAATAAGACTAATTTATAAAAATTAATCTAATTTATTTGTAACAAAATATCTTACATGATTTTTTTTTGCATGTAACTTCATTTGTGTGAGTTGGTGTATATTAACACGTTACTTCTTCTTTTAGTTCTTTAAATTAATAAATTTAAATTAATCTCTCACTTATGACTAAGGATAGTGTAATTTAACAAACTATTTACTAATCACTCACAGAAATAGCAAATAAATTCTGTCAATAGTACAGACTATTAACTTTCAATTGATTCCAAATTTGGGTCCATAGGTAGAAGAGGAGATGTGTAATTAAAAATAATTGTATATTAATAATATGAATTTAACAATAAGTTAATGCTGTGCATAGTCTTGTTTGGAAGCAAGAAAATAATGTCTTGTTGGAACCTGATACTGAGTATTAAATGAATGTAAAAGTAGTAATGTTCATTGATTATTAATTGATTCTTAACTGATTATAATTAAATAATTAATTAAATATGTAATTATAAAATACCATGTCTGGGGGACTTTTGTGTATTTTTTCAGTCTCTCTCAGTGTTTTTGTTGTCTTTACCTGAGCAGTTCTTTAATCACTTCTACAGCCACATCATTCATGAAGTCAACTCCCATGCGGCTGGGCTGGAGAAGGGAGTCCCCAGCAACACTTATTACCTTCTCCTGTTTACGGGATCGGGGACGAGCAGCCACTGCAAACGCCCCTTGCAGAGGGGCATCGGGCAGCTGAACAGCCATGGAAGGGCCCTGCAATATTGAAACAATATTTTCTTAATATCCTTTTAACCGTTTTTCCTTTTTTGTGTATTTTTTTCTTTTTTTTCTTTTGACAGGGTTTGTTAAGGTGTGTAACTTAGCTAGCAGTAACTTGGTTTAAAGCAGGTGTTGATCTTAGTGTAGCTTTACAGGTATAAAGAACAGACATAGACTACGTAAGCACTGATATGCGTAGCTCTGGATAAGAGTCTCTGAAAAATGCCATCAGTGTGAGCGTAAACTACTGCTGGGCCGTTAACGGCGCGAGATTCTTATCGCGCGATAAAAAAAATATCGCCGTTAACTGCAACCCCCCCACCCCCCCAACCCCCCCGGACAGAGTGAGCTGTGTCTATACTACGCAAGCTGTGATGAATTTCACCTTGATATTTCAGTGACTTGTC
>JBBPDB010000040.1:5818339-5834837 GCA_037974465.1 Brachypetersius altus
GTTATTATTTGGACAGTTGTTGTATAGATGCTCTGACTGCAGTATCTCGGTTAAATAGCTGACTCAGATTTAAGCTGGTTTCAGGTAAGAAACAGTTGTGGAATTCTTAAGCACTGATTTACGTCGCTCTGGATAAGAGCGTCAGCTAAATGCCGTAAATATAAATGTAAATATATATTTTGTTGTTCTTAGAGTTTTTTGCTCTTACCTTTTTTGTAAATGAATCAAAACACTTTTTGGGTACAACGTTCGCTTCACTTCCTCAAGGTCCACATTCTCTTCGTCATCATTTGACATCACAAAGCCATAACAGTTGAACACATTTCCCTTTGCAGTGGTGAAAGTTTCAGTGGTTTGTGGGTTTGAGGTTTCCTGTGAAAAACGGCCCATCTCTTGCTGTATGAAAATGAAAAAACAAAAAGGTAAGCATGTCAGGCAGGCATCAGGTATACAAGTCAAGAGGCAAGTGATGAAAAGAAAAACATTCAAATAGCTACCTCAGTTAGGAGTGTGTCAAGGGAGCAGTATGAATGATTAGCCTTCTGGGAAACATCTAGGTAAAGTGTTTGCCTCGGACTTACTACTGTTCTTTTCCTCTTTATGCCGGCATCTGACAAAAACAGTCCAACATCATTTATTCATGACAAGATATGACCAGTAATCCATAGAGTAGTGAAGCACATTTAGATTGTTTGACTCACCAAGTTTAAGTGATGGATAAAGAGTTTGAAGCTCTTCGGAATTCTAGTGTGTATAATTATAAAGATGTGAGTTGAGGAACATTTATACATATATGTGTATACATACATATCCATTTGTGACAACCTTACTGCACAATATGAATAAAAATATTGGGACACATGTTTTTCAGGGTTTTGGCTAGTCCCCTTACTTCCAGCAATCTTAATCTTTCACCATACCAAGACATTTTGGACCTTTTCTATTCCAGCATGAGTGTGCCCCCATGCACAAAGCAAGGTCCATAAAGAGTTTCATGTGGAAGAACTTGACTGGCCCACACAGAGCCCTGACCTCAACCCCAACCATCACCTTTGGGATGAACTGGAACAGAGATTTTGAGCCACAGAGATCAGTGCCTGACCTCATAAATGTTCTACAGAATCAGCACAAATTTCCACAGAAACTCCAAAAGTCTTCTAAGCTGAGTGAAATCTATTATAGCTGCTAATAGTTTATTATAAAGTCTCCATATATTTGAATGTTATGTCATTAAAGTCCCTGTTGGTGCATTGGTCAGGCGTCCCAGTACTTTTGTCCATATAGTCTATCTCAAAGTTTATTTGCAACAAGCCAATCCCTGCCTGGATCTGTACCTGGTGGTATACTTCTTTGACGCTGAAGTATCGGCTGACCGCTGAGCTGTATGTGTGTAACTCTTCTAGGACCATTGCAGGATAACTTTCCACGGTATCTATCTTCTTTTTATGAAAAGTAACATACCTAAAGAATATGAAGTTATTCACATAGTAGATCTTGTGACTAAAACAAAGACAACGTAAAATCATTCCTTGTGAAAGAAAGGCCAGAGACCATTCCAAATTTGACTTTCAAAGAACAATGTTATTGTAAAATAAAATAATACTGTGATATGATTAGAAGAATGTTTTGGCAATTTTCCGCTTACACCAGACTTCATCAGCCAAGACATGTTTGGAGTCCAAATTATGTTTCTTTAGTTCACCACAAGAGGCCAATTGTCACCCAAATTTTTTTGGTAAAAATACATCACCAAAACTTCTCTCCATCTCCTCAAACTGAGGTAATACACAGTATAACATAATATGTCTGTGAGCCACAAAATAAACCAAGCTCCACCACTGTTTCAGACAACACTAGGTCTGGCAGCCTCTAAGCAGCCGTATGACACAATTATAATGGCTATTGGCAAAAAAGCGTATGAATAGGTTGTGTGAAATGAAACTTCATGTTTTATAGCTCAGCACAAGTCAGTGTGCTAAACCACACTGACAAGTAAAATATATACTGAACAGTTTTTTGGAGGTGAGATTTGGGTGTATTCTTGGCTATGTTAGCCTTGCAGCTCTAATAATACACTAAATAATCACAATCTGGACTTGTGATTGGACACAATCTGTGGTGTAAGTAAATATTTGTGTACATTTCATTTTTTGCTAAACTGTTCCTTTAAATGCACATATTAAATAAAAGCATACAAATCTTTTTTTATAGGCATTTTTATATTATATTATTTACAAAACAAGAATAACATTTTGTTGTCTGATGTTTAGGACAAGGATGTTTACAATAGCAACTTCCTGTAAGTATTAAGCAACTCTTGAGATGGTCAGTTGGAAACTTTTTGAAGTCTGGTGATTCGCGTCGGATAACCCCCTCATTGAAAAAGAAGAAATACTTATCTGCTTACCCATTCTTAACTTCCTCCAAAAAAGCGAAAGTCTTCTCTAACGCAGTTTTAAGAGCTTCTTCTGTGCTTTCCTGCCTGAGTTTGTCCATCAACACATCCAGCCGAGCCTCTTTCTTCTAGAGGGAGAACAAACTCAGCTCTCGCTCTTATGGATAGATCATTCTCAAGGGTTAAACAAATAATACATAATGAACAATGTAGTGGCCATGTCTCAACTAGACAAAAGCATTAAGACATTCACTGGCCTGTATCTAGAGGCAAGCGGTCACATGGTATGTCTCACCTGATTTTCTTGATCATGGCTAGAGCGAACTTCCTCAAGATAATCCTGCAGTTGCTGTTCTCTCTTCTGCAGAGCTGCACTGTGCACCTCCCAGAGTTGAGCAGCACCAAGTACGAACTTGAACAAAGACTTACTTAAGAGGGCAGCAGTCTTAGCCAGAGCCTCAAAGCCTTTCTAAAATACAAGCCATGCATGTGACAGCTGAATCGAACAGGCCGACTATCATGAATAACAAAAAGCCTCTTCATTTTCACCTATGAGTCAAACAGATATGGCATGTTTTCAATAAACTTACGTCCACAGTTGCCAAATGCTCCTCTGCTTGTGCCTGGCACTCTCCAATCACAGGCAGCAGTTCACCATTAACAATATTCTGTGTCTCATCTGAGGTGAAGCCATAGCTGCAAACTTCATTCTTTGTGTCACAAAGTAAGAAACCTTTCAATCTTTCTGCTAAACAAACCGATTACTAATGTGAACATGAAATGTCTAAGGGTCTCCAACCTTGAAGCGTTCAACTTCAGCCAAACACTCTTGCCAGGTGTTCTCATAGTGTTTATGCAGTTTTGTGGCTGTGTCAATGTGCAGGCGGTCTTAAAAGGTGTCACACGAACACACAAAGTCAGATAAATTGATTAAGTAGGTATATAATATTATGGTATATAATAGTTTATTCGTACCAATTTGCTCGTTCAGTGAAGATAAAGAGGAGTACCATTGAGCAACTGATGTCTTAGAGCATCTTGGAGGGATCATCGCACTTCAAACAGATACACAAATGTGGCATGATGTTACCATACATTTTTAAAAATGTACAGTTTGCAGACCAAGCCTAAATACCTGACTTGTTGAAGGATTTTGATTCGTTGCTCACTGTACATTTCTTGCGTCGTCCACAGGGTGTTCAGAATATCTTCTACATTTTTAGATCTCTGAATTTCAGGGCTGCTTACAAAGTCTCTGGAAATGAAGCATGGCAAGATGGCTATTTCTCAGAAATGACCACATTTATCTTTAGGAATAATAATGGCTAACATTTATTAACCACAGTCTTAGACTAAGTTAGACGTATTCAAGCCAGATTTGAATATGTCAAATATGACATTAGCTATGTCTCCTGAACATACTTACTTAAACTGTCTGACTGCAGCCAGAAGTTTGACTCTTTTCCAGTCCTGAAGCTTGGTCTCCCACTTCTGCTGCATAAGTGCATCTTTCTGCAGACCCTTCTCCATCAAGTTTAAATGGAGTCTGGCTATAGCTCGCCGGTTTGCCAGTAATGCTTGATTTATCGTCTGTTACAAACATTTTTTGTATGAATATGACATACAGAACTTAAAAAGCACAACTTTTTTTAAATATAGAGGAAATCTCCTACCATAGCCTCATTGTTGATCAGACGATGGACATCTGAAGGCATGATATAACTGATTTTTTCAAGTTTGGTTGCAGATTTCTTTAGCAATGCTGAAACCTAGGGAACAGACATATTGCAAATAACCTGACCTCAGGTATACATAACAATATAAAACAATTTTGTAAAAGCATTTTGTACAGATCATGTACTGTTAATGCTCGCTCAGCCTCAAATTTCATGAATGTCTCATCCAACTCCTGGATCCCTTTTCTCCTCATAGCAGACTGATGGTTAACAGTGATCCACAACTCATGCAGATCCTGAGAGAAAATGAAAAGAAAACAACATACATCCTTTATAGGAACACCTGTGCTCAGAGTTCAAATTAATTTAAATGATAGTGTCGTCCACAATTATTGGCACACTTTCTAAAGATGGTCGATAAATCTTACAAATCTTTACTTTATTTCAGTATAATATCATGATATTATACTAAAAATGTGAGAAACATATTTATTTTATGTGAGGTAAGTTTAGTTTGAGAATACAAAGCAACCATTAGTGTATATTAAAAATTAGTGCACTTGAAAAGACCCATGATTCAGGATCCAGAGGGAATATGCATTGCAGAATGGTCAAAAATCCCTTCTTCCCAGGCTTTTTCACTCAAGGTGACAATAAATCTAGAGGGTGCTGTAAAAGGGGAGTTATATTAGTATGACAGCTCCTCACCTGATAGTTGAAGTTTTCTAAATCAGCAATGTTTTCTGTCTTCTGCATAAGTCTGTCCAGTATATGATCACTTTCTGACAGTTTGATAATCAGATCTTCTCCAGTCTGTTTGAATAATGGTTCAAACCCCTGTGAAAGTGAAGATAAAGACAAAATCCATGCCAACATGATACAACCAATCTATGGTAACTCTGTGGTTTTTGGTACAGATCCTACAAATGCGTCTGTTTTCATCTACATGAGTAACAAACCGATCAGGGTATGTACCGCACTAAGCTCAGAAAGGTCCTTCTGCAGCTGAGCAAGAGCTTCTGTGTGATCCCTTTGTTTTTTCTTCATTAGTCGCTCAATGATGTCTGAGCCTGTCTTTGCAGAAACTGAGGGTAATGGTTTGCATGAAAGAGTTGGTTATCATCACAAAATGAAACAAAGTGAAATTAATGTGCCTTATTCTTTAAACTTATTTAGAAACTACCAACCAACATTATCAGGCAATTCTCGAACTTCTTCATAATCAACCCATTCCTCACTTCTGGTTGGCCTGATACCTGACAATCGCTGGTCCCTGTCAAACAAAATATTTCAAACAATATGGAAAACCTGTTTGATGCAAGACTGTATAATAAACTTGCCACGATACATATCATACATCAAGGTGAATACTTATGATGTATAATGTCAGACAGAAGACAATAAAAGTGGTGCACAGAATCAGCAAGACTAAATTCTACGATTTTTAAGGTATTGCACAAAAAAGTTATGCGTAAAGCAGCCCACAGTTACCACATTAAGGCTGCACCTTATAGTCATATCTCCAGAGCCCTGATTGTCTCTAGTGTGCTGGTGAGGGCCGCTGTCTGTGTCCATGCTCACAGGATCTTCCTCAAGGGAGCCTTCATTTGCAAGACGTTTCCTCCGAGTTTCATGAAGAGACAATGATAACTGGACCTATAGAGAAAGACCACGTCAGGAACATATGAAATACCATGACAATTTAAAGCCCATGTTTGGAGGACCATTTGCTGTCACAGACCTATACTTACACAATATGAACATAAGTGTTGGGACACCTGACCAGAACACCAACAGGGACTTTAATACATATACTTTAATAAGGAGGTGGTCCCCCATTGGTCCCCCATAAGGAGGTGGTCCCCTTCGTATATGGCTTTCTATAAGATTTTGAGGTGTTTCTGTGGGGAATTTGTGCCGATTCATTCTGTAGAGCATTTATGAGGTCAGGCACTGATGTTGTATGAGAAGGCCCGGCTCGCAATCTCCGTTCCAGTTCATCCCAAAGGTGTTGGATGGATTTGAGGTCAGGGCTCTGTGCAGGCCACACCCAACTCATCCAACCATGCCTTTATGGACCTTGCCTTTAGCACTGGGGCACAGTCATGCTGGAATAAGAAGTTATGCGACTCCTTACGCGAAAACCCCCCCTTAAATGCTGCAGGTGACCGAACATTAAAATGGGCAATTAAAGACTGAACAGAAATCATATAGTCCACTAACTAAATTCGTAAATGGTTGGCAACAAAGTAAACTGCTAGATACCTCACCTGGGCATCAAACATCTGTCTGTACACCTTTCCACTTGGAACAACACGATTCTCAGCCATTTTTGTTGTACCTTTACTGACTATAGCTATTTCACTTAGCCGTGTATTAAAATACAATGAAAATAATGCGACATTACAGCAAGAAATCGATGGCTGATTTTTGGAGTTCTGTTTCCAGTAGTGGAGCTCCTGGTGTAGCGTTTCTCGGTTGCTGTGGTAACAAGAGAACAAAAGGTCCAACCAGATCTTCAGCAGCAGGATCAGGCTGATCATTAGGTCCAACAGGATTTGCTAAGGATACTTGGGTCCTTTCCAAGACATTTCTACCTAAATATACCTACAGTTAATTCCACCTCAATTCCATGAAACTCCCTATCTGCATATTTTTCACTTAAAACAGAACAGACACAGGAAAGACATCAGACACATGGGTAACTGTATACAAGTATCTGTATTACAACTGTAAGACACATTTACATGTCAGATGGGTCATGTACAAGTATGAAACTGATTTTGGTTTCTGTTGGCATTTTTTAAAAATAATATATACTTTCATATTATTGCAAATTAATGATACTAATAGTAATGACAGCAACTACTGTAATAATAATAATAATAATAATAATAATAATAATAATAATAACAGCAATAATAAGCCAACCAGTGAGAAGATTTGAGAGAAGATTGTGTTGAAGATGTGTGGAAGATTTCTACATAACAAAGAAAATCCATCTTTAATCTGACATAAGATATTCAGCAAAGGCTGCATGTCTTCCCCTGGCTGGTTTGTTTACGTCATATTCCATCAGTATCTGTGTTATCGCTCCCACTGGTGTGGTCCAGACTGCACTGACTGCAATCCATGGTGGTTTGTTGAACAGTGGCCCTTGTTCTCAAAGCACGATTCCTGTCAAGAGAAAAAAAAACAATGAGAACCTGTTAAAAAAAACATTTTATATTGGTTTTCGTGTGATTTTCATGTCTTTTTAATCAAATAACTTGGACCACTCTAAGAATCTTAGGACTGTGTGGTTCTGACACAGTGTATCGCTTATAGAAGCACAGCAGCTGCATTGGATGGCACAACACAGACCTTCTGTAATAAAAATTGCATCGTGTCCTGGGGGTACAGCCAGCTGATAGTTCCTCTTCAGCAAACGTCCTCTCCTGTAACACACGTAATATTAGCAAGCTTGTGAAGAGACAGCCCACTCTTACTTCTCCACATATTTTATTGCAATTAAAAAGTCAAACCATGATACTACAGTTAACCAATGGTGGGGGTTTTAATTTTTAAATTGCTTAAAGAGTTTTGTGTTACCTTTAAACCTTCTTCTTTCACCTCTGAGGGAAGCTGGTCTTGTATACTTATGCGTACATTGTATTCTCCTGAAGTGGGGCTTTGAGAATCCTCACTCATACCTGATACTATAAACAGGAAAGCCAAAAACAAACAAACAAACACAGAGGATTGTCAATAAGTCTGCTTTGGCAAAATTCACAAGGGAACCAATAGTCATTTGATTTGATTTCAGAGATACTGAATGGCAAATCCTAAATGGCAACTGGATACATGAAATTAAAAGAAGGCACCAAAAAAAGATCACCTTTGTCATATCTGTCTTTCAGGTCCTCCTCACTTGTCTGGGTTTTCAGCTAAAGTGGAAAAGATCAACAGTCAGTTGAAGTAATAGTTCTCACATGAAAGCAGACATGAGCAACAAAAGGGGAACTTGTGCAACTGAGGAAAGACGCACACTCACTCAGAGTGTAACCTCCTTGGTTTGGTTTTACATGGAAAACAAAATCACGTCACGCCTACCTCTAATGAGCTCTGATAGAAGCTTTCCTGTGAAGTCTGGTTGGAAAAATAAACATTAAAATATTTGCACATTATTTACCAAGTACTTATCACACAGTATGTGTCTGTTCACTAAAATAAATTACTATAGCATTGTCTGTAATTATATTTACAGTTCAAGTATAAAAGATTGCAGTACACTGTTTAATCACACAATCAAAAATAAATCAAAGCACGTGATATTAAAAAAGCATGACTGCATATAGCGTGACAGTTGCTTACTCCTGTAATTTCCTGCAAATTACGAAATTTGGCCTGGACAGCAACAACTTCTGCTTGAGTCCGGCAGAGCTGGATCTGGAGCTCATCATAACGCTCGCCCATCTCGCGGATCTGCTTGCGATACTTGTCCTTCTCCTGAAGGTTTTTGCAGTTTTCCTGGTGGTACTCTTCACGTGCAGCGATAGCCTTTTTAAGAGGAAAAAAAGATTTTTTTTTACTAAAACCTGTAATAGTCATGCTTGCATTTCTCACAGTTTTAACTTGAAAAAATAACTCAATTTGCATTTGTATAGTGTTATAGAATAATAACCTTTAGTAGTATATAATAGTACCAACCTTTTAAGGGGTTAAAAAAGGTCAGCGTTATTAATTTGATGGTAAATAGCTGCTGATATGAAGACATTTGATTTGTATCACCTTATCTCTCTCCCTGATGACCTCATCCAGCTGCTTCAAGATTTCCTCCATGCGGTTACAATACATCTTGGAGTCTTTCTTTAAGATTTCACACTTCAGGTCCAGTTCATCCTTTTTCTCTCTGTACTGAAAACAGGAAGTCACTTTCATAGGAGACAGGCCAAGTATCGTCTGCTTAGAATATGAGAATATACATTACCAGTCAAAAGTTTTTGCATACTACAGGTTCTCCCACTTAATCATTTGTTTAATAAATGCAGATTTTTATGCTTGTTAAGCACTGGGAATGAAAATATGTCAAATAAAACAAGTGATTGTGTGGTGATGCATAAGCAAATTCTAGCCTAGCCTTTAATTTTAAATACACTTGTTAACTGTTTAATTCCATTTTTTGTCCCTTAATAGCTTGTTCAAGTTCTAAAACGTGTCTGGTGATCCACATAATAATTACAATTAAAAGCTTATCAAGTGGCTTTTTTAGGTCAGTAGAGATAAATAAAAAATATGCCGTTTTCTGGCTAATACAGGCCCATATGATGGTGAACACACTTTAAATTGATTTGCTAGCAAAGAATACTGTGTGAATTTTTGGTAAAAAATAATGTAAGTAGCATGCAGTGATACTGATTGGTAGTGTAGGTGGCTAGGCTTGAAGTCAAAAAATAAAACTTTAAGTAAAAAAAAAACACACCTTATCTCGTAACTGCTCTGTATCATGCACCTTCCTCCGTAGCGCATAAAGATCCTTCACCAACTCCTGATGTTGTGCTTGGCTTTGCATCTTGAAATCCTCGAGCGCCTGAATGCTCAGTTTGTCGTGCTCTATGGGTATCTGGACCAAGAATAAAATTATGGTCACTGAAATCAGTTTATCTTACCAGGATCCTAACATGCCTTTATTTTTTGTTTTTACCTGGGAAGAGTTCTGAAGCTCCTGCACTTGAGCTGTGAGAAGGTCATTCTCTTTCTGGAGCTCCCAGATCATTTCCTGGCTGGGTCTCTGCTCCATAGCATTTTTCAGGGTCATTGTGCGTTTGCGCTGAATCTTTGAATCGCTCTCTGCGTTCATTAAGCTGTGCTTCAGTCTCTCAATCTAACAGGGACCACAGAACAAATAGTCATGTTTACACACAAACAGAGCACAGATTTTAGATTTTAGACACACAAAAGGGAAAAGGTAATAATGCAGTTTGAAAACAAAATACAGAACATTTGTTCAGCTTCCTTGAAAATGACACTCCAATTAGCCACATTGTTGGAGGAGTAAAGGGAAAGATTTTAATCTGTTGCCATGCAAAGTCTGTGTTACCTATCTCCGAGTATGTCATTAAGAGCCACTTTTGGTGGGATTTTTTGTGTAGTGGCCTCACAGCAGCACCAGTGTGGGCCCGGCAGCACTGCTGTACCTGCGCCACACAATACCACATCACATTTGTCCAAACTAGTCATAAATAATATGTGGACAGCACTGGTCAGAAACGGACGGAAGCTGACTCTTGCATGACAACACAGGTCACAACAGGGTAAATAGACTATATCCAAGACTGAATCGCGTGGCTTCCTGCACCTTATATAGCCCACATGACACCATCCCTAAATAATACACTATTCAGTACTATTCCTAAATCTTAGACACCTTTTTTTATGGACAGTATATTACTGTTCCCTGCTGAAGCCCAGTTTTACATTTATATTTTCAGCATTTAGCAGATTATTCAGAGTAACTCAATTAGTCCACATCTGTTCCTCAAACCTGTAAAGCTATACTTTAACCAACATCCGATATTCAACCAAATAAAAAAAAAAGCAAAAATGAGAGGCAAGTATGTGTAGTTTGCTCAAGAAATAGGGTTCATCAAATTAAATCAGGAGATGCTGATGAAGTTATCAGCTTTGTTTTTTTTTTGTTTTTTTTTTTTACAAACAAAACAACTATTGCTACTTTTTACTGCTTTTTTGATTGTACTAATGTTAACTTTTTGGCAGAAAAAAGATGAGACAAATGACTTTAAACAATTTGCAAAGGGGCCTAAGCACCTGCAACAATTGGCACCAAACGCACTTTGAATGTGAGGGGGGCGCATCGGTCAACACGTGGGCGGGGCGGTGAATGGTGCTTTTGGGGGATAGGGGCATTACTGCGCGCCTGCAAAGTCTCCTTTTGATGGGGCCGGGGATTGGGATCTTGGCCTTTGTCCGGGAAACAATACGTGGGGTGGAAGAAACGAATGATTTTGAAGAGTGGGGGGCATGTCCCCCCTACTATAATGGATCCGGGGCCAATGCTTGCATCTTCGGTCATAGACCATCTGCAAAAAACTTGTGATTTTGTTTTCCTTTGGACGCTCCCTTCCCCCAGTACATGCCTCTAATGGTAAAATGGATGGGAAGTGTAAATTTGTAAGTTTATAGTCTATTAGAATAAACAGTGAATAGATTGAAAAATAGTGTGGACCCCAAAAGGAACATTACATTTACATTTATGGCATTTATCAGACGCTTTTATCCAAAGCGACTTCCACTATTTACCTACAGGGGGCAGTCTCTCCCTGGAGCAACTTGGGGTTAAGGGTCTTGCTCAGGGACCCAGTGGTGGTGTGCTGAAGGTAGGATTCGAACCTATGACCTCTTGGTCCAGAGGCAAGATAGCAAGATAGCCACTAGGCTATCCTACCACTAGGGGAACGTGTCCCGCCTTTCCCACCTCCAGCTGCAGGTCCCGGTTGGACATGAGGGCCCCATTCTTCTCCTCGCTCAGGCGGGTCACGTCGTGCATCAGTCTGTAGTTCTCGTCCTTCAGGTTTCGGGCCTCGATCCACAGCCCCTCGCGTTCCTCCCGCAGGCGCTGCACGCGCTCATGCTGTTTGCGGAGCTCGCACTCGCGCATCTGCAGCTTGCGGGCAGAGTCCACATGCTCGGTCGCGCGTGCCGCAGCCTCCAGCCTCGACTTGCGCTCCCCCTGAAGCTCTTTTTGCAGCCGGGTCACCTCACTCATGAGGAACTGGGTCAGCCCGGACTCACCTGCCGTGTCTGAACACAAACACGTTTCGGTACGTTAGTGTTTTGAAGCTACACTAAATGGACAATAAAATATCGAGACCCCTGAACATTACACCAGCAGGGTTTGCAGCTAAAGGTGTTGGGTGGGGTTGAGCTAAAGGCTCCGCGGGTCAGTCAAGTTCTTCCACACCAAACTCATTAAACCATGGTCTTTATGGACCTTACTTTATGCACTAGGGCACAGTCATGTTTTCTTCCCCAAACTGTCCATAAAGTTGGAAGCATGACGTTTTAGTGCGCTGAAGCATTAAGAACACAAGCATTACCCTACACTGGAAGAGTTGAACAATTAGGAGGTGTGTCCCAATATTTTTGTCCATATGTGTAGCTATGGTTAGCTCACATTTTTATGATTGTTAGTGCCAACATTATGCCAACATAATGTGAACATTTCCCAACATCTCTGCTTATGTTGATCATATTTTTGTGATTATTAACAGTGTGTCAATTTGAATGAGTAAACTGACCTAAAATAAAATTAAAATAATCACAAGCCAATATAACCAATAATCCCTGTCTAATTTAGGATGATATTCAAGAATTATTATTTTATAGAGTAATACCTCAACACCTTTAAGACGGAGAGTGTTTAAAGCATCAAAAGAGCAAAATACAGCTGGGATACAACATGGTGTGAAATGCTTTACAGATTCTCTGGACCAGTTCAGGTAAATATGACGAATAATAGAGTAACTATTCATGATAACATTCTGTGCACTGAGTCCTTAAGCTCCATACTAGAATAATTTCATGCATTCATCTGCCTTACATAATCGAAAACAGTGATTCCAAACATTGCAACACAAGTGTAACTGTATTGTTTACTATTTTTCAGTTAAAGGACTGGGAACAACAAATGTCTAATAGTGCTCTTTAAAGAGAAGTTAACTCACCCACAAGGATGGAGAAAACCCGTGACGGCTCCTTGCCTGTTATTTTCTGATATAATTGAGGGTAGTCCAACTCCAAACTCTCCAGGAATGCCACATAACCCTTCATACCTGTCCTTTGTAACATGTCTAGAAGCACCCCTAGATGACAGTCTCCAATCAGGTACCAATACAAGAAAACGAATAAGGCCAATGTATGGAGGCTGTTTAAAAGGTTTCTTACCTACTTTTCGGCGTCTAATAGCTAGACTTGGGTCATTGTAAATCTGTTCCTCATCATCACTGTTAAGCACCTTACACTGCCTCAGGTACGGTATTATTCGTGAAGGATCGATGGCCTTAGTGAGGAGCATCCTGTGGTCTTCCAGTTGCATCCAGCATTCTTCATCCTCTTCAACCTCCAGAGCACTTGGGCCATCAGACATAGTAATTTTCTCTTGTGGACGTTTCTGCGTTTACTGCTTAGCTGAACACTGATGCGACTTGACAGGCAGTATTTAAAAGGAAATGACTTCTGTAGTAGTTCCTTTTTTTCAGTTACCATTTCAGTTTTTCCATTTCCGTCTCTTTCTCAATCAGTTGTGCCAATGTGATTACCTCGTGACTTATCAGGAATGGTGATGATAGCAACGGCTGTTTATATCATTTCAACAGATTTGAATAATAGTCACTCACACCGTTAATATCAGTGAGACCAGTGAAATTGAAAATAAAGGTAATACAGACAGGAAAGCATGAGAGACACAAGCATGCAATTACATTCATACATTTATTTGAGAGCTTAAATTACTCTGTAAACAACAAAGGATGGATCTTTTTACAGTTCACTCAAAAACAATGATGTACTATAGTACATACAATATTTACTGTAGCCGCAGTATTAATAACGAACTTGACAATACTTTCAAAACACATACATAAACAGTTAACAGAATCCAAAGCAAACAACGTTAACTCAACACGAGTGCTTTTTGTTCATGCACTTGTAAGGCTCCTGCTTTGCTTTCTTCTACTCATCCCTGAAAACTGCCTTGCTGATGCTTCACTTTCATTTGTGTTGCACAAGGTCCCCTGCAATAGAAAACAGGGAAACTCCATCAATCCACCACAATTAATTCTTACCACAAAGAGAAGTTCCTGTAACAATTTTATAGCAATGCACATCCTTACATTAGGCTGGACCATATCTTCTGTTCCACTCTCTCTTAGCTCAACTTCATATGGACTGGCTTCTTCATCTTCGTCGCTACCAAGTTCATACAATTTCCACTCTTTACATGGATGTATGGTGGCCAGGAGGGCAGGTAAAGTAAAACATGACAAAAAGCGAGCTTTCAGAAGCGAGTGTGCTGGGTTGGTTTTAAACCTCTCAGATACAAGCTTACGAAGAGCTGCTACCTTAGTTCCCTCCTCAATGCCAGCTCCTTCTTCAGGCAGGAGCCGTGCTGCTCGCTGCAACAAAGACTCTTTTGCCTTTAGCAAAGACAAAAGCGTATTGATATTGCCAACAAAAGGTGGAAGATAAGGCATTTTTTTGTCTTGTTCAGGCAGTGAAATTCCCTCAGAACCTTTCATCCATCTCTTCACTGCAGCTGGATCCTCAGCAAGCATCAGTTTAGAGTCAAAAGATGAAGTGTCAGGATTGGGGCTCGCATTGACAGTTGCAGTCTGTAGGGACTGGATTTCATCTTGGACAATTTCCTGTAGCATAGGCAATCTTTGAGAAGTAGGGCTCAGTAGTACAATGGGGGGTGGAGTGACAGTCTGTACAACAGGTACATTACTAACAGTGGTAGAAGATGAGGATGCGGGACTGGGTAAAACCTCAGGAACATTTGCAATTGAATTTGGAGAGACACTGGAAGGTAGGTGTGGTCTAGCAGCACTGATAAGTGCCAAAGAGCCATTCTGATTTACTACAATAGGCTGCTGAAAAAACACCTGAGAAACATGTGACGTCTCTACATTCTGATTTTCAAAGATAGCAGCAGAAATTGTTCCTTCTTGGGCAGGTGTTGCAGTAGCAGAACTAGAGGCAATTATGGATTGATTCACAGAATTGGGCACATTTGTAGTGGGAACACCAGTCATACTTGTGACAGCTGAGGAGAAAACGGGGGTATCATTAATTGAGGGCAGAGAGGACACACTGGGCCTTTGATCAGTATTGGTTCCAACAGATGAAGATGCTGCATCAGCTGGGGTGACATTTGTTGAATTGCTTGGTCCCACAGCATGGACAAGACCATGCTGGTTAACTGTGAGAGGTTGGTGAAGTACCTGCTCAGGAACAGTTTTGGGGATTACTTGGTTCTGAACACCAGTAATACCAGGGGAAGGTAACTGAATTTCAGTCAAAGGCATCAGACCAGCAGGTGTGAGAATCCACGTGGTGGTTTGTGGTAATACAGCAACTGCAGGTGAATCACAAATGCCTTGTTTATTTCTAGTTGATTTCTTCCTGGACCTGTCTGTTCTAACCTTTTCCATCATGGCACTGGTTTTTGCTTTCGGCTTGCATTTTGGAGCTACCTGTGCATTTTCTGTAGAAGCTACAGTAGAGGTTGGGTTAAATGGTGAGGGTGTGGGCTGGGCTGATATTTCAGGTTCCATTGACAATACAAGCTCCAAAACTGGCTGGCTATGACACTGTGATGTACTGTGTACACGTGACTGAATTCCTTGTCCAACAGATTGTGGGGGATATACTCCCTGATGTATTTTTGGTTGGGTAATAACAAAAGCTTGAGGAACCATCAAGGTTGGCCCTATGTCTGATTTCTTGTTCTGATGGGGTCTTGGGGAAAGTGGCAGTTTAGTTTGTGGAGGATGTTTAGGATTTAGGGGCTTTGCAATGTCGAAGCCTTCTTTCATCCTTTGTTTCTTCTCAGCAAGCAGCATTGCCACAGTCTTAACAGATGCAAACTGAGTGTCTGAAAGACAATGGAATTTTTTTTTTTTTTTAAAGGTTTTCAGGTTTTGTATTTCTAATCATGAAAAGCAACTCATTTTGCTCACATACCTGGTTGGGATGTAGGGTAATTATGTGGTCTCTGAGAAGGATAAAAAAAAAAACCAAATTGTTTAATTTATCTGTTTCCCACAACTAAAACTCTTTGGTCGTTAAATGCATACAAGCCCCCCTGATCATTTTTATACGCCACATTTCTGGGTTCCTAAGTATTGTGCTCGTACCTGTGAGGGCGCTTTGTTTTTCTCAGATTCAATTACTTTCTTGCAGCCTCCAACATCTACACGAAGAATCTGTTTTAAAGCAACACAGCTTAGTTACAGTTTAACCATTACTATGCTTTACATGCATTTTGTGTAGAAAGCATGACACAAAGTACCTCACCTCCAAAAAAAATGTAAACACTTCTGATCTTGCGAGAAGGATATCTGCAGCTCTCAATCGAGCAATGTCAGCTGAAAAATAGACAAATAACTGGCCAAGTTACATTAGGTGTAAAAAAAAAAAAGTAATTGCACTGCATTCCGAATTGTTATGCATGTAGGATATGAGTTAGGTAAACATTTGGGTTTTAGTTTTTCTGTGGATGTCTGTGTTTGTCTCCTGTCTGTTTAGATCACTGTTATTTATCTCAGACAGGGAAACTACTAAAGTGGGTAGCCTAGTGGTTAAGGCATCCGCCCTGCGACCAGAAAGTCCAGGTTCGATCCCCAAGACTGCTAGGCACCGCTGAGGT
>JBBPDB010000040.1:5834937-5857384 GCA_037974465.1 Brachypetersius altus
ATTTCGTGCTGTTCACACTGTGTGCAGTGGTGTGTTCACGTATGACAAATGGTCACTTTCACTTCACTTTCACTTCATAGAGGTTGTGAAAGGAATGAAAACACTGGACATTTCACAAAAAATCTAAGCAAGATCATCACACTGTTAAAAGATACAGAGAGTATTCGTTCAGATAAAGGCATATCAAGGAATGCAACGGCACCAGATTAAGAGAGCTGCTGTGGAAAAGTCAGTGATCAGCAGCAAGCAAGTATTTGGTGTCTCTGGAGTCTCTCGATGCAAGATACACCAGAGGCTTGCATAAAGCCCTATTTTAGCCCCCCCTAACCAATGCTCAGAGAGAGAAATATATGCCGCAAGCCAAAACATACATACATCAAACAGTTTTATCCACTTACGAATTCCATGATACACTGGACGGTTCAAACTCAATTACTCAAAATGAGCTCTGGATTTTGAGTAAATACTGCTTGTATTGTATGTAGTTTTGTTTTATAAAATACAGATTATTAAAGAACCTAATATAATTTTGATGATAAAAAAAAGAAACCATCAGTGGCATTGACAATTTAGGGAAAATGAACAAAAATGGAATATGCCTAATAATTTGGAACACAGTGTTTTTGATGATGGACATAAACAAGTACCTTCACGAACGTTCCTTTCACTGAAAGCAAGGGGCATTAAAACATTGCCAACCCACGGAATAATAGCCATCATAAGATCATAGTCGAGATTGCTGTTGATTCTTCCTCTGGAGATGCGTTTCAGTGTCTGACCACCTTTCATACCGCTTGTCTCCTGTTCACCACTGCGTTCATTCCTCTTTTCTTGACCGAACAACTTGGTCGCTTTGGATTTGGGTCTCTGAAAAAAGAAATAGGGAGTAATAATTAAATCTAACCCATCCATCGACATTGTATCAACAGATCAGAACTGATACGGTTCAATCTTTATCACAATAAAATGTTTATAAAGGATCCTCACCCCTTTTTTTGCAGATGCTTTCATTCTAGTCAGCAGGTTTTTCACATCATTTAATGACACTTTGATCATGGCATCTTTGTGACCAGTATCCTGTAAAGACATTGCAATACAAAAAAAAAGGAATTTAAATAACCAATGACAAAGCCAAACAATTAAGCAGTTAACAACCCTAACATGCTCTGTGGTAAAGCAGGCCCAACCGACCCAGATTTTGGATCAAAATGGCAGTAGGAACAGATCTAACTGACTTTGAAAGAGGTTTCAATATTTGGGCGTGGATAGCAGGGGTTCAAAGACTGACACTTTTGTTTCAGTAGGTATGGTGACTGAAGGAAGAGCTACATTTAGACTTCAGTAAAGAAGGTTGGAAACTGTAGTGGAGAATGTGGCCTATGCTTTACATAATTTATCAAGCATGTAGTGACTCCTTATACGCTATAATTTAAAATCTTAGAGACTTAAAGACTACTCTGATCAGGATAAAATGTTTCATTGTGGGACAATGATCAGTCAGAACATCTTTGTATGGATTTGCCATGACCCTTCCCTCCAACAGGACAAGTGGAGTCAAACTGTGTCAGCAAACTGCCCCTATAACAGTCACCTGACTTCCAGGAGGAGAAAGCATTCAGGTATTGTTCTGGGACTGCCACCCATTAGAATATACTTTTAATGTCCATCTAGAGTTAACTTGACCATTTCCCCATGATAGAATCCCCAACATTTGAAGATGTCCTTAATTACCACAGTAGCTAAAGACAAGTGTGTCGGAGGAGTGAGAGGTTGAGAGAACACAAGAACACAAGAATCTGTGGTGATAAAGAGGTTACACCAACATGTACTACTGAGCACAAACAAAAAACACTTACCTGTTTGTCCAAAACCTGCAGTTCTTCACTGATGAAAGTCTGAACAGGGTAACCTAGTTGATTCAGCATGGTCCACCGTATTGACCCGTTATATTCATTGGTGGGACTTTTAGTATCTCCATCATCTGTACTGTTTATTTGACAAGCCTGTATTTCCTCCTGGGTGGGCAACCTGACTATTGTGGTCTTTATCATTTCTGCCTGCCCACTGACAGGGATCCACTCCTTCATATCTGGCTGGATGTATGCTTCTCTTTTGTTTTCTTGGTCATCTTCCACTGGAATGTTTGATTTGTTGTCTTTTCTCTGTTCATCGTCACTGTCCATGTACTCTATGCTCTCATCTTCAGAGGAAGACTCACTTTTACATTTTCTCCTTTTTGGCTTTGGTAGTACTGACAGGTGTTCTCCGTTTCTCTTCTGCAGAGGTACAACATTTTGTCGTATCTGGTAAATGGAATCACTTCTTAAGGAAAACAAAGACACAGTAGGTACTTGATAAACATGACAAACTTACAGCAGCGGTCCTCGTAATCCACTTCCACTTGTGCAAACACTGGCTGTCAATTCGGTTCGGAATTTCAGAGGAGATCTTAGCCCATTTACCTGAGGAAATTGCCTGACTGTGACAACTTCACAATGAATTTATTTAAAAAAAAAAAAAAAAATGTTACAGCTGTATTCTGTATGGTTATGACTCACCAACACCATATTTCTTTACAAGCCTTTTTAGCAATTCCACTTCTTCATCACTCCATGGACCTCTCTTGACATCATCTCGGAGGCAATCTAAATATCTATCATTTGAAGACACACACACACACAAATATTTACTTTTATAAATTATACTACATTTACTATATTCATACATGTCCGAGTATAGGGAAGGACATTAGCACACCTGTCTCGACATGCATTATCCGTCCTTCCAGGCACCTCCAGTCTGATTTTCCACCAATCCTTAACCCCATACTTTTCAACGGCGTTCCGCAGCAGCTACAATAACATTACAGCGATGGTGAAAAGTGTAATTCCAAAAAAGATACAAAAACTAATCTGGCTTCACCAATGTATAGAATAAAACAAACAAAAGGAACACACTGTGCCTACCCCAAGACAAGCTCAGATGACAATTCTTGTGTTTAAAAACTAAATGTGTGCTTTTCACTTTAATAGTATATTCTTTGTTAGTGTTGACACTAATACATTTGTAGAAAATTCTAAGTGTCTAACATTACACACAGAACGCAACTGCAGTAAAATATGGTTGTTATGATCAGCAGTCCCTCATTTTTGCTTAAAAGATCAGATAAATGTCAGGCAACCGTATTGTCCTTCATACCTGGTCCTCCTCTTTCGACCAAGGACCCTTTTTTAATGATGGATCGAGAACACATGTCCAGCGGTACATAAGCTGGGTATGATCACGACCCTCCATAAAGTAAGACACTGTGGAAATATGAAAAGATGATATTATGGAGACTATTCATTATTCAAGGACATGCACCTTGGTGAGAATACTGATGACTCAATGTGAAGGATAAGCACAAAAACTGATCTGAGGGAAAGAAACCACTACCCTGTGAGAAAATAATCCTTTTATGGAGGTGTATTAATACTGGAACTGTAGAACTTAATGTGTGATCCTTTTCTCCTTTCCTTTCTATTTTGTCTGTTTAACTCATGTGTCATAAAAATGTAAAAGGAAAATACTGTTCAAAAATTTACTTTGGGTGTATGGTATGAAGTTTCCAATTCTCATCTTTTCCACAAGGTCACGGAGGACTTGGTCCTCCTCCTTAGTCCACTCTCTCTTCCTGAAAGATTTAGCGACGTAGCGCTGGTACGTCTGGAAGCACATGAAAGCTGTCCTATTGGTCTAAAAGAGGAAAAGAAAAATAGCAGGATTGGTTTGCAGAAACATCCCAATTAGCAATTATTCTTCTCTACGAATCACATACTGTGCAATAATGACAAATCACGGGATAAATAATGTTGTGCCTACCCCAAGAGCCTCTGCAATCTTTTCCCAGTTGCAGCAATTGTGCTCCTCTGCAACAGCGGCAAGCTTTTCAATCTCATCCTGTTTCCATGTTGATTTGTTAATAGACGGATGAAGATAATTCTGCCAGAATCTCATCAAATCCTCAGATGGTCGTAGGCCTTCAAACTGTAGTGTTCACAATTTTGACATCGTTGTGACTAACAACTTTAAGCATAATACATCAATAGCTTAAATACTGGAATTAGCATGGAGTTCTAAGACATACATCAGTATTTGATATTTTGTCCCAGTCATGATCATCATGGCGATTCCCATACAGTTGATCTTCACTCATTGAGCTAGAGGACAATACAATCATGAAAACACATTTATGGTGGTAAATAAAGACACATCACAGTTCAGTAATTCATTCTTATAAGAGATCACAATTCAAATTCTCAGTCTAATTAGCCGAATTCCTGATCACCATTACAGAGGTGCCCCCTATAGGCATCCAGATGGATTCACAGTCAGAAAGGATTCTCAAAGGGCAGTGATGTACAACTCAGGTCCTGGTGAACCAGTGTTCAGTACAGTTTGATGATTTTTCTTGTTCAGACACACCTGGTTTAACTCTGTTAACTGAAAGGTTTAGAGCATTCAGGGAATCATCAAATTGTGTAGGACACTGGCCCTCCAGAACCTGTGTCATAAGGAAGCGTAGGCCTATAAATGAAAGAATGAGCTTATTATAGCTACCTAATTTTCACAATGTCCTCCTCCAAAAGAGAAATTTGGTTTTGTAATTCTTCTTTTTCCACACCGTTTACTCTAGACATCTTAGCAGTTAAGTACTCCATCCTGTAAAACAAACAAAAACAAGCCCAAATCCAGTCTGAATCACTTTCTGGTGTAAATATAAAGAAAATGAAGAAATTTACCCCCACACACACACTTTAAAAAATAAAAAATCCCCCTTTAAAACCTACTTGGACATTTTAGGCTGTAGCATGCGCTTCATGGTGTCTGCGACTACTGAGTTGATCAATAAAGTTTTCTGCCATCCCTCCCCTGAAAGATGCAACCACAATTATTTTTAAAATCATTAAATATACTCCTTTAGCAAAACAAAACCATTGGCCAAGTACATCTGCAACATACATCTTCTCATTTTCATTTCGTCATAGGGCCTGGTCCCATGGCTCATCTTCTCTTTGGTTTCTTCATTTGCTGGAGGGCCCTACAGGAAACAGGTAAAAAGGCATCATAAGTAATTTGCATCTCTTAATATGACTAGCTGTGCCCTTTCTTTAAAAAAGCATTCAGGAACTTGGTGATTTTACCAGACCAGTGAGCTTGTCTTTGAAATATGGTTTCATAAAGGTGCCCAGGAAAAGTTTCATCTGTGGCAGCCCTGGAGAAGTAGACGCAGTGTCAGACAGCTTGGCTTCAACCTGTATCTGTTAAGAAAAGGAAGAAAAGTAACACAGAAAAGTAAAAACTTAAGTGTGCTCTAATGATTAAAACCAGCAAATTCAGCACCTTGGATCCAAAGTTGAAACTAAAGCTGGGACTGTTTAACATCAGATTGGTCGCTTCTTTTTTGTAAATGAAATCATCAGACCTCTTACATATGTCTTACAAGTCCCTGGATAAGAACTGATGAGTTTGTTGCTCTTCAATGGACCCCAACAGGCTACAACTACGTACCCAGTCCTAGACAAAAAGGTACAGGGGGAGGCACAGGAACCATTTAAAGAAGTGCAATAAGTAATAATCAATAAACAGGTTTTACCTTTGTGTCTTTTGAAACTAACAATCTAATCCAGATATAAATAAAATCCCTACAGACCTCTGGAGCCTTAAACAGAGTTCATACAAAAGTATAAAATGTGTGCCACAAGGTTCTGTCTTAGGACCTCTTTTATTTACACTGTACTCCAAAAACATGGGATTAGTTTCCACTGCTATGTAAATGACACACAACTTCATATCTCTTGAGGACTTGCTTAACTTTAGGTTAGATTCAATGTCACCTGTAAAAATCTCAGTGTCACTATAGAGCCAGATATTTCATTTGATGCACATGTAGATATTATTACTAAAATAGTTCTTCTTCAACTGCTGTTCAAAAGTTTTGGCAGAGATTGTTGTTCCTGTAGCTGTGAGACTCTGAAACTACTCCTCACTCGGACTCCAACAAAAACTACCTCTACTGACTCTTAACTATAAATACTCTGTTAGTCATAGATCAATGTGTGTTTAAGTTAACGTGAGTATTATGTAGTTAATATTCTCCATAGAGGCTCTCCTTCTCTCTCCATGTTGACCAAAGGAGGATGGGTCCACCTTTTGAGCTGTTGTTCTTCTCAAGGTTTCTTCCTCCAGCTTAAGGGAGTTTTTTTCTCAACTCTGTCACAGTTGGCTTGTGACATCATTTGTTGCAAAAAGTGCTACAAAAATAAGTTATGTATATGAATCTGACTAACCTGCTGCTGGCGGTTGTCATTAAGGAGGCGCTCCAACTCGACTAGTTTCTCTTTCAGCACCTCCTGATAGACCAAATTCATTTGTAGACAAGTCTCCACATCTTGCGGAAGATCTAACTCTTCGCTGTCACTGCTCTAAACAGGTCAAAAACAAACTAAATCAGAACTTTATATGGGTTTTATTGGTGAATGAATCACAAATGTCCTAAACAGTAGCTACTTACAGAATCCTCATGGCTGTCAATGTCATGTTCACTGTCTGTTTAAAAACAAACAATAAAAAAAAACAATAATACACAGGCCTATATACATGTATAATCTCTCATTCATCATGAGATCAGATCTCTGTTTGAAATGACCCCATGAGCTACAAATACTGCACACGTTTACCTGACACTAGTCCTGCATGTACACCAAGAGTTTGCTCCAACGCTTCAATCTCCCGCTGTATTTGCTGTCGCTCTGCCTCAAGGTCTTCTGGTACCTTCAGGAGACAAGACAGTAAACTATTTAGGCATCAGAGGACACACAATTTTTCAAATAGAGTTGTATTGTATAAGGAGTGTTTCAGCCTGGACACAGTCTAGAGCAGCAAATAACAGAGATCATTTGCTTAAGACACAGCAACAAAACAGCATATTTATTTCTAAATAATACAAATAATTCAATAATTTAGTATGAAAGGTGATTGGTGCATAAAAAACACATAGTGTAAGTAAAACCTGTAGGAAATGGGCCCTATAAACAGCTGGAAGTAAAACTGTAATGCATACCTCCACTTCATGTCCACTGTCATCAGACTCGTCATCTGCAATCGAGAAAAAAAGAAGCGTATCAGTAATGATCTAGACTCTATTTGAAAAAGATTACGAAGCAAGTCTAATAAAACACATCTTATTGAGAAAGCAGTATGTGACTCACCACTGTCGCTGGAGGAAAAGAGGAGGTCTACCACATTACTGTCCGCTGCTAGGGAGGTCTCCAGCTCCAAAATCTGACGTTGGATTTTATTCTTTTGTGCCAGCAAATCTTCTTGTGAAGCCATTTTTGTTTTTTTTAAATATCCAAAACAAACCCAGTCCCAGCACTGGGAAATGTCAAAGTGCTAAACCCTGTAGTCCCTGCGTAGAACAGTTATACAGGAATATTATTTAGCAACGTAACAGTTAAAACTAAAATAAAAAATACGAAGCAAATACGAACAAAGAAACGAGTTCTGTTTTAATTCTTCACAAGCAGGGCATGCAATGAAGTTACTCTACAATCTCCACAATTCTGTGGATATAATAATTTCCTAAACATATATGTTAACAAAACTTTTAAATATTCCAAATAAACCCAGTCCAGCCAATCCCTGAGCAGAACACCACAGATATATTACATACGCAGGGTAATTATTTTGCAACGTAACCAACTAAATGCAATAAAGTTACTCGTCCAATTTTGCATTACGCCCTAAATTTCAAAACCTAATCCTCCATATTAATAAAAAGTAAACAAAAAATTCTAGAGAAATGTCATGCCAGGAAAAACTATTTAGCAACTCGAACTAATCTTAATTAAAAATAAAATCAAAATATGAAACTAATAATACAGAAAAGTGTTCTGTGTTAATCCTTCAAGCAATGAAGTTACTCATCCAACTCTCCATTAATTATATCGTCCTAAACTTTCGCATCTAATTCGCAAATGAACTATTAATCATAAGTTTACACATTTCTAGTAAATTAATGAATTGTTTACATCGAGCGGCTTACCTTCCTGCATGTATGTAACAGATAGTTAGCATATTACCCACAGTGCAACTCTACAGCGCGCAAACTCGGGCATAAACGAGGGAATGAAGTCCATAACTGGCGTACTTTCCTGCTCCAAAAATCACATTCTGGTTCAACATTGTTAAGACATTTTTCTGAAACCTAATTCAAAATACCCACCCGAATAACCATCTTCGTTTCTAGCATTACGTTCATGAAACGTCCTTTAATGCAGTGAACTAAGCAACGCTCGGATATGGGAATGTATTTCAAAATAAAAGCGCCGTCAATCTGTTGATGTACTTCAGTATCGCTGTACCCAATATGTTCGATGCTGTTGGAACTCACTTCTTAGTCCCACACAATATCGTTCGACACGTAACAGGGGCAAATAAAAAAGGAGTAAAGCAGCACATTTAAATTGAGGTAGTGTAAGAAGTTCAGACTGGCCCACCCAGAGCCTTGTCCCCATCCACTTGAGGATGAACTGGAACGGAGATTGGTGCAACCTCGGTGCCTGACCTCATAAATGTTCTGCAGAATGAGAGGGAAAATTCCCACAGAAACTCCAAAATCTTGTGGAAAGCCTTCCAAGAAAACGGAGGACCAACTCCATATTAAAGTCTGAATGCAATGTCCTTAAAGTCCCTGTTGGTGTTAACGGTCAGGTGCACAAATACTTTTGTTCATATGGTGTAGTCAACGAGTAAAGTGTAAAGTAGCTATCTGTCATACATGAACACACCACAGTGCACAGTGTGAACAGCACAAAATTGTTCTCTGTATTTAACCCATTCACCAAGTGATGCAGCAGGCAGCCAGGAGTACAGCGTCTGGAGAGCAGCGTGTGGGGACGGTCTCTTGCTCAAGCCACTAGACAACCAGCCGCCCCTGCAATAGGTACTAAACTCAGTAATGAAGAACAGTACAACAGATCAGTGTTACATATTTATTTATCTTTTACAAAGACACTTCATTCAAATATAAAATGCCTACATATGAGATCTGCAACCAAGTTAATTCCACTGATGTTAGGAAACTGGTACAATAGTATTACAAAGTGTATAGGAGTACATAAAGGTAAAATAAAATCCATACCATGGGAAAATTTATATAATTATTTTTTTGGTCAAAGAGTGCAATACTTTTTTCAATAACAATATATCCACATTTAGTGATTAAAGTTTGTGAGTGCTTTCAGAGAAAAATAAAATCTTGTTAATATAAATATAGCTTGGATTGTGTCATTTTTAATAATTTCTGAACTGCCTATTGCTCATATATTGTGTGCACAGGTTGACACATTTTCAAAATTAGATTACAAGCTAATCTGAAATACTGGTGCGAGGTTAAATGAAAGGCAAAGTGAATTTTTTATTCACCTTTGTGGGGTTAAAGTGCACCATATCATTCTCTTCCACCGAGATTGCAATCCCAGTTGTGTCATATATGCATCCCATATCTGTGTGGTTTCCCACAGTGCAAAAGTTAGACTGGCTTTAGTTTAAGAATAGCAATTTGCAACAAATTTCCACTCTCCTGTATTAATGTCAGCAGCTAGTGTTCTCTCCAAGGGGAACTGACCCCTTTAGCAGTGCCGCATGAGCTCTCACCTCAACCTACTAGTGGTGCTATCAACTAACCGAAAACGACAAGCGCCATATCTTAAAATGGACTGAAAACTTGCAAAAGAAATCATTTCTTTAAAACACAATATAATAAACACAATAGTATGATAACTACAGATTCATCAGTCAATTTATGGGAATATGATTGTGTACAAAATATGAGATGAGCAAAGGCACCACACACTGAAGAAAAATAATTGTGGTTATTTTGGGATCTCTGTTATCTTGTCGATGGAGCCCAGCAGTTGTGATACGAGACACAGAGTCTCTCTTCCAGTCAGCAATTGCCTGTGAACAGAATAAAACACATTCTAGTTAAATATATGCAGCATATATCAATGCTTTGTATGTAGGACTCTGATGTAGGACAAGATCATCCCAAATGTGCTGGAGGGGTTGAGGTCAGGGCTCTGTGGGGGCCATTCAAGTTCTTTCATGTCCAAATCATCCAGCCATGTCTTTATTGAGCTTGCTTTGTACACTTGTCACAATCATACTGGAATAGAAAAGGTTCATCCCCAAACTGTGTCAACAAATTTGGACATTTGTTTAAAATGCCTTAGTATAATGACGCATTAAACTGTGAAAAACAGCCAGATCTGGATACATTTGTCCATTTAGTGTATACAATAATAATAGATTTACTATATATATTTTTTAAAACATACTTTAGAGAAGCTTCAGCATCTTTGGCTGCTTTGTTAAGGTATTCTGAAGCCACTTTGGCATTGTGTTTCATAGAGGTCACGGCAGCGGTTTCTCCCACTCGAAGTCGCTCGTTTTCACATTTGTATCCCTCCAGCTGGCTCTAAGAATATAAAATATTAAAATTTTGAATGAATAATATGATAGCATACACCTAATAAGTCAGGTCTAAACATAAGACAAAGAGAAAAAAGTCAAACCTGTAACTGTTGGACTTCTTGTTTCAATTTCGACAAATTGTTTTCAGCTTTAATAGCCCGTTTCTGTATGAGAAATAAAAACACTGCGTTAATTATTTGTGCGTAAAATATTATGGATACCATTGGTAAAGACGGGGATAAAATGCCACAAAAATGTCTTTATGGTTATTTAACTAAATCTCACAAGAACAATATAAAAACTACTGCATGTCTGAAAATGCCCATGTCCAAATTAAGCAAGAAACTGAAAACAAGTTGTGTAAACCTGCCTAATAAATGATGCATGTTTACCTCCACACACAGTCCTGGGCAAAAGTCTTATACAAATTGTTTAAAGCCATTTTTCTCACCATGAGGTAAAGTGGCTTTCTGCTGGCAAAGTTAATATCAGAATAAATACAAGCAAACAAGAAAACAGTAAAAAAAAAAAAAAATAATAATAAAAGCTTTTGTGAGTGGGTAAGGATAACACAGATTTGGTTCCAGATTTAAACAATTATTACTGTACAGTAGGTTTGTATTTTTTTGTTTTATTTTGTATTATTAATGTGAAAAAAAAACCACTCACTGCTCATCTAAACAGTTTTTAAATATTATTTTTTGCAGGTGCCTAAGACATTTGCACAGTACTGTGCAATTAGGAAGATATTTACACAGGTACAAAGTCGCGCCCCCCAATCAATCAATCAATCAATCAATACATAAGCAAGCAAGCAAGCAAGCAAATGGGAGACACTAAATTGCCCCTAGGTGTGAATGTGATTATCTGTGTGTCTGCCCTGTGATGAACTGACCAGTGCAGGGTGTTTCTCTAAACTTCACCCTGTAATACTGGAATAGACTCCAGCAACCCCGTGACCCTGACTAAGGATAAGCAGCTTAGATAGATGAATAAAATTATACAGAAAAGAACTCTATTCTCATTATTCCCATATATTATCAGTGTGTGAATTAACAGCAAAGACTTCTTTCATAACCTTTTTACTCAATGAATAATTATGAAGCTGAAAGTCTCCTTAGATCACATTGTTACAATAAAAGGTAACAGTTTAATACCGTCATTAGCTGAAGGTTCTGTTCCACAGACTGCACCATCGTCTCTAAGGCCTTAGCCTCTCTCTCCTCCTGCAGTTTTCGGTTGTGCAACTCATCTGTGAGTTGTCTGATTCTGCAGGGCGTAGATGTTCTGATTAGATGTGCATATATTAAAAACCAAAACACGCAAAATGCTCCGACTTGGGTTATGCCACCTATGACATAAGATTATCATTGATTTCATCACACTTTCTAACCATACATTGATTTAATTAAATCAAGCATAATTGATATTTTATAATGGGCTAAATGACATTTTGTGCAGCTAAACCTCAGATAAATATCTTAAGGTAATCATTTCGATATTTTGATTAAATGTTATCTTTATACCTGTATTCACCGTAAACAATTTACATTTTCAACCACGGTTTGATTCGAAAGATAAAGAAAACCAAGAGCTTGGAACCAAAGAACATGTGATGTCTTGTGCATAGTTATGTATATCAAACTTAAGCTTAAATGAGACCTATCTAATGGCAATAAAACATTTTTCATTCAAATATAAATGCAGGAAAAGGTGAATGTTAATAAACAAACAGGTCCTTTAAAATACGGGGTGGTGGTGGCGTAGTGGGTAGGATACATGCCTCTAGACCAAGAGGTCATGGGCTCGAATCCTACCTTCAGCACCTTCACCACCACCACTTGGTCCCTGAGCAAGACCCTTAACCCTAAGTTGCTCCAGGGAGACTGTCCCCTGTAGTTAGGGAGTGGAAGTCGCTTTGGATAAAAGCGTCTGATAAATGCCGTAAATGTAAATATGCCAAATGTCACACCTCTCTGGTTCCAAGTCCCACCAATATTACTTTAATTATTTGCTCTTACTTTGTAGAGTCAGCCTCTGACTTTTTTACCAGCGCCTTGATTTGTTTCCTAAGCTGAGAATTTTCTTCTCTTAGCTGCAACAGATAAATGACATGTAAAACTCATCACACTTTAAGCTGTAATTATAAAAAAGACAAACCAATGAATAATACAAGTTTCCAATACCTTTTGCTGGTCCCTAATCCCACTCTCTGTACTGAGTTTCTTATTGTGGTAGGAGATATCAATGACTGACGTCTCCTCATCTCCTTCATAGCTGCCAGTGCTTCTTCTTGAGAAATGAGTCTCTGGTGAGAAGTCCTCTTCTAGTTCCCACTCATTCGCTGTGTCATCCTTGTCTTCACTGGACAGTAATGAGTGATCCAAGTAAGCACCACTTTTCAAAGTCCCACACAGCCCTAAGTCATGTGCCTCCTCAATGGCAGAGGGCTTGTAACTTTCAGTCCATTCGTCCTCAAGTTCGTTTTCAAAGGACTGACCAAGCAGTGAGTGATCTGTGAAAAACTGACCCTCACGGCTGCGGCTGAAGTCACTGGAATAGTCATACTCCTCCTCTGCTTGACAAGCACCGGCGTATGTTTCCTGAAACTAATTTAAAAACAAACAAAAAAAGATTACTGGAGAAATTTTACATCTACTCTAATCTTGTTTATCCAAGGCTCACTCACTCTCTTTCCGTAACCACATAATCCTCCCAGCTAAAATACTACAATTTTTGTGCAATTTTTCTGGTACATTATTACTGTTTCCGTCAATGTCGGCTGCTTCCAAACAACTGGGTTCGCTCCAATATGTACCTGTATGTATGTCCAAAGTGTTCATACATACCTATATATGTGTGTGTGTGTGTGTGTGTGTGTGTTTGTGTGTATGTACACACAAACGTCTCTATTTATAATTTTTATATTATTTGTAAAGTGTACTTTTCTATATTATATTGTTGTGTTGTATGGATTCTATTCTATTGGTTTTGCTGCTCTTACTTTTGTTCTATCCACTTTGCTGCCATAACAAGGCAAATAAATAAATAAATAAATAAATAAATAAATGAATGAAGAACAGAATAAAAGTTGTTACCTTTGTTGTTTGAACCAACCACTCCCCCTTAAAATAATCTACTCTGACAAGATCTGTTACAAAACACATACATTTGAGACACCTGCTGTCTCAACATAAAAAAGGCAATTCATACTGTAGTTCACCTCAAGGCCATCAGTGGTGCTGAACTGTTGATTTTTGCTTCGGACGAATTCTTTAAAAGAGAAGGGGTTCAGTTCGTCCCCACCCTCTTTTGGCTCTTCTGGCTCATCTAAAAAAAAAGATCAAATAATGAACAAACTAGTTACTGCTATTTGAAGTGAAGCAAAGTAAAGTGGCTCCTTACAATTTTTCTCTCAAGGGTACCTCAGTGGTACCCTACCATTCCTGTGAAACAAACCCACAACCTAGCATTTTTTATTGTTTCCCTTTTATCAACTGTTTTAAAGCCTCATTTAGTGTAACACATTCAATAACATTTTTTGACATACAGCTTGACCAGTTTATCCAGCTATTTTTGTAGTGTTTAGGCAAGCACATATTATACAACATATGAATATATTATATATAATAATACATATTATATATAATAAATACACCAATGTATTAAATGGGAAGAGGAAAAGTAGTTGTCTACTTTACAAACCAACTTTATAAACAAGAAAAAGAATACGTACCATCATCCTCAATAATGAGTATTTTCTTGGAAGTTTTGTTTTTGGACATATTTGGTAATTGAAAATAAAGAAAACAGGAACTTTTAACACATTAGTGCTCCACAGTCAGTCCAACTCTATTAAAAAAAAGTCCCAGCTCCAGCACAGTTCAGTTCAAATTACAGACAAGTGTGGAGGGCTTTCAACTCAAATAAACCTCATAATCTGTCTGCTGCATAGATATCAGGCTCCTGTATCGGACCCTGATTTCTGTCTGAATTGAAATCTAATCATTTCAAAATTTACGGACTGAAAACATTCCGCAGCGTTCAGACGCTCACCTTCTTCTTCCCCTCTGAGAAGCGGGTGATTTTCAAAAAGGAAGGCTGGTGCCGCCGCGTAGTGGCTCGGTTGAGGAAGTCTTTCATGTAATTTGTGGCAATGGGTATGACTGAAACATAAGTGAAATGATTGACATAAGTGAACTGTCTTTTAATCTCACTAATACAGAGGAAAGAAGACCACCATGGTAACTAACCTAACCCAGCGGTCTTGTACAGTGAAGTCAAATAAATGTTTATTGTCATTTCAACCATATACACAGTACGTGGTGAAACCAAGTGATGTTCCTCCAGGACCACAGAATCACAAAAGCACCTCAAGACCATTTTTGTGGCAGTAATAATTATTTTTCACTATTTCAATATTTCAATAGGAAAACAACATCTCAAGACTCAAGACTCAAGACTGCATAAGTGCAAAATACACACAGGGCAAAGAGAGCATCAGAAAGAAAGCAACAAAATGAAAGCAACAAAAAATCAGGACAAGGCAACATTTATTGCAGTTTAAACGAATACAAATTTATGACAGATGCTGTATTCTACCAGATGAGTCATCATGTGTGACAAAATGCAGAACCGAAGAAGAACAGAAATAAATAATTATTGTGCAAAAAATAACAACAGCGGGACAAAGAACATGCATTATATAATATATAATCTGCCTTTACAGTGGCAGTTGGGGTGTAAGTTTTCTGGCAGAATATCAGAATCGTTTAGTGTGTATGAATTGTGTTAGGAGAAACAAAAAGTGCAGTTCGCATGTATGTGTGTAGGTTTGGGTGCCGTTTATTTTTCAGTTCTGAAAGGTTAGTAATAAAATTTGCATTTAAATACTTTGTTTCCAATAATGCCACATTTTACTTATGTTTATGGGTGTCACACAATTAAAAAATAACCTAAATAATTAATCTACATTAATTACTTAATCTAGATCAGGGACCAACCTTTTTGAAACTGAGAGCTACTTCACATGTCTGAGTGAAAACCTTGCATGTAATTTTATATATATTTTATATATATATAAAAAAATAACAACACTGTATATTTATGTCTCCACAATTTGTTGTTTTCCTATTGAAATACTGAAATAGTAAAAATAATTATTACTGCCACAAAAATGTTTGAGAAATATTATCATATTCACTAATTAATTAAATCTTTTAAATAAATAAATCCATTATATCATAGTATAGACGGCTGAGTCAAAAAAGCCTGTCCCAATCAGACCGAGGGCTAACACCACGCATGCGCACTAGAGGCACCCCTCTTTTCCGTGTCCAGTCGTCTCCTGCATCACAGGTGTCAACAAAAACAGGCTGGGAAAATAGAGGAAAGTCACATATTTCTTCAAACAGAATTCACACCAAACTGAAGTACATATAGAGCTCGGGTTGCTGGCTACAGCTCGAGGTGGGATAAGAAAGGGAAAGTGATGGAATAAGGTTAAAAAGCTGGAGCTTGCTGTGTGAGTTACAGTGTGTTTTGGTTGTTGGAGGAGGTCTGAAGACAGAGGCAGCGTCGGAGGTACATTCAGGCACATTTATGCACGTTTTGGGCTGTGGAGTCTCTTTTAAGGAGTCATGTTCGTACAAGAGGAGAAGATATTCGCTGGGAAAGTACTGAAGATCCACATCTGCACCATGGAGGGCGCGGAGTGGCTGGAGGAAGTGACCGAAGACACCACCATAGAGAAGCTCAAGGAGAAATGCTTGAAGCATGTAGGTATCTGTCTGCCTGTCAGACTCTTTCACACTGCTTTTCTTGTGTTTTAGGGCTGTTTTTAAAGCTTTAAGATCTACTCGCTCCAACCTAAGCTCTCCTGCAGGCCCAGTGGGATCCTCACTGCCATTACCAAGTATTTTTAGAAACCAGCAGGCTAGTAGACATGGCTATTTATAATTCAGCAACTTGGGCTGTCACCTAGCTGAGGCTGGGGTTTGGTGGTTAGCTACAGCCTGACACAGCCTGACTGAAGCTTTGAGGGTGTTGTTTTGTTGCTGCAATGAAATGAGGTGAAAACTGTCCTTCCATGTGCAGTTTTCAGGCTGCAGCTGCACACAGACTCCATATGTACTATTAGGGCTGTACTGATCATTTGATACTCATATCTTGATGACCTCTGGTGTCTGCATCTTTCCGTAATGATTTTACCAGCTGGTACAAAGTAGGCCTATAAGCAATACATGTTTAAAGCAAAGTACCTCTGAGTGGGATCGAAACATAAAGCATCTGAAAATAGATATGGGAATTTATGTGCCTTAGTCTTACTATGAGCACTAGCATGTGAAGTTTTCTAAATAGGTGAAACGTGTGCAATTTCTTACTATGACCAATAGCCTAGTCTTACCATGTGAATGTCACTGTCAATATTACATATATACAACTCACCTTGTTATGGCAATAGTGTGCCATGTTCTTATCAGACATGGCCTTTATGTGCAATATCTTATTATGTGCAGTTGCCTCACCATGTGAATACCACTGTCAATATTACCTATGTACAATTTATTACTGCCGCATGCAAAAACATACTCTTACCTACGTCTGTGTTGTTAGCAATTCATTTAACCATGTTACTCATCTGTAGTCCTTATAGCCAGAATTTGTGTATATAGTCTAGTATGTTTCATATTGAGTTTTTTTTTTTTATTTTAAACTTTATATTTTTGTGCTATTCTTGACTCTGTGTGTCGATGCAGTCATAAAATAAGCAAATTCCTCTGGGATCAATGAAGTTTTCTGATTCTGAAATTTACATTGCTATGCTACATTAAATTATTCGCTTTAATCCAGTTTTCTGCTGATTAGTTGATTGGGCTGTGGATAGGTTTACAATCATAAGTGTTTACTAATTCATCCAGATCTGAAGCTTGTTTTAGCACAGATCACATTTATCAAGCATATTAAATCACATGACCTAATTTGATTAAGAACAAAAGGAAACATTACATACAGTCCAAACTATTCGAATTTCAGTTCAGTTTAATCCAAGGTACTTTCTTAAGTATAACTGTACAAAATGTCATTATTTTAAACCAATCAGTACCGGGTTTCCCAAAAGCATTTTAGCACAAAGGTGACTGTTTATAAGTACAATGAACATCACACTGAACTCTCTACCGGTTAGGACAATCTTAACGTTAAGATGCATTTGGGAAACTTGGACCAGAAGTTGTTCTGTGGTCACTTTCACCTCCTGGATTCAAATGGGTTAAGTCTTTATCCAAAAAGGTGCAGGATGACATAGTGATTATTGTATTCTAAACTGTATTTTTTTTATTGACAGTGTGCCCATGGGAGTTTAGAAGATCCTAAAACGCTGACACACCACAAACTCATTCATGCAGCTACAGAAAGGATTCTCACAGAAGCCAAAACTGTTGCAGAAGAAAATCTTAAAGATAAAGGTGCTGGTCTGTTCCTGAAAACTTTCTGTTGTTTTCACATGTATCTTCAGTGTTGATATTAAAAGCCATTTTCATTTATGAAATTTATTTCCATTTATGAATGTTTCCGTTCATTCCAGATTGCTTGTTATTGATAAAGAAGAGGCCAGTGCCACCACGTCCAAAAATGGCTGATATATCTTCAGACGAGAAGGTAATTCACTACCATCTCTGAAATTACCCACGTTTTATTGTGCCGTAAAGATGTATATCAAGTGCTGGACATAGCAACACAGATTAATAAGATTAATTATTCAGTCTGTTTTCTTTTGTATCGTGACAGAAGAAGCAGGAGGCCAAGGCCCCCGATAAGGATGCTATTCTCAAAGCCACAGCAAATTTGTCTACTCGCCACTCTGATCGCACTGTCACTCAACATAACATTCGAGACGTGAGTAATAGCTGCCATTGTTAGACCTGGCCTTCTATTGAAACGGTCACTTTAAAGCACTAGGTCTTCTGTCTCAGTTTGATGAGAAAGCTACACAAATGTGCACAAAACTATGCATTTGGATATGCTAATATGTGTATGTGTAGTTTGTTGACATATCTTTGTTGGTTGTTTTTAAATTTTTTTATTTATCTCCAGTTTCAGACAGAACTGAGAAAAATCTTAGTGTCGCTGATTGAAGTAGCTCAGAAAATTCTCGCTTTGAATCCAGATGCTGTGGAGCTCTTCAAAAAGGCCAATGGTGGGTGCATATGGACACACTCCAAAAAATCCTAAACGTATTCATTTTTAAACCATATTGTTTTAAGCAACATGTTAAAGTTGTTTTTTTTTTTTCTCCGTCTCTTTTTCATATCTTGTTTTGAAGCCATGCTGGATGAGGATGAAGAGGAGCGGGTGGATGAGACTGCACTACAACAGCTGACAGAGATGGGTTTCCCAGAGAGCCGTGCAATCAAGGCACTACGTTTGAACCAGTGAGTACATTTACTCAGTTTAAACACCAGTGAATGGTAACTCTATTTTGTGCCGTAAGGTGAATTCAGTAGAAAAATTAGCTCACAACACGGTCTTAACACAATAAATAAAATTGAAAAAGAAAAGTTTATGCTGCATTTTTCTTCTATTTTATACCCCACCCCCAAAGGAAATAAACACCTATGATATTGGTGTACCAGAAACGGTCATTCCCATAGAATGCAACAGCCTGTTTCTGCCACTGTGCCTTTAACACTGGTATATGTTAATGCTCTCTGTTCTCACTGGCTGTTCTGTGTTGTTCTTTATTCAAAAAGCACTAACATACGTTTTGAGGGGATCAAGGTGGATAGCTATATATGAGATTGTTTTTATGAGATCACAAAAATCGAGACTTCAAAACAGGCTGTTTTTGCAGCTTAGTTTCCTTGTATGGACTGTGGACAGGTGTTCATGTACAACATCAAACTCTTATTTTGAAAACCATTATCAGTGTTTTTGCTGTGTGTTTTGTGCACTGATTAAAACCACTTTCTTTGCAGCATGTCTGTGACACAGGCGATGGAATGGCTGATCGAACATGTGGATGACCCCACAGTGGATATGCCCCTGCCAGGTCAGGAAGCACAAGGAGCAGCTGGTGTTGCAGCAGCAGCGGCTTCTGCATCTGCAGGCCCCTCTCCGGCTTCCTCGGGGGCTCTAGTACGCACCCCCTCCCGGTCTAACTCTGAGGAAGCCAAGCAGGATGAGCTGACCGAGATCTTTAAGAGGATCCGTAGGAAAAGAGAATTCAGGCCAGACTCACGGGTTTGTATCATGTGTTTGGCGTGAGGCTGAGGCGTTTATCTTCAGGCTCTATGAATGACTTGAATAGCTTGTAAACTGTTAAGTGTGCCGTCCAGTCATGCTGAGCACATAAACGTGATTGAAATTGAAGGTAATGTTTTGTACTTCAGTGTTTCGTTGGAAATATAATCTAACTTTTACCTATGTGGTTATGTGCAGGCAGTGATTGCACTGATGGAGATGGGCTTCGATGAAAAAGAAGTGATAGACGCACTTCGTGTCAACAATAACCAACAGGATGCTGCTGTAAGTGACTAAATTGTGAACTGTTAGAAATACACAATTGGAATTACAGTAATTTTAGTCAGTTACATCAACATTACGTTTTACAATTTACAGTATGAAATACATTTCATTTATATACTGTGTCTACAGGTCAAAGGTGTTTTTTGCACATGCATAGAGGTCAAGAATGACATAAATAGGGCAATACTGGATGTTTTTTTTTTTCTCTTTAGACAATGACAGTATACACAACAAATACATTTTCATCAAATCCAAATTATTATAAAATATCTTCTCTTTCACTTATTAACACAAATGTGGAAATGTACAAATGTGGATACTAAGTAATGCTACTTAGTTATTATTCCTGGAAGCTCCTCCTTTGTACCACTCTTTAAATAAGGAGGATACATATGAAAAATGTTGCTTTATGTCATCATTTGGAGTTTGTGGGTGTTTTTGTGCAGTGTGAATGGTTGCTGGGGGACAGGAAGCCCTCCCCTGAGGAGCTGGATAAGGGTATCGACACCAACAGCCCTCTCTTCCAAGCCATTTTAGAAAACCCTGTGGTACAGTTGGGCCTCACTAACCCTAAAACACTCCTAGGTGAGTCTGTTATCTCATATTTTGATGCCAGTGCCTTTCTGTCAAAGGTGTCAGCTTTTGTTAGTGTTGCCCACATGTAATTTGCTGTTCTCTGCAGATGTCTGTGCTCAGTTTGCTGTTGGCTCTGTTATGCTGCTTTGTTACTGTCTCTGGGCTTTTAAACACTCAAAGGGCTGTTTGCTAACACTCACAGGACTGTGTGCGGTAATTAAAACCGTTAGCTTTATTTTATAGTGTTTGCAAGTAAAATTCAAGCGAGTTGCTGTTTATCTGTTTAACACTTTAACAACACCTCTGTCACCATCATAACAGTAATAATAATTAAAACATTTATCTGGAATAGATAGCTTTCAATTCACTTCACTTTTCCTGCCTACTTGATGTTACATGGTAATATACTTCCTTAACTTTGGTGTAGAAATGCCTGATTGTACCTGGACATATTCACATTGTAATGATGGATAACATGTGATGACGATAAAAGAGTAGGCTACTGTTGGATTGGTTGTCGTTAATGTAATGCTGGTGTTTTATGCGTTTACCCTGCAGCTTTTGAGGACATGCTAGAAAACCCTTTGAACAGCACGCAGTGGATGAATGACCCTGAGACTGGCCCTGTCATGCTCCAAATCTCCAGAATCTTCCAGACACTCAACCGCACATAGAGCACACCTCATCACCAGAGCTGCTGCAAAGAGGACAAGGTTATTCATTTATAAGGGAAGTGTGCGCGTGTATGCGCGTGTGTGTGCGTGTGTGTGTGTGTGAGTGAGTGAGAGAGTGAGAGAGTGAGTGAGAGAGTGAGTGGTCTAGTTTACATTGGTGTCACAGAAAGCAATGAATGTAACCGTAACAACAGGATGAAATTTTCCGTTTTAAATACTATACAGAGAAAGATATCTATTTATAACACAACAGAACACTTGTAAAAATCATATGTAAACAGTAACTTAAAAAACAACTGATAAAAGCTAGCTTCATTATTATTATTTTTTTTTTACATTTTAAAAATATCTGTTTTTAATTATATTAATTGCATATTTTATTTTATATACTTTGTCCTTATGTAAATGAACATTGGGCATCCGGAAAAAAAAAATGTTTACACTTAAAGACTTTTGTTTGTTCCATGATGTTCAAATATCAATCTAACAAAGTCATTTGTCTCTTTAATGGTTGCATCTCATCAAAGTGAATGTTTCTAGCAAGAGATGAATAACTTATATCAGCTTTACATTGGTTTAGAGAACAGTATGTGACATTTTTTTTCTGCTGAACCTACTTTCCTGTGGGAAATGCAAGCGGCACTCAAGTACTTCATTCGAAGACTATTACAGCTACATTATCTGACAGCATCACAAACACTTTACAATCTTTATAAGGTGGTGTGCCATCAGAAATAATGCAATGGCTGTTTTAAGTCTTTACTTTGTAGGCACTAGGCATTTGTGAAGTTGCCATGTACAGCTTATGGCCCGTATCTGGTGCTCTTTGAGGACGCATTCTTCTGCTCATGAGTTTTAGGGCGGGCCTAGAACAAATGATCCATCCATGCCTTGCCAACAAACGTCTTCTTTCATAGCAACTGTTTCCACACTAGTCTCATTGGGCTCAATGAGAACTTGCAGTACACAACTCAAAGTTTTTTAGAATACCTTGTTATAATATCTTATTCGCATGTACGGCTACTGCATTGTTTCTAGTTTAAAATGTCATGCTACTGATCCGGACTGTGATAATGTAGATAATCAGAAATAAGTTGGCTGGGAGTGACGATGACATAGAATATTCCACCATGATACCTTTCACTTGATTAATA
>JBBPDB010000040.1:5875709-5897770 GCA_037974465.1 Brachypetersius altus
TATATTTACTGAAATCAGAGTTTACTGATACACTCTGAGTTCTGAGGGTAAACACCGGTTCTAGACTGTTTTACACCACTCATATGGCGCGTTGTTGTGTATTCTGCGTATCCTAAAGCCACTAAACTAGTTCGCCCATGTGAGTGACGGAAACTCGAAACAGCGTATGTTGAGACCTTTGTAACTCGAGGACCCCCTGCACGAATAAAATTGCATTGTTCATTTTTCATGTCTTCGTTACAGGTCCCCTTTCAAGATGCCTTGGACTTGGTGAGGACGAGGAAAGTCTTCTTGCAGGGCGGCTACGCCTACATTCCCCAGCAGGACATCATCACGATTGTCCTGAATGATTTCCGTACCAGACTTTCCAAAGCACTTGCAGTAAGTCCGTCCCTTTCGCTACTTGTTCCAGTAATTGACCTTTGATGGTGTAACGGGTTGGTGAATCTGTACTTCCCTCATTGGGACAATGAAGTTAAAAAGCTATTGCTGTACAACAAAGCACTTTTGATTAAGTAAGAGCTGGTAAATAAGGTTTTGATGTAGAGAGTTTGGATCAGTTGTTTTGACTAGTAATTCATAACAATTGATATGAATTGAAATAAAGTGCAATACCTAACATTTCATAATAATTAAGTTTATTTGTGATGCAGAAATGATATGGTACCGCAGAAAGAAAAGGAGTTGCTACCAATAACTACCATAATTTCAAAACGAATTGAACACAGTTGATCAGAAATAACCTTAAAACCCCAAAACAGTTTTAAAATGTGCAGCCTTTTACTTTTAATTCTAACTGTGAAAATACGTTTTTCGCCATCCTTCTTTCATCTCAATTTTTTGGAGGGTTTTTGTATTCTTTAGAACTTGAGAACAGTCCTGATTTCTCTCACTTTCTCTCAACATATTTCTGATATTGATTATGTGTCAACCTTTTCTTTTATTGCGTTTTGAGACGTGAAACTTTGAACTTTTAACAGTTTGTTAAACGATTGTAACTTTATTTAAGATTATAATTCATTCATTATTATCATCATTAAGACTTTTGGGATTCAACTCAAAAAATGGAAACACTTAAGAGGTTCAGGCTTTTCTCTGATATTGAGTTTTCTGTCCTTATGGACAGAAAACTAGGGATGCACCGATTGCAGTTTTCTTGGGCGATTCTGATTACCGATTTTTTTGTTAGTGTGATCGGCCGATACCGATTTTTCCGATACCGATTTTTTACCCAGATAACAGAAAATTAGAGCTGCTGCATGTAGTCAACGACAGCGACACAAAAAAATGCGCTTCAACTTTTTGAAATGTAACGTGGTAGTTACTTTCCCTGTTTACTGGTTACTTTTATAATAGTGACAGATGATAGTGGCAGCTCTACAGCAAATACAAACAAAAATCTAATTTTCTGTAATATAAAGCTTTTTTTTCTTAACAAATTTTCTTTACAAATTTAAATACGTGTGAGAAAAATCGGCCATTTCCGATCATTGGCCGATTGATTGGTGCATCCCTACTCCCATACATTGCTCTGTCTCTCACATTCTTTTTTTTTTCTTTCTGTTTAATCCACATTTCATTTTTTGTAGGATACAGCCCATAAAATGACCTCCCAAAGGATTCCACAGGGTAGGGAATCGTTCCACAATGCCTCCAGTTTTGTTGATCACATCTTTGGGCAGTAATTATGTTTCTATATCAGAAAGATGGAATGATGAAAAGCAACAATGTAAAGTACTAAGAGTTTCTTGCACGTTCTGCTATAGAAGTGCCCAAAATGCTAAGACAAATTTGTACACTTTAATGTGGATAGGGGTCTGTGATGGTTACATTTCACTTTTTTTCAAGCGCACCCAAGGAAGCCTAGGTTTCAATCATAGCAACTGTTGCCTAATGGTTAGTGTGGTGTGCGTAATGTGGCTCTCTGGGGGGGTTTCATATGCTGTGTCATGGGTGCTGTTGCCATTTACTCCAGTGTACATTAGTTATTGTTTCTTGTATGCAAATTCTCCCCAGGACCAGACCACTGAAGAAAGCAAATAGCGTTTTGTTAAGCGTAGTTTTAACCCTAATCCTAACCGCAGATGTTTTGTAGTGGGCAAAGTGGGGACTGTAAAGCAGCATTAATTTATATTTTTCTCCAGTGTGCTGTTGGTCTTTACTACTATTGACTGAGACTGGGAACATTGTATAGAATGGCCAGTGTAAAGGTCTTAACCAGCATGTAATAATGGTGTACAGGGTCGTAGCCATGGAGTCAACATGGGGATGGGGGGCAGCAAACTGTTCGTTCTAAAATATTTTAAAATTTTCATATATAAAACGCGTCTGTGGCCTCATTACCTTATAAACTATCATTACTGTACAAGCTATATTGCTGTATATACCTTCCTGCTGAGGTATGGTAATGCCACATGGACAAACCACACACTGTGGTAAGGTGCTCTGTCTTACTAGAACTGACAGTAATAACAGAAGTTGAGTTGTTGTTATTATTGCAATTAAGATTTCATTCATTAATTACAGTGCAGTGTATTGTTGCCATGTTATGAAATAGCAAATTAGTTTTTTTTACTTATTTATATCTTGGGATATTGGGGATTGGGGATGACACTGTGAGCACATCTGAATATTGGGGGGTGTCCCACCCAGTATATGTTATAATTACAGTCTTGCTTATATATCTGTAATTTAATCAGACACCAAATTGTTGGGGACTTTTGTCCATATAGTGCCCATTACACCAATTAGGTCAAATACATAGACTTTTATTTGGCATTTGTTCGCCAATTGCAGGAATTACAGCTTCCACTCTTCTTGGAAGGCAAGATTTGAGAATGTTTCTGTGTAAATTTGTGCCCATTCATTCTGCTGAGAATTTTTGAGGTCAGACACTGATGCTGGATGAAAAGTCTTGGCTCACAATCTCCTTTCAAGTTCATCTCAAAGATGATGGATTGGGTTGAAGTCAAGTTCAGTAAAGTTCTTACACTCAAAGTTCTTCTGTCTTTTGTAGACCTTGCTTTGTGCACTGGGACACAGTCATGCTGGAATAGAAAAGGTTCTTCCCCAAACTGTGTCCACAAAGCTGGAATCCTGCTGTTATCCGAAATATTCTTCTCCTATTCCAATTGAATGTTCAATGGAAATTATGACATTTTGGCAATAGTCCATATAATTAACTGTTTTTTCATTGCAGTTACAGTTTATAGAGTAGCTTATTCATTTTACATTCTTCTAGGTTTTCTTTTTCTCATCACTTAAGTAGTTTTTTGATAAACTTCTTTAGAGGATGTGTGCATAGCCTAATGGTATGGAGAGAATGATGAATGCCAACTCCCGTTTTATTTGCTCCTTGGATATCTTGAGCCAGTCACTTCCAATTTCTGCCACAGTCTTAATTTGTCACTAAACAATGTGAAAGAAACCTACTACTGAACACCCTCCAAGAACATTTGTTACAATATGGAGCCACGAAGCAGACCACCTGCTAACTTCTCTCTGTCTGCTGCTGTTTCTGTCCTGCCTTGGATTTTCCTGTTTTTGTTTTCTCATCGAAAAGTGGCAATTCATTAGTTGCTTCATTTGATCTTTTAGATCATTCATGATTCATGAGAAATCTCAATAAAAAAAACATAAATTTCACTCAACCTTACATGCACTGGCCATGTCTGTGTATATTTTTTTTTTGACTCAAATACCAGGAGAGAGAAGGCCTTAATGTAACATTTACCAAACAAACTCTGCCGTTTAGTCTCCAATCTGTTGAATGATTGTGGCACAAGTGGGTGAGCAGGTTGGTGGTCTTGCCCCCTCTTCTGCTGTGAATCAGTTCTTCTTGCAGACTGGGGTCTCAAACAAGGCGTCCTTTTTGTTGTATGAAATCCAAGGAGGCGCTAACTCTTGTGGGTAGGGGGTCTCGCTCTTGTCTGTCATCACCTCTAATGTGATTCTGCATGACAAAAAAAAGTAGTTGCCACAGCACACACTGTGGGAGCAGCTATAAGGTAGTGATTGTATCTTCCACTTTTATCTGTTTTATGGCAGGTGGCGATCAGAGTTAAGGAGCAATACCACCACCCACAATGTTGTGAGTCAGAGAGTGTTAGTTACTGGCACTGGATTATTTATGAGATTATAATATGTGTATTATCCATTCATTCATTCATTCATTCATTCATTCATGCATGCACACACACCAAGAGGTGCTTAGGGAGCCACAGTGGAGGCGAGGTGATGCTGAAGCCTGTCCCAGTGCTCACAGGGTGAAAGGTGGAGAAACACCCTTGTTAATCGCAGGGATAATATGTCAGTATTTCATTTTTATATCATGATTTATAAAAAGATTACGATTATCGCCAGGAGCAGTATATTGTGACACCCCTTGCTGTGAAAAGATCTTATGACAACTACACATCAAATGATAATTAGGAAAGAAAAGAATTTCTGATTGCGTGGGAGTGCTGGATTGAGCCAGCATGACAATCATTCATTCAGCTACTGTGTGTGAAATGGGGAAAATGCAAATAGAGTGGAAGAAACAATTGAACGTTGGAAAGCCGTGATAATCTGTTTGCTTCCCGAAAGTCAGCAACAACGCAAAGAGTAACGACAACCTAAAAGTGTGGCTTACGTTTATTTTCTTATAGGCACTGCAGAATTCTGACTGAAATCGTTTTTTACGTACATTTCCTCTCAGACAGCTGAACAAAGCGCTATGCCAGGATGCCAATCACAACAGACATCATTTACCCATCAATCGTAAAGGCATAATAGTGTTTGTTCCTTAGAGACCAGTAGACTTTTTTGGATATCTTGAAGCAGAAGTTTCTCTTTATTCAGAGACTCGCTGTTGGCAGCTGCAGCCTTCAAAAAGTTGTCTGACTAGGACAGTGATACATTGTAGCTTATATACATTTAGGGGCAGTGCTTAGATCTAAAGATAAAGCACCTGAGTGACGACCCCAAACAAAGCATGCAAATGAAGTATTCAGGTACAGCAGCCAGCACCGTTCACACCAGCCCTAATCCAATCTTCACAGCTAACCACAGACTGGGCAGAAGTACCAAGAGCCATTCCAAACAAAAGCAGTAATCTACAATAAGAGGACAGGAACTGGCCGGCACCTTGTGCTTGATTAGAATTATCTGTCTGATGTCATCATATTTCTAAAACACAATGTACTGCACCTTAGGCTTTCATGTGCTGCTGTGTCAGAACATAATATCTGCATATTTTAAACAGTTTCCTAAATTTGTAATCCTACAGTAGCCAAAACCAATGTACTGAATTCTGATAGAAAGGCTGGGGAAAAACTCTCACCACTGTTTAAATATCTTACACCACAGAAATGTTATAGGTAGGAAAAATAAAGTAATATGAGTCCTTAGGGTTCCAAAGTCCTTCTTACTGGAACTGAAGAAACAATACAAGAAAGGAAGGCACAGGGAAAAAAACTCACAGAAAGGACAATATATTGAGCAGAGCAATAAATGTCAGCACTGTATGTCAAGATAAGTGTAGCAGGGAAAGGGTTTCAATGTGTGATTGTATTGACATTTTCTATTGACTTTTCTTATCTCTTATTGCTTTACTGGGAAAACACTGATGAGCTATGGCAGGTGTGTTGAACTGATCTGAGGCCAGCAATAAAAAAAACAGTGTGATAAAGCCTGATTAAAAGAAACCACAGTGATACTGGCAAGCTATCCTTTGGAATGATGACCATAAATAAAGTTCCAGGAGAGACTGAGTGTTTTATACAGTAGAGAGCAGCACAGATATATGTGTGTATGTGTGAGTGGGTGTGTTTCAGTTGGGTGTGATGTGATTTTTATGCCAGCTTTGTTTTGAAATGCTTATAGACACCCCCACCCCCTTTTTCTTTTGTGTTGTGTCACTTGTCATCAATTTTTTTTTTCCCTTTAAGCTCATTTGCTTAAACATAGAAAAAGGGCTCTGGAGACGTGTAAGTTGCTGGTGCGGGAGGAAAGAAGAAGCCTGTGATATACTCACACAGATCACATGCGTGCATGCTTTGGTTGCCTCAGCAACTGCTAAGAGACGACAAAAGACAGAGTCCTTGAGATGGTGGCAGTGCTGAATGGGTTTGAGGCAGGAGTGAATGGAACGATGGCAATACTCACTGCGTTCGCATGTGTGCACGTGTGTGTGTACGTGTGTGCGCGCATACGTACGTGAATGTGCTACCAATATGCACCTGTTCTGAGTGATATGCAGCACCTTCTAGTAAGTGATGCTGAAACTGTCAGCTTGAGAATTGAGCCTTTAAAAAAATTTAGACGTCACTCGTATGCAATACTGGCTGTCAAGAAAGAAATTACTTAAACTTCATATAGTTTATTGACACATGCTTTACTCCTTGGTTGTGGCAGTTAGGTAAAGCTAGTGACAGCAGTTAGATATACTATGTATACTATCCTATGTGTTTATATAATTACCTATTTAATCATGAACTGTTTTTCCAATAACTGTTTTTCCTTTTGTTGCAATGACAAGAAAATTACAGTGTGAATAAACTGCACCATGCTTTTGTTATTACTGAAGTTAACTGTGTTTTCTGAAGCAGGGTTTACATTATCGTGGCAAATGTATATACAGCAACAAGATTCAAATTCTCCAAACCACCCAATAGAGTAATTCAGATGAACACCCTTACACATTTATAACTGATTATCTTATGATTAAAAAAAAAAAAAACCTGAAGTCTGCATTTTTAAATTCTATAGTAGGATGCCTAAAAATTGCCTACTGTTCAATGGTTGCATTTGGAAGTCAGTGCAATGCAGGGTCGGTACATTTGAACTTCTGCTGCTATTTGCTGTGCATCCACCAACAAAACAAGTACTTTGCTGTGATCGTGTAAACACTGCTTAAGGGTTGACATGCAAAAACATTCTTGTTCATTTAGAGCCATTATTTCTTTCCTTTGCTTTCATGACTACATGACCCTTAATTTCAGTTTCCAGGCAGATGATCGCATTCGTATGGAGAAGCGAGAAAGCACCCAGTTCGAGTATCCCACTGCCATGCTGACCGTCAGAAACTTCTACTCCAGCACGTCTGCTCAGAAACCAGGAAATCCAGAAAAGGGTAATTCTTATTCTCTGTCTGTGTGTATATATGTGTCGAGATACAGCAAGTATCATTTGTTATACTAGCTACTGCATCTTGCAGTATACTTAAACGTGTTGGTGAATGATATTGTTAGAAACATATCTGAATTATTTTGGCCATTATTGTTGGAAAACATGAATGCCCTGATCAGCACCGCATGTAAAACAAGTATTGCAGTTTCACTCTTACAGAGGTCACTATTTACATTTACTTTCCAGCCCTAGTATACAATAAATATATAAAAGACAGGATTATAGCCCGTCTGTTCTATTATTTGAAGTGAAGTGAAAGTGACCATTTGTCATACGTGAACACACCACTGCACACAGTGTGAACAGCACGAAATTCAACCTCTGCATTTAACCCATTCACCAAGTGAAGCAGGGGGCAGCCAGGAACACAGCGCCCGGGGTGCAGTGTGTGGGGACGGTACCTTGCTCAGGGTACCTCAGCGGTGCCTAGCAGTCTTGGGGATCAAACCCGGACTTTCTGGTCGCAGGGTGGATGCCTTAACCACTAGGCCACCCAACTGCCCCATATTTCCTTCCATTTGGTCAATAAATGAAATGAACCACCATAGGACCACCATAATACCAACAATAACTGCTTATTTTTTTGGTCGAAGGCCATTCATAGCAGAGCAGTTTACACCATGGTGGTGGATGCTAGTATCTGCTGTTCACTGTATAACGCCAGCTGTATGTTGGCAGGTGTTTCTGAAAAAAATGCCAGTGAGTGTAGGTGCAAGCTCTGTGCGGTTAATACACTTGCATTGTGTGTGTGTGTGTGTGTGTGTGTGTGTGTGTGTGTGTGTGAGTGTCAGCACTTTTTGATACCTGACCACCTCCTGATAGTCATCAGACTTGTCTGTCTGGCTTATTTTTTTTGAACGTGGAGTTATTTGGCCAAGATGCCTTGGACTTCAATGTGTGGGCTTTGTTCTGTAATTGAAAAATCATTCCCTGAGAGACAGGCAGCAGGGAGATCAATGGCTGCTGTCTTTAGGTTGGAGGTGCGGGGGACGAGCCGGGGTTGCTGTCCCTGTCAGAACGGGGTTTAAATCACCCCGCTTCAGCCTGTTTGCCATCCTCTAGACACCACTCATTACCTCTCTGTGTCACCAGCTGTAATCCGCTCTCTGATGGCGCCCCGTTTTCTTCATGGCACGGCTTCAGCTCTTTAATAAAAACCTGTTGACAACAGCCCATTGTTTTTCATCTGGCCAAGGAGTCTCTAAAACTAAACTTGACTATAGTTTGAAAGCCTTTCGTTGATAAATCTGAGCTCAGAAACTTTCTCCCCAATTTCAGAGCACTCAAGAACTCAATTTTTGGTTTTTGATAGATTTGCTGAGGGGACGGCAGGTTTTTGAGCCGATATTTTCTTGAAGTAATCAATGCTTTTGATTTTATTGTGAAATAGTCTTGTCACGATGCCTACTTCGCTATTATAATATGAAAAATATTGATGTACAATACCATTTTGAATACCAAAGACAGATGAAAGGGTGAGCATGTCCAGGTAAGCCTAAGATTTCCTTCAGTGAATCTTGAATATAAACCAGTGTTCTTAATACAAAATCCAGACTACAGCATTCAAAAGCCAATTACATAAACATAGTGTGACTAGCATCTGTAAACAGAAGAATAAATCATTTTGCAAAGTGTTTGTAAGGTAAGTACAGTTGCTTATAAGCCTCATATACTTTCCCATTCAAGAGTCAAGAAAAGTCTAGTCCAACTAAAGTGAGGTATGAGTTCACACAAACTGTGCTGATAGAGTGATGGGAGAGAAAGCAACTTTAAAATTCAAATTCTTTATTTTTAATGAATTATTTGAGTTGTTAAAGCAACAACAGCCATTCCCAATAGCTGACTGAAGCTTAGCCCCAGAAAAAGAAAAATGAGCTCTGACACATGGGCCTCCCCAGGTGGTCCTTGTGGATTTTTGACTAGAACGGCGCTTAGGAAAGACTCGAGAGGTCAGAAAGACTGGAGAGGGCTCGTTCGAATCTGAATCTCAATAGCTCTGCTATTGGTTACTGCCTACTATTGACGTGGAAATATACCAATCACTGTGTAATAAAGGTTTTATTAGAAGGTGTACCTCTTCATAACCACAGATGTGTTAGCATTGGATCTGGAGGGGAAGGATAACTCTGCTAGTTGGAAAGGGTGTGTTGTGTGATTCTGCCTTCTGACACCGCAACACTTTTGTGATTCTGAATTTGTTTTTATGCTTCTCAATTTTGTTTTTGTGCTTCTTAATTAGATTTTGTGATTCTCAATTTGATTTTGTGCTTCTCAATTTCGTTTTTGTTATTCTTAGTTTGTTTTTGTGTTTCTCACTTTTATTTTTGTTTCTGAATTAGTTTGTGTTTCTCAATGTGTTGTTGTGTTTAGTCATTTGTTGGTGTGGTTTGCACTTCAGGGCCACCGTATAATTCTGAACGATTGTGTAAAATAGACTCAATTTGTCTCAAATTAGTGCTAATTAATATACTTAAAAGTGGGCAGGTGGGAACGGCATATACTGGGGTTGACATATTGATGTTTTGTCATAGTGGCACTGCTGCTAATGAGTAATGGTCTTTAAACACCCAAATGCTTTTCCCAAATGTTTTCAGGACATAAATGTGCTTGTTGGTTTGAAATAGCATGCTAAATACAAAGTCCTGCTCCTTGAGACTTATTTCTTGTCCTTACTGACCACTATTGGTCATATATATGTACTTGAAAGAATAATTTACAATAAGAGGTTGGTATGGATGCAGTCCATACACTATTTTGAGTGTGGCCCAAATATCCAGTAACTCAAAGAATCAAACCTGTTTGTTGTGATGCAAGTACAATGCTGGCATACACAAAACCATCACGTCTTAATTTTAAACGCTTTTATGGTAATGAGCATAAACTCGTCAAAACATCCAGAGTACCCCGTTTATATCGTTTCCACCTACTGGACATATTTCGAACTGCGGTATTTAAAATACTTTTAGAATTATAGTTAATTGTAAAATGTAAATATTTTGGGAACAAGTTTTGAATATTCATTCAGAAAAAAACACAAACCCTTTTGCTCCAGCTGTATTAAGTTATTAATTAGGCAAAACTTACTCTCATACCAAGGTAGACACTGAGCTGGACTAGGGTGTGTTGAAAAATATGGTTTATAAGGTTTAGCCAATTGCTGTTTGTCATCAAAAGCTCAGCAGCTTGTTTTGGTTTAGGTATCCCAAGAACAATTTAGGTTTTAAAAGAAGGCAAAGCTTTCATGGGCATTGAGGTTCTGTTTATCCTGTTTATCCTTGTAAATAGGCAATACCAGAGCTTAGAGATCTGCTGCAGTCCCTTAGATAATTAAAAAGCAAACAATGATAATCAAACATCAAACAGTGTACTCACAAGCATGCAGAGCAACAAAAGAACAAATTGTATGTAGATGCTTAATGTCCAATACCAGCATGCAAAACCAAGTGCTTTTATGTTTTTTTTTACAGGTTCCTGTTCATTCTATCTGAGCTTAGAGAGCCCAGTGATTTGCTGTTTGGGCCCAGTGATCAATTATCTGACCGAGTTCAAGCTGGAGAGAGTTCTGCTATGTTCCAGGTATATTAGAAACATATTCTGCCAATAATTTATCTATCTGCTTGCTTCTACACCTTATATCGCCAATACAGCCCTTTAAACAAGTTCAAATCCAAAATACAGGAAGCTCACAGCTTTTTTTTAACTCCTTGATTATGTCAAAATGCGTCATTCACCTTCTTTGTTAGCGGATCCTTTTTATGGCATCATTTTAAAATCAGGAAGTATATGCATGTTCATTATATAGACGTGCTGTTCAAAAGCCTCACGTTTCAACAGGGTGCTAATTAGGAAGTCATTACGTGCAAACATCGTCTTTTATTAGTTCTTTTCTTCTGCACTACCAAAGCTTAACCGCCACGCTTTGAAGCATAATGTGCCTGATGAGTCCCTTTTGATTTGCTGTTTTCCCCTCTTAATCTGCTCACATACCTCACAGCTGTTTCTGTAGCGGTGTCACATATAAGCCTAAACAAGGGCCACTAGTCTTTTTAAGCCACTATTGGAGGGCAGGGAAGGCTTATTCCTCATCTGTGTGACAGTTTAGGGTGGTGAGAAAGTTGTCTGAAACACGCTGTAATTAAGGATTGATTAAGGGGATTGTTTTACAAGAAATAACAGGGCCCTGACCTCGCAGGCTTTCAGAAAGAACCTTAATTAGCATGTAGCACAGTCAGAAATGAAAGCTTTGCACTATACAATTTGTCTTTGCCATGTACTACGTCTTGCCTCTGGGGATCAGGATTTGCATGGCTTCCTTCCATACAAGGTTTATTAATGGGGGAAAAAATGTAAGTATCAATTTTGAAACACTTTTGAAATGCCTTATGGCAAAGATCTTATGTCATGATGCTTAAGGACTATTTTACGACACAAGATACGTATTATTATCAAGGTATGTGTATCAAGATGGGTTTTTTTTGTCCTGTGTTACCTACCTGTGGGTTCCTCCAATAATATGAATCATTGCTGGGAGCTATCATGTACTTTTCCTGAAACGTATGAAACGCACCTACATTATTTTGACATTTTGTTGTGCTCTCTTAGACTCCTGGCCATTTTTGCCTGTGGCATCACTGGGGACTGCACTTGCGATTTCCCAGTGAAAGGGACAATGCTTTGACAGTTGCACTGGTGGAGATGTTTTTGTTTAGTTTGCGAACAAGCAAAACAGTAGTGCCACACAAATAAAGGCTATAATAAAGCATGAACAAGATTCATTTTTAATTCAGTGTTCTGGCCCTGCCACACCGAGCTGTGCCCTCTGGCCAAGAGCATCGCTGGCCAACTGTTGCCTGTAGTTTGGACAGGGTTTGTAGGCGATGCTCATTTTCTCAGCGCAGTTTTGACCAGACTGAAATTTAGTCTAGTAATATGAGCTCATATACAGCAGCCAATCACCCGTGCTGCTAATCATTTTTCTGTTCTATTCAGAAGCGCAGTTTTCCACCACATAGACGATATTTACTTAGAATAATAAAACCTCCTGTGTCCTTCCATCATCAGTCATATGTGTTACAAGACAGTATATTGTAGAAAATAGTGAGATGAACCAAATCGATGCTTTATTTGAGCTAACTGGCTGGTCCAGAGTGGGCTACAGAAATAAAACCCTTGTCAAGAGATGAACCGGGGAGCAGCAAAGTCTGCATTAATTTGCTGCAGTCGGATAGGTCACCTCCCACCTATAAGCAGAACAGCAGGGGAAGTGCCATAACAGTACTGATGGGGGTAATGCTTGTTAAATGTCTTGGGGAGAAGGATGCATTGTATAACATCTGGCTCGAATGTGTCTCAGACCACCTCTTGAGGTGACTGGAGTGTATTGGGTCTGTTCAAGCATGCATTTTTATGTGGCTTGGCCTTATGAAATAACCAGGTGTAAACAGGGTCTTGGGTTGCATCAGTTCTTCATGATCACCTTATGGAACCAGTCTATTCACTGTTAGACTGGTTTTACATGCTCTCATTATCCAATCCAATTCAATGCAGTGCTCTGAACACGTACCCAGGATGTGCTCAGAAAACTATATTGTGACTTAATTCATGCACAGATGATCACATGTAAACAGATTGCTCACTACCAAGTTTTTTTTCCTTCTAGTTCATTTAAACAGTTATCAAGTGATGCAGACCACATGTTGCTCAGTGCCACCACAATGAAGAACCTGGAGATCTTTTGTAACCAGGTAAAGTGTCTCTAGCATCTAAGGGAGAAAAACTGTGTTGTAGTGTTTTTGTGTTGTACAAATACAAATGTGCATATACACACATTCCTGAATTGCTGCACACAGTGTCTTGTGATTTATTCATATTCGTGTCTCCTGGCGATGTAATGACCACACACATGCGAACACAAAGCCGTGTGTTTTTCCCTAACTCATCTCAGCGTGACTCACTTAATTAGCACCGCTGCTGTGAAATCATAACAATATTTCCTCGTTGCGGGCGTTTGTGTAATGCCAGCGCGGGTGCTGTCAGATTAATGACCTCCTGCTCTTTTCTCCCAGACCACAGGTTCAGTGAAGGGCAGTCTGCTGTGGGTTCTGGACCATACGCACACTCCATTCGGCAAGAGGCTGCTGAAGAAATGGGTCAGCCAGCCCCTGAAGTCTGCATCGTGAGTCTCCAAAAACACCTTTACGTTCTGTAGAATATATGTACTATTCTGTGCTCAGTTTTCTTGCCTTTTTTTTTCTAAATCCCAACGGTGTTACTAGTGACAGTATAGCAATGAATGTTGATGGGTCACCCCATCCAACACCTTTGGGACGAACTGGAATGGAGAATGTGAGCCAGGCCTTCTCATCCAACATCAGTGTCTGAACCTCATACTGTACAGAATGAATGGGTGCCAATTCTTACTGAAACTCCAAAATCTTGTGGAAAGTCTTTAAAGAAGCGTGGAAGCTGTTATAGCTGCAAAGGGGGACCAACTCCATATTGAAGTTGGTTGTTGTTTAGAGACTCTCTATAATGAAATCAATATGATTCTTTATAATGATATATCCAGGATTGTAGATGTTTTTACAATTCCCTTACTCAGAATAATTTATTACAATAACGATAACATACCATGCTGACCCACTTAACACCCTTCACAAAACAAGTACTGGTGCATTACAGTATTGTGACTACATCAAAGCTATTTAAAAAGCTAAATATCAATGCATATTATTAGAACAGGTACCGACTTCAGAACTGATTGATAAAGTGCAAATGACTCAATTGGCAAAATGGTTTTTAACTGTTTTTTAATTTTAATTGTGTTCTCTAAAAGCCTCCCTGATGCTGATTGTATTTGGCAATGCATCACTTCACAGAATTCAAATACCCGATTTCTGCTTTAAGTTGATTTTCAGTGAGACTCTTTGTATTTATTATTATGGCTTAGGGAAGATTGGGCACATTTTAGGAGCCGTTTATGCAGAAATGAATTTCCTGCCATTTGTTTTGCAAACTATTTCACACAGCTGTCTTTTCATTGCATCTGGAAAGAGGGCTGCCCGTGTGGATTATTGGAGAACTCTGCCATTTGTAGACATGAGATAAGCCCAGCTTGCCTTTATTGGGGCTTAAACCTTCTATAAAACCTTCTTTTATGACCTTTCACTTTTCCCTCCAAATTTAGATTTTATCCCTCATGATGTATTTGCTTTCTTGGCTCCAAAAAGGAAGTTATATATTTATTGTTTAGTTTCCCAGAATTAATGTTTTGCAATTGTCTCCAAAGAATGACCAGTCCTATGCTGCCGTAACACTGTTTAATGGGATTTTTAATGCTGAAACAAACCTTATATCAAACTGAAATTTGCTTTCAAACAATGTGAACATATGAATGAGCCATAAAGAAATAGTATTACAATTCAAGGGAAAAGAAAGATTGGTTGAGAGGTCAGAACAGTATATCTGTTAACATTCTCTAACCTTACTTTATGAATATTCTGAACAATGTCTTCTAAAGGCACCAGGAAGTGCAGTAAGTTTAGTTTAGTTCTGCAAGTAAACAAGCCCTTAGTTGTCATAAAAGGTTTTGTATTCTTTGCTTAGTTGGTTATTCCTTATGGTACGCTACAAAGATGGGCACATATAAAAGGTATTTGTCAGATTTCCATCGTTTTTGCATATGTCACATCAAACGGTGTCATTCTCTTGCAAAATGTAATATAAGTCAAACAGTTCCACAAAATGTTTTTAAATGACTGACTGTATTACTCATGTGAAAACTAGTTTGTTTAGTGTACAGTAAACCCCCAGTTTTACGCGGATCGGGACTCGTGGATCCAGTCACACGCTTTTTTTTTTTTTTTTTTTTTTTTTTTTTTTTTTTTTGGGGACGAAACTGATCGTTTTACGCGAAAATATTCAAAACAACGCGGAACCTGCAAATATTCTCCGCCTTTTTTGCTTTTTCATGGCAATATGTTTTTTTTTAAAACTCATTTTAGTTCCTCTGGCCCCCCGTGCATGGCTGTAGGGCTCTGGGAGCACATCTGGGAGCATATTTAGGGTTTACACTATAAAAATAGGCATTTTTAATTTTTTGACAAACACAATGCGGTTTTTCATTATACGCGGGTACTCGTGTAACGTAACCTCCGCGAATAACTGGGGCTTACTGTACTTCCACAGAATTTCACTGGGGATCAAATCTGGAAATGGTTTGGGATTGCTTGAGAGGGTCGTAATAAACAATTTAAGCATGAATTTGCTCTGCACTAGAAAGTCCTGCAGGAGAATGTCCAGTCATCTGTCGATGATATGAAGCTAAAATGCAATTGAATTGTGCTGGAAGACAGTGATCCAAAAACATTGCACTACAGCCACCACGCTTGTTAGTTTTTCCCCAGATGTAACAGTACCCGTACCCGTACCGTATCAGTGGGGTTTTTTTTTTTGTTTTGTTTTTTTTAGAGCCTTGGTTTTTATCAAATATCTTTATGCTTCTCTTGGTTTGCAGTGGTTAGTAATTCCCATGAATAGCAGTTGTGCCCAGTCTCTTTCTAATGCTGGAATCATAAACACTGACCTTATCAGAAGGAATTTTGGTATTCTGGCCCCTCCTCGGAAGATTCACCACTATTAAAGGTTTTTCACTGTAGTCCCAGAGCCTTATACTCCCTTCCAGACTTGTGTTTTCATAACCTTGTTTCTTTCTTCTTTTTCATCTTTTTTTTTATCTTGTTTAGAGCTTCTAGTCTAATTCTCATAGTTAAAATTTAAGTTGACAGGGTTGGCAGTTGTCCACTAAATTTCTTTAATTGATAGACTGATAAATTAAAACTTTTTTTCTCTATGTCTTGTATTTAACTTGGCTTGAAGATCTGAAATTGATACATGTCACAAATGTGACCTGGCTCTCTCCACTCCTTCTCAGTGAGATCAACTCTCGTCAGGATGCGGTGGCCGAGATCCTGTCTTCAGAGTCCAGCGTATTACCCTCCATCCAGACCCTGCTCACTCGCCTGCCAGACCTGGAGAGGGGCCTCTGCAGCATCTACCACAAAAAGGTATGGCCAGCTTGTCAATATGAAGAGACTGTAGACCAAGCAGGACCAGTGTGTTGGCAAAGCAGAATGTTCTATGATTCCTCTTCTGTCTATACCTTATAAATATTGTAAAAGAGCAGATACTTAAAATCTGCTGCTGTTAAGATAAAGTATTTAACATTAAGTAGAGCTTGACCATTACATTTATGGAGAAATAAACTGAAACAGGAGAGAACTGTGTTGGGAAACTCCTCTTGGTGTGGTCTCAGATGAAATGGGAAAAACACATTTCCTGTGCTTTGGTAAAATGTTGACGTGCAGAATCTGCCTTTTGCCCAGGGCACCTGATTTGCCTGGGGCATCTGACTGGAACATGCCAGCGTGGGGCCAAGGAGAATGCCACCACAGAGCAGCTAAACCAGCTCTAAACTTAGGAAGTTATTCTTTTGCTTTGTAAGAAACAGCCATTCCCCATGCAGACGACTTCAGGGACCTGTTCCAAATACACCATTCATGCCACACCCTGCATTAAAAATTATTCTTGAATAAGATCAGACTGCAAATTGCTAAGGTCCTGACAATGTAGTGAACCGGGGTAGAGATCATTTGTTATAATGTCTGTTCGAAGCTATGGAAGAGTGTCTTTGGGACTTTGATGGCTTTTGACAACTTGGACAGTATCAGGGTTGTAGTTGGGTTTCTTGCTGCTATTCAGACATACATTTATTCCTTGATTGAGCATATGAGGCTCTTATTTGTATGTATATATCCATAATATATGAGTTGATTTAAGATCAGTTCAATGCCAGGATGCCGGTTGTGCACTTTGTAGTCTTTTAGTCCTTAGAAAATGAGTGGCACGAAACTGTGCAACAAGTGGTAGTTAAATGGAAGTTCCCCTGGTTTGTTGCTCGCGGTGTTTGTTTTGTGTTTCCATGTAATGCAGAACCAAAGTTATTGTATAAAAAAAAAACACATAATGTAATAAAACCATTACTGGTCTGTTTGAACAAATTTCCTTTACTTTAGGTCTTAGAAATAAATAGGAAAAAAACAAGATCTGATCTTTGAACCCGGTAGAACTTTCAAGATGGTCTCCGTCCACAAGTGGAAGGAGAAAACACGCAGAGAGAGGGGGTCCTGAGAGTGGCTGAGTGGCGTAGCGCCAGGGTTTTATTTGTTTTTATTTGTTGAAATTCAAGCTGTACAATATATCGCAAATTTACCGCCATTGCGATATCAACATGCACAGTATACGTGTTGTGAAAAAATATACATATCGCATTTATTAACTGCAATAAATGGTGTCTTTCAAATCTCTTCACTCAGTGCCACAGAGAAGAGGGCAAAAAATCACTGGACAGGTTCTTCATCTTCTGTGCTACTGTTATAGATTGTTCCTTTTTGCTATTTTTTTCTGACTAAGAACTTAAATAAAAGTAAACATATTTTAAATTAGTAAGATGTAAGATGTAAAGTAAGATAAGTAAGATGTAAAATTATTTTTTAAATATTTCATTTTTTTCCCCAACAATGTTCAATGGTTCAAATGTTTTATGGGAGGCATTAAATGCTCTTGCAACGCAACACTCAACAACATTATCACTTGTTTTCATAATATCGTGCAGCCCTAGTTGAAATCATGTTTTACTTAAGCACTATCTTTGAAGCTGCACTTAATTGATCAAAGAATTCCAGCAATTGACCAAGCCTAATAACTTGCATGTCAAACAGACCGGAAGTATGATATCTTCAGCTTTACTTGATGCACACACTGAGTGCTGGCTTTACCATATCTGTTTCAGAGGCTTAAGAAATGAAAATCTGTTTGATGTTTTGTCTCCACTTCTAACTTACGCTAACCTGTCAAAGACTCGTTGCCCACCCTTTGCCCTCATAATTAGAAAGCTTCATTTCTTTTCCTTTTGAATGTCTCCTTGGATGCATTCATTTTCAGAATCCGTCGGGTAAGCTAAGGGGCCGGTGCTCAATGGTGTGTGCACTTTGAATTGCTCCATTAGCGTAATGAAAAGAGGGCGAAGTGGATGGTCATTGTTTGGAGGTGTGTGGATGCTGGAAAAGCAGTTAGGGAGAAAGGTTGTCTTCATCAACCTGGCGTCACCTGGCTATTTCTGTGGCGTCATTCAGCACCACAGGACCAAATACCATTTTATATGCCTATGTGAAAGGAATCAAATCAATAGTAACAGCAAGCTGTATGCCTTGTGTTGGTACTAAATCAAACATTCAAAGGCTGATTTCTAGACAGATTTTCATCTAGGTGTTACACAAAGTGGTTGAGGATTGAGTGCTAAGAAAACCAGGCTAAAATTGAACAACAGGGTTTTAACAATGTGTTTTAGGTGTAATATGATTTATCATTCTAAGAATTTGGTTTAATTTTGGAGTTATGTTTCTTCCTAGAAAAGTCCAAAGTCAAAGTGAACTTTATTATCATTTCCCCGTACACAAGTATACAGGGAAACGAAATGTATACTTGGAAGAAATAAGATTTAGAAATAAAAAAAATAGAAATACAATAGACAGACAAGACTAAATTAAATAAGCCCTAACCTCTTTTTGGATTTCTTTATTTGTTTGGCCCAGGTTCTCGGTATTTCCTTTGAATCATTTGCCTTATTAGCTTTTTCTTTTTTGACTCCCATTAATATTATCCTTTTATCATCTTTATCCCTCATATGATGTGAAAGTGAGCATTCTGTCATACATGAACACACCACGGAACACAGTGTGAACAGCACAAAATTCTTTCACCAAGTGAGGCAGTGGGCAGACAGAAACACAGCGCCCAGGGAGCAGAGTGTGGGGGCGCTAGCTTGCTCAAGGGTACCTCAGGGGTGCTTAGCAGTCTTGGGAATTGAACCCACAACTTCTTGATCGCAGGGTGAATGTCCTAACCACTGCACTACCAGCTTTATTCCCTTCATTTAGAAAACATTCCAAGCACACACTCAATGACCAAAAATATTGAAATGAAATACATTACTTTTAAAAATCACTCTATTTCAAAGTGATGTGAGATGCAGTCAGATGAACCAGTCAGATGAATCACATTTTCCAATGTTTCTTGCTTTATCATTTATGATTTCCTTTCGCCATATCACCCAGCTGATCACTCATGCAATTCATACATTTTTCATGCTTGGAGAACCCCCCCCCCCCCCCGATGTATCCATCATGTAAAGTGATGTAGAGTGTAACAGACCCCTCTGCTGCTCAGGAAGGCCAGCGGTCAGCATTGCAATGAATTGTGCCTTACCCAGCTCTTCAAAAGTTTCCTTTGTTCTTTTACCCCACATATGTACTGAACTGTGCACTGGCTGGAATTTCATTCCATGATCAGAATCCTGTGGCTCCTGCAGGTTTGAGAGTGATTGGAATTCACAATTTGTCTTGACTTCAGGAGTAGAACGCATACAGACTACACAGCTATATGCGGTTTCAAAGTGAAAACCAAAAATACAGTCACATCCAATGCATGGTCAGACAGACAAACCATGAACTGTGGATTTTGTTTTCAGTTATGAATCATTACATCACTGATGGATTTGTATTATTTCTGATTTCTCAACTTTTCATTGCTTGTTGTTCTTGCATACCCTAAGTTATGCTGAGGTTTACTCTGATAAAATGGACGTCATGCTTTCCCTGAAAGACCCTTGGAAAAAAACAGGTTTAAGGTTTATTTCGTTCTTTGATATTGTGGTGGCCTAGAGGGTTGGATTTTTGCCTCTGGACCAGTTGTGGGTTTGAATCCAACCTTTAGTACACCACCACTGGGTCCCTGAGCAAGACCCTTAAGTTGCTCCAGGGAGACTGTCCCCTGTAATTAGAGAATGGAAGTCGCTTTGGATAAAAGTGTCTGCTAAATACCGTAAATGTAAACCTAAATGATATTTTCAGTATTATTGATACTGTACTGAAATCATTACACCAATAGACAACAATACGAGACACAACTGCGTTTTCATTGGCAAAATCATCCTTTTTGACCTCTGGTTCCTGTTCTATTGGCCTCGTCACATTCTTATTGAAGTATAACTTCAGAGATGGTATATAAAGAAGGGAACAAAATAGGCCCGCCGTTCTGTAATCCAGTATATTAGACTCATATAGTCATTCCATTGGGTATGCCATCGAGATGTTTTCCTGCAGCCTACGTGAAGCTACCACACTCTTGAATTTTAATGAACACAGGGAGGGAGTGTTTCTCCCACATCATTATGATTAGTTGCGATGACTGGTTGTGAGCTAGATATGCCTTTGGGAAATGGGCTACATGTGTATAAACAGCTGCAGAGTTCAAGCAAGGCTTTAATTGGCTCTTGACGTAGCTGGCCAGCATCGAAATATGGAGAAGACTGGTTTGCGTCTTCATTGTAAAGAGTTTTTGCTTCATTAGGTTTGATTAATAAGAGCATGCTGGGAGTAAACATGTTTAGAAATGTGCACATGCATTTGGTAGTGCTCAAAAGAGGGGAGCTGTTGTTTTCATCTTTATTGTTTTGTTTTTTGTGCGTCAGTGTTCCACTCAGGAGTTTTACCTCATCAGTAGCACGCTGGCCCGCCTGAGTACGGAGCTTCAAGCACTAGTTCCTGCAGTCCAGTCAGAACTCGGCTCCGCTCTTTTGAAGAGTCTGCTTCTAGACACACCCCAGCTCCTGAGCCCTGCCCACAATTTCCTCAAAGTACTGAATGAAAAGGCTGCCAAGTGAGTATGTGTTCGCTGCAAACACTGAGCCTAATCACAGAAAACACAGAATGATCTTGATGGAGATTGTCCATCAATGGTATCATTATTAGTAGGCATGTAAACTGGATAGAAGTAATACTCTAGCCTTTCCAACCTAATCCTTATCTGGCACACCAAATCCGTTAATTTCTCTGCGCTTGGAACGGAACTGAAAACCCACTGACCAGAAACTCACTTATAATAATGTAATCCACTGGGCAGTCGCTGAATTCCATGAATAAATGTTTAACAAAAGCTGTTACACAGCTTTCTCGTCTTGGGACGAGACCAACATGAGAGAATATCTTACCAAGGTTGTTCTTGTGAAGTTTTTATCCAACCTTTGAATACTAAATTCTATCTCTAAGGTTTTGTGGTATAGGCCTGCAAAATTAGTCTCATTAGACTCCATTCAGCTGCCCAGTGGCTTCTCTACTGAATGTATTTTCTTTTGAGAGTGAAATGTGCCTATTATTAAAACAATGGTTAATATATTTCTTTGCAAATGCACCAAAACTGTAGCAAAAGACAGTATCTTTGATACTGAAGAGAAGCCTTTAATCAGTAATAATCGAATTATCTGGTATAGTTCAACCATAAAATCTGCTATCTAATAATCAGCATTTCACCATTTTCTTCGTTGCTATTTTACCATCTGTCAAATTTTTAGGACTGGGAATAAGACTGAGCTGTTTTCAGACCTGACTGATTTTCGCATTATCCGAGAGAGGAAAGACGAGATTCAGGCTGTTCTGTCGGAAATTATGGCGCATCGACGAGAGCTTCGTCTCATCCTCCGAAACCCGTCACTGGACTACACCACTGTGTCCGGACAAGAGGTACAGGAAGAAGCCCGTCAGAGAGATCTCCTTCCTTTCATCTCCTTTCTCTGCCCCCTCTCTCTTTTCATGTCTTTTCTCTCCCTGAAAATAAAAGTCAAAGCTCTATGAGCGCAGAAGACTTGTGAAAAGAGCAAGTCAGTGTTTTATTTTTAAATGTCTGCAGACATGACTGGGGAATAATAATAATAATAATAATTTTTATTTATATAGCGCCTTTCCCGAGCTCAAGGACGCTTTACAATGGGTAAGGTA
>JBBPDB010000040.1:5897870-5916983 GCA_037974465.1 Brachypetersius altus
AGAAGATCAGAGCCAGAAGAGCGTAGTGAGCGGGTCGGGATGTAGGGGGTTAATAAATTGGAAAGGTAGGAGGGAGCTAAGCCGTGTAAAGATTTGTAAGTTAGGAGGCGAATTTTGAATTTGGGAAGAAAACATGGCAGTTCTGAACAACAGCATTACAATATAATGTTATACGCAGTGTTCAGTGCCATGTCTGCCATGAATATTGGCATTTTGAAGTTCTGAACACAGTGTAAAATTGCACTTTTTTATTTAATTGCACAGGTCAACCAAAAAAAAATTGATTTTAGATTTGCTTTCAGTATCAACATTTTGAATTATGAGTAATTTTAGATTTGCTTTTTTTTTATTATTAAACCACAGGAACCAATCAAGTAACTGTTTCAATATTTTTGTATGAAGTCAGATAGACGCACACTGTGGCATAGATATAATGATCTGTGTCATTCAGCTACCACTGTTTCTTCAAAACACTCAGTATATGATTTATTATTTGCTAATTATACCAACTATCATACAATATATAACCAGCTTCATCACAAACACTGTACATGTGGGGAAAATCTAAACAGATTTGAAAAAAGAACTACAAAACCCACATAAACTTATCTCTAGTGATTTTGTCCTGTTTTTTTTTTATTTATTAAAAGGCCAATGCACAGTTGATCCCCCAGTGTTTCTATAATGGGCTGAACATATTTGACTTAATCTAAACCTTCAAACCTCTCGGGGTGTTTCAGTAGCCATGGCCTCATCTAAGCAGCTGACCAAGGGTCTGAAATTAAAGATAATTTACTTTTATAAAGCAAGAGACCAAAAAAACTACTTAAGTACTTCCTGCTTGTAACTCCCTGCTTCTTGCAGTGCTTTCACTGTTTGAAATGTCATTTAGATATGGAGGATAAAGAGAACTCCAGACAAAATCAAGGACACTTCTGTGGGGGAAATACTCAGAGAGTGTTCTGGTCAGCAAAGTGAAACTACACTTCCGGACAAGAATAGTGATAACATTGACCCACTATGCAGTGTTGTTGAAAACATTGATCTCATACATGATCAGTGTATAATGTAGGCAGGAGAACACTTCACAAATCAGACACTGTGCAAGTCCTGTAGTTTGATAAATCAAGAATGATACTCTTGCCTCACACCACCAAAGGAATGAATGGGGGGAAGAGAAAGAAGAACCATTTTAATAAATAAACAGCTTGTCAGCTCTCAAGGCTGAGGGTGAATCTATTAAGCTTTGGGGCTGTGTGCAGCCAGTAGTACAGGAAGTGTTGGAGGGGATAAGACTGAATATCCTGGACACCAATGCCCCACAGTCAGTGGGTGAGAAAGATGATAGTTCCTTAATCAAGAAGCTGCAGACAAGAAACCTATTAGAGGTTGTGATTTTAAACAGGGGGTGAAGCACTGACTAAAAGGGTGCCCTAACTTATGCATAGGGCACATTTAATGTTTATGTTCCAGTATATATCATTCAACAAATAAACAACTGAGAGGCAATGTGTTTAGCAGAAACGTTGAATACCCTACAGTGTCAGTTTTAATGAAATCAACAGAGTGTATAATTTGACCAGGGATCTCCAGGTTTTTGGATATTCAAGTTCAAATATCCAGACTTTCAGTTTTCACCGCTTGTTTGAGGAAAGCTACGCTTGAGAAATAATTAGTATTAAACTACTGTGCAGAAGGTAAAAAGTCAGTCTCTGAAATGTCACGGTTTGCATGCAGTCCCAAGCCTGCTTCTTCATCTGTTCCGTCTTCTTACCACTCATGCATGAACAACGGGTTCTTGTGGTGTGCCGTCACTGGCCCTTTGTCATCGCCGTCTCGCACCAGTCGAAATCATTCACATTGCCCATTTTTCTTTTTGACCACTTTAATCCTCGTTTGGTGCCTGTACGTTTGCGTCAGCGGATGCGACTCAAGAGGCGCGACCCTCGCTTTTATAATCAAACGCTGTGCTCCAGTGAAGGGGTTTGCATTGTGACACAGTAATCAGCAATCAGACCGTCTGAGCCGGGAGTAAAGCCGCGTTCACATAAACTTTTCCACTGTGTGGACGGTGTTCATTTGCAGTGAAAGCTGCATTCTATGATACATTTACAGCCACTTCTTGCTTTGTATTTATACTGCAGTGACTACTTTTGGTGCAAATTATATTTCATTTCTTAAACTTTTTATTATCGTAACATTTGACAGTGACTGAAGCTTCATGCTTGGCAAAGCTGCCAAGTGATATTTTTGTAAAGCCAGAATTCTTTTTTTAAACCTTTTGATCTTTTTGAAAGTGCCGCTATGTCTAGTTGACACCACTGTTCTCTTTTATGTAGAATTGATTGAGGTGGGTATAACTTTAAAACAAAAAGGAAAGCAAAATCAAATATTATGTTCTTGATTTTCACCTGCGTGTCATATGTTAGACGTACAAATGAAATATTTACTTGATCATGCAATTGTTTTGTTTTATAACTAGTAATGCTGTAGCTTGAGTATTATTTCAAATGGCTTTATTGGTTCAAAAGAGAATGTTATCAAAAACATTTGTTTAACTCTGCTTTTTGTTTGTGTTTCTCACTCCAAGCTCATTGGCAGAAATGGAGACATTCTGTCATAAACATAGACTTCACTCATCAGTTGAAACCACGTTTGTGTTGGCGTGTAGGGGAAGAGATATGATTTGAACTAGAAATGCTGAGTGCTATTGAAGCATGTAGTGTATGTATTTATGTATATGTATCTCTGTGTGTGTGTGTATAAATATATGTATATGTAACTGACTATATAGAGTCGGCCCAACATTCTGGCCTGTAGTGTAAATGAGAAAATCTAAAGCAAAAGTTCAATTATAACTACTGGCTTGTGAAGGTTAATAAAGTAGCACAGAACTCTACACCGTACTCTGAACTCTAAAATAGAGCAGTGGTTTCTCTACTCCCAACACACCTGAACCAGCAGTCATTAACAAGCCTTTCTGGGCTGAAGAGGGTATGTAAAATGCTTGAATGTGTAGGGCAGGGAGGCATCTAGGACATTCACTGGACAATTGACCTGACAGAAAGGATTTAGTGTGTCCACATAGATTTTAGATACAAGCAGAAGGTGAAGGATGTACCACACAACAACTCAACACAGAACAGATGGTATCAGTTAAATGCAAACCCTTGTTTTTGTGTTTGGGATGTAAATGCATCAGCACGTTCCATTATCACGCTGAAGCGCAGTCATTTAGTATTTACTGAGGCTCTGAGTCTGTGTGTTTGCTTTGCTATTTAAGATGGGTGAACAGGCAGTGAACCAGCAGTCCTTTACGTGTCTGCATTCGTTTATCTGTCCCAGTTGATAGAACAGTACATGTGATCACATGGAGACCTGAAGATTTTATCTCTATCTCTCTCTCTCTCTTTCTCTTTCTCTCTCTCTTTCTCTTTCTTTCTTTCTCTCTCTCTCTCGCTCTTTCTCTCTCTCTCTCTCTCTTTCTCTCTCTCTCTTTCTTTCTTTCTCTCTCTCTCTCTTTCTCTCTTTCTCTTTCTTTCTTTCTTTCTTTCTTTCTCTCTCTCTCTCTTTCTCTCTCTCTCTCTTTCTTTCTTTCATCCAGTTCCTCATTGAGGTGAAGAATAACATGTCTTCAATTGTTCCACCAGACTGGGTTAAAATCAACAGGTGAGAATCTGATCTACTGATACACAACATGTAGTCACCTCAGTCACATTGAGACCATATCATGTGACCTCTGATGGTGTACATGCATGTTTTTTATTAATAGGATTCTTTTTATTCACTTCTTGTTTCACTTCTTAATTCATGTCTTATTAAATGTAAGACAGTATCATAAGTGATAGTGACTGCTAACTAATTCAGAATGTTATTAACCAGTTAATGACTACAGTTGTAGATTTAGAGAACTAAACATTTCTTAGAGAAACAAAACATTTTCTTTCAGTTTGTTTTGTACAGGAATATACATTTGATCATTATTATATCAGGCCACACAATCTCTCTAGTCCTTCAGGACAAAATAATGGATCAGTAAATTGCGTTGTTTGTATAATGTACACATATTCACCGTTTTTAAATAATGGCCACTAACCAATCACTGGGGTTTTCAATCCTGTAACTTCAATCATTAGTATTATCACTTCAATACGTTAGGCCTATTAAACAACCCCCAAATTCAGACACTGATGCTTTTATTCATTTCATGTAGAATCTGAATGAAATACCATAATTAACCATTAACCAAATTTGAAAATAAAATGTTCACTCTGGGAGTTCAGGGTGGGTTAGTCCTGTTTTCTGATTGTGTTTTGCGAAAATTCCTTCTGTTTCTAAATATTAAAGTAATATTTATAATCCATATTCTCCCACTGATGATGTACCTGGAGTTCACCCGTTCTTATATTTCTCTACTGTTGTTATTTCCCTGTTTCACTCCAGCACTAAAGCTGTGGGCCGCTATCACTCCCCTTTCATTGTGGAGAAACACCGTCGTCTGCTACAGCTGCGAGAACAGCTGGTTATCGACTGTGGCCTAGAATGGCTCAGCTTCCTCCAGTGCGTACTTTTTGACCTCCCGGTTGCTTTAAATAAGAAGTCCTTGTTCATGTTCATGTCTTTATGATGAGCTTTGTCATTCATACTGCAGGCTTTCTGCTTGCCTTGCTGTTGTTTGCCTGCAGGATGTTGCAAAACTGTAAAAGTCACCTCGCATTCATGAGGCCTCTGTGGAGAGACTTTGTCCGGTGCCATTTCACCTTCTGCTCCCTTTTCTTGTAGGCTGTTCGGGGAGCATTACTACATCCTGAGGAAAGCAGTGGGTCACCTAGCAACTATGGACTGTCTCTTCTCATTGGCCCAGGTTGCTAAAGAGAGCAATTACTGCAGGTATGATAATGAAACCCGAACTTTTCCATCATGCTGTGATCGTTCCTGCATATTCATTAGTGATGAGCCGGCTATCATCAGTGAAGGTGAGGCCGTTAAAGGGAGGTCTTTGCCATGTCTTTGAGCTCATTGTTATGGATAATACAATGCTACCTTTTTCATTACAGTATCCCGATAGAAATTGGTCCTTTGGGTACTAGATGATACTGGAGATCCATGTTTTTCACTGAAAGATCAAAATTTTACCAAGTAAAATTATTGTAAGGCTATGTATGTTTTTTTTTATATTTTCTATGATTCTTAAAAAGCTCTGTCGGTGTAGGATTATTCTGAAAATGAGATGTAAATGCTTACATTAAACCAAAAAAGATCAAGATAAATTCGTAAGATAAATTACAAATTCTTAAACTTAACATTAGTATCTAATCCTTCAAATCTCCCTTGAAACTATTGTTATGTAACAATCAAAGTGTCTCTTTCCATGTACAATAATACAATTTCTAGGATTAAATGTAAGTTTATTTCACTCACCCTCTTGCAAAGACTTTATTACTGGTCCTATGACACTCAATTTAAGTACAAATTATAATATTTTAATGTTTAAGATACTTGGGGTCATGTAAAGAACTACTTTATTCCAAGAAATCATATCAGTAAATGTAGCTTATGTTGTGCTTAACGTTTCCTTCAGGTAAACAAATAAAAAGTATTTATAGGTCAAAAGTCTGCAAACTTATTGAGTGAATATAAGCACATAGGAGCTATAGGGAATAAACATGGCATTTTCAGTTAAAAGCATGTGCCAAAACTCTTGCCCAGAATATGTTTGTTTTTCATCTATATGTTAAATTGTGCAAATACACAGTCATTTTTCATTACATTTGCAAAAATTGTGTTCTGTGTGCTTATTTTCTGTTTTCTGTTTTTTAGACTGCTTTTGTTACACAATGAGATTTTTTCTCCCACCTCAGTCTGATACCGATATTTGGTGCTTGGGTTGAATCTCTAGTCAGTGTTCTTAGAAAAGATACAGAGAACGTTAGGACAGTGTCCTTGCAGCTTGTAGTACCGTAAAAAGCGCATTTTCGCACCTCCGGTCGGGGCTGCTTTTGTCTGTTGTGTTTTGCGGGAGGTGTTTGAAGCTCCTTACATAAGCCCTGATGAAGGATTGAGAGTGGGGGGACCCCAGAGGGCCCTCGCTCCGGCTCTCCCTGGCCAGCAGTAGGCTCCAGCCCGCCCCCGGAGCGCACGGAGCCCACTCCCTCTGCTGCTCACAGGCTGTGTGGGGGAGTGAATTTGACTTTGAAGGCCGAGGTTTACGCCAACTACACCCCCTCCACTCCGCTCCTCCACCCCCTCCCTCCTGTTCCACTGTGCGCCAGAGACGCTCCTTATACTACACTTCCAAACCTATATATATTTAGCCAGCGGAGACACGAATCGGCTCTTCTATACTGCTCTGCTTTGATTTCCATGTTACAATCTGTTTCATAAGAGTGTTTTGTGGATGGAGTCTAAGCATTTGTGCACATGCAGACACAGGACACACTTAAATAACATGCCTTTTATCTGCAAGTAATGACATTTCAGACCATGTTTGTTTTTCTACATGTCTAATCACCATGTCTAATTTGCCATAAACGTAAATAGTTAATGGAAAATTAATGTTTATATATTTAAAATATACTTTTATTTACACATGTGGTTTTTTTTTTTATCAAATAAGATTGCAAACTTAAATTTAGAGACTGCAAATTAACATACTTTGTCTTGGAAATTTAATAGTGTAAAACAGTTAAAAATGATTATATATTAGCCTTTTCAAAATAGCAATAACCCCAAACCTGTCCTTCACATTTAGGAAACTTAATCAATAAAAGGTTTCATCTTTATCTAACATCTATTTTCCGAATGTGCTGTGTGCAGACCAGAGATTCTGGAGCAGGAGCGTCACATATTGATCAGGGAGGGCAGACACCCTGTTATCGACATGCTGATGGGCGAGCAGGACCAGTATGTGCCCAATGACACTGAGCTCCAGGTGAGAACCCATTGCTCAAGCAGACCTATTTAAAGAAAAATATTTATCAAGTTAAAAAGAGTTTGACTCTCATTTAAATATGGTAATACTAAGTAAAACTCTACTCTGAGGTAGCTCTGAAAAATACAGCAGGGACGCGTCTTTGTCTCGGTCACCATAACTTCACTGTCTGTGATACATAATGTGGTAACTTGATTACAGTAATGTGTAATCTGTTTTAATATGTAACTTGACCAAGACCTTGGTCAGAACTGATAAACTAATAAGCCGAACCAATAATTGTTTGCTGAAACCCCCACCCCTGTGCGGAGACCACAGATATCCTCTGCATTTTTTGGGGTTCGTCTGTCACACCCCCTCGTCCTTGTGCTGGTTGTTTATGTTTGGGCATGGCGGCTAGCAAGGCAGTCGGACTTACCTCAACAGAATGAGCCCAAACTTAAACAACCAGCACGCGGATGAGGCTCAGACGTCATGGCAGCCAATCCGAGAACGTTATTTATTTCTCCTTGCTGCTGCTGCCCTGTGACGCATCTCTGGCAGACACCGTTCAGAATTTCCTGTAAATTATTCTATCCCTGCAATAGTCAGTGGTTTACTCTAGATATATGTAGTTTTAGCCTGCTAGCAGAGTTATTTGTGAGTAATGTTGGGTTTCTGAGTATTATTGATTTAAGGACATGATTTTGTTCTTGTAATCTTTGTTATGAATGCAATATTGTTAACGTGGCCTTCAAAAAAGTCCATATATTTCTAGTTCTCTTCCTCAGTGCACAAAACAAATGTTCAGGTGTAATGTTAAAGTACATCACTGGCTATCATAAGAGCAGATATTCATCATTTACAATTTTTACTTGCTTGTTTAATTAATTACTTCAAATTTGTCGTAGGAGTTCTCACAAACTTCCTCCTTAATGATACCTTTGCTGCCCGGAGAGCTGCACTGATCGGGTCTTGAAAGAACACATATTTGTAAACAAAGTATTATAATGACTTCATTTTTTGCTGTTGTCATACTGTCAAGGCCCAGGCTCTAATTATGCCGCATTTAAGCACTTTTAAGCTGTGCTGTTTTTTCGGGTGTGGGTGTGTGTGTGTCCACTAAGGTTGTGGAGTCTGTTTATTAGAGCCATTGTTGTCCAGATTTGGGAATGAATCTAATTCAGAAACAGTCGTGGGAAAGCATTTCTGGGTTAGTCCTGTGCTCTCATGTGACTGATCATGTTGTTCCCAAAGGAAGTGCGCAGTGACTCCATGTGTCCATGTGATTCCATGTGTCCAGTATGGGGCTTCAGAAAATTATATGACTTGCAATCAGTATTAAAAATAGATAGACCTGCGTTATTATTGCTAAAATCATTTATACATCATTTTCACTTTATTTACACAGTTCTGTATGTTGCATTGTATGTCTATGTTTCAACATTTTATGTCTATTTGCACAGTGTTTAACCTGACCTTTGCCATTTTGTCTCTCTGTATGTCTCTATATGGTTGAGATGACCGTAAAGTTCACTTTGACTTTATTAGTCAAAATTGATTTTATTCTTCTAATATCTTAGAAGCACAAAACCCCTGCAGAAACTCATCTGGAACTGTGGTTGGTCAAGATCGTGACTGTGTCATTGTGATTGTTTGGGCTCATTTGAATATTTGATAATTATTACCACGTCTCTCACTGATTCTATCAAATGCTCATGAGCGGTTTTAATCTGTTTTCACCACCGATTATTTGTTATTTATGTCTTCTCTGACCGAGAGCCTCCCTGAAATCACGCTGCCTGTAGATGTGTGGGGAGTTTTATTTTTGCTCAGCTATAGCAACTAGCGGGTGTTGGGTGACTGCGCTGATGTCAGAGGCTTTTTTTGACAGCAGGTAATCCTTTTTTTTTGCCAGTGAGCAAATGTGATTGAAACATGGGCCAACCTTTTCAATTGTACCAGTGTGCTTCTCTGTCAGCTGCACCACCCCCTCCGCCCTCTCTCTCTCTCAACACTAGTGAATTGTTTCCACTCAAACCTAGATGAAATGAAGATGAAATTCATCTACTGTCTGAAATAATTTCATATTAACCCATTTGTGTGTACTCTCATTATCTGAGCAGCAATGCTATTAGATGGGAGCTTAGATCATTGCAGAAAGTAAGACTTTTCTTTTCGTTTCGAATAGGTTAGCAGTTTGAAAAAAGCTCTTTTGAATTATTCGGAGATTTATGAATTAGCTGGTTTGAAAATTGATGGCCAGAATTATTTTAAAAAAATCGTTCTGGCCATCATTTTGGGCTTGTACTGGAAAAAAGTATTTTCTTGTGTGCTGATCAAGCTCCACTGGAAGACATTCTTAATCTAATACAGTTTAAGGGAGATAAATATGACTGCTGTTATGTCAGCTGCATGATGATTACTGCATGCAGGCAGACTCATACTAACCACAGAATAACAAGCTGAAATGATTGTAGCTGGTTTGAAATGTAAACACTTCCTCCGGGATCATTAAAGTTTTCTGATTCTAAAAATAATGGTTAGTACCTTAACGCGATAGTCTTTAATATGTACAAGATGTGTGACATATTTCACCCTTATCCAAAATGCTAGCCAAGACATGCTTTGCTGTTCTTTGCGCTATTGGAAGCAGTTTAATAGTTAAAAGTAAAACCTGTGGTATCTGCTTTTATCAAAAACCCAAAATAAAACTTTACACACATGTGATCCTCATTCAAGATTCAAACAGTGCAGCTCTATGTATAATTACGGGGGATATTAGTGAGAACTTCTGTGCAGATAACTTTGAATTATGACACGGTTAGCTGCTTCTTTGTTTTTTATCTTTTGAAAACAGTTTATTAGTAATAAAAACATGGTTTCTGATGAAGTGCTTTGTTCAAAATGACTTAAACAGCCTCCAAACAGACTGCTGTATGCTTTTGTTAATGTATTTACAGTGTCATCAGAAACCTGTTAGCAATGCTAAGTGTGGCTGTGACTGAACTTAGCATGGTTTGCGGCAAGTGTGTGTGATTTCTGGCATGCATTTTGCATAATAGTAACAAGTGTCTATAAGATTTTATTTAGTTTAAATATAGTTTACATATACATGTGTATATATTTTATTATACAAATGTCCATATTTTTAGATTGCATAGGGCACATTTTATACAGTAGTGTTGATATAGTATTTTATTCTGTTAATGTTTTCTTGCTCTTTTCTTGTTCTATTAATTTTTGCTGCTCTTAACTTTGTTCTGTCCACTTTCTGTCATGACAAAGCTAATTTCCCACTTGTGGGACTAATAAGTGGTCCCCAGCTACCTTAATCCTGTCCTTCAGACTTCTGTTCCTACTCGCCCCCTCCACACTTCCAAGTAACATCATTCAGCTTTGCCATCCCTACACACAAGGCAAACCCAGTCCAGACTCTTCTCTTCTGTGGTTCTCCGCTGGTGGAATGAGCTGCCTAAGCCTCTCTATCATCAAAAACCTGTTCAAAGAGCGTCTCCTCTCAAATGCTCTATCTATCATGTATTGCTCTTTTTCGTGTTTAATACTCTCCTCGGGTTCCTACACTGTCCTGAAATTCGAATATTGTTAGTCACTTGAGATAATAGCGTCTGCCAAATGACTGTAATGTAATATGTTTATTTCCTTAAACTTGGGTTTATTGACATGGTGGACCCAGGAGTGTGTTCTGAACTAGCATTGGTAAATGAGGAGCTAAAATAACATTTCTTTCTTCGTGCTTTTGAGCATGCACTCAATGTCCCCGGCGTTTTGTGAATAGTACATACGGAGCTGTTACACTGAGTTCAAGACTGGGATGTCTAACAGGAAACCAGCAGTAAATGTGTTCAGTAGAAATCAGAGATGCCTTGGAATCACTATAATGGTCATCGTTCACTCCGTCTGCAATTACAGCACCAGATTTATGCAGCCAAGACAAGTAAGTCTGTTTTTGGCAGCAAAACACTATTACTTTATATAAGAAAAAATATAAATCAGTATAAAAACTGTGAAAAGTAATAAGAAAATCTGGCAGTGAGTAAAATTATTAATATCTTGGAATACAAGTTAGTTTAACCACTTCTCAGTGCATTCCAGCTACTGTGTGGATTCAATCAATTCCATTAGCAGCTCCTGATTTCATTAATGACGAAGTAATTGGTTAAAGCTGATACTGGCTGGCACCCACCATAGAAATCTCTACCTGTGTTTGTGATTTTTTTTTTCTTTTTTCTTTTCATTTTCTTTTCTAATCTTCTTGCTGTTTTGGTATTAGGAAACACCAGCTGGACCTTTTGTATTGTGTAAACACTTCATGATGAATGGGCCAATAAAATGGCCCAGAATGACTTGGAATAAAATCTAATTACGTAAATGAACATCATCATTTTAGAGAGAGAAGGTTTTGTTACAACAGCAATATGGTAAACTCAGATATTTGACAGTATTGTTTCAACACAATTTAGTTGGAGAATAGAGCATGTTTAACTATGAAACTTACGTTTAATAACCTTTTTTTCCTCAGGGTGATGGCAGGCGAGCCATGATCATCACTGGGCCCAATATGGGGGGGAAAAGCTCGTACATTCGTCAGGTAGCTCTGGTCACCATCATGGCCCAGCTGGGATCTTTCGTACCAGCCAGAGAGGCTTCGGTTGGCATTGTGGATGGCATATTTACAAGGTACAGTCCTTCCCTCGCTTATGATTTCCATTTTAGACAGAGGTGCATGAAATGGCAAAAATATACCATGGATGTAAAACCAAAAGTCCATATATATTTCTGTACAATCAAAGGAAGATTCCATGTTTATATCCAATGCTCATATCAAATATGGTAATATCTTCATGCAAGTCACAATAATAAAGAAACACATTATCCTACAGATACAGCCACGGGAAAAAAATAATAGGCCACATTTTTTTCTGGTTTTTGCATTTGTAATTTGTGGGAGAGTGTCTGTATTAAATGTGCATGTCACTATTGTTTTATACACTATTGACTACACTTGATTCAAAATTCCAAACAAACACATATGGAGACAATTTTAAGATAATACATATAAACTCGTACAATATTTTACAATTGCAGCAATTAAAATAGTGATGTTAAGAACATAGTGTATGCATATGTGACTCTGTTTCATCCATAAGAAACTGAATCAGGAGTGAAGTTGCTGGAATACAGACCATAGAAAAGCTGCTCTACAAACACTACTGCACTCACAACACAAATGGAGGCATTTATTATTTGCCTCCATTTGTGTTGTGAGGCAAATAATAATATTTTCTGTTACAGCTCACACTGCAACAGTTCGTAAAAGAACAGCAACCTGTGCATTTCACACACACACACACTGCTGCAAATTGTACACATCAAACAGGAAAAAAGGGAAAAGTGGTCTCTTTATTTTCTTTTCATTGCTCTGTGTGTGTGTGTTCATGTATGTTTGTGTATGTATTCTCTTTTGCGGATACATCCATGAATATGACTGTTACATAATCATATCTTCTAATAAAAGATTCTCAGATCCCTCACTCTCTCTCCCACCTTCAGCCTTCAGTTTAGACTTCCCTATTAAATGCTCTCCTCTCAGGGTGCGAGATCTGTTTCAAAGAACATCGATCATTTCCACCCACCTGCTCTCCTCTAATGGAGAACAACGTCTTGCTCCTAATGGCACCCATATTGAGTAATAAAGCGCTCAAACAGAGGGGCTGTGATGAAGCATTCTCAAATGAGTGCTTTGAAACGCTCTCCCCTCCGACTGTCTACTTGGCGTTCCCCTTGAATAATCTGAGACGCGCGGCGCCATTGTTCCCTCATTTCCTGGTCGTTAAATGGGCGGGTTGAGGCAGGACAGCTGACAGTTCGAGCTCCAGTGGCCATGACAACACTTCAGAGGCTGAGCAGACTTCAGGCTGCTGTTGGAATAATGTGTAGATGGAGGACGGGAAACCATGGCCACCAGTGCAGCAACCTGAGCTCACTGTAATTAGCCTGGATTCTGAAGGTACAGGGAGAGCGAGGAAGGGCGAAGAAGGGTTAGGTGGAAACGCCCTGACTGTGAGGAGAACTTCTCTGGAACAGTGGTTGTGGGTAGTGGTTGATACAAATGGACTCATCCAGCAATGTTTTGTTGTACCGCAGATGATTAAAGACTGGGACTGGCTTTACAGAGTGATGGCAGAAATCTCATACAGCCTGATGAGACTGTGTTTGTTTTTGGCAAAATACCTAAATTGCTTTTGGTATTTCAGATTATATTAGTTTGCATGTGAAATATCTCAAAGCATTGAAAACAAAAGGATGTAAAATATTAAATAAATAATTTAAGCAATTGGCAGGAAGCAAGAACGTTTAGAAAATTTGGGAGTGGTTAAGGAGTGGCCCCTGCAATCAGAAGGTTGTGGGTTTGAATCCAAGACTGCTAGTGGCACCACTGAGGCACCCTTGAGCAAAGTACCGTCCTCACACTCTGCTCCTCGGGCGCTGTGTTCCTGGCTGCCCGATGCTTCATTTGGTGAAGGGGTTAAGTGCAGGGAAGAATTTCACACTGTTCACACTGTGTTCTGTACATTAGATCATTAAACTTTTATCATTCTCTCAACTACTTTGATGCTCATTCTACACACTATAATGTGGTACGTCTGGTTTCGAGTTTAGGGTGGAAGCAATTAGGTAAAATTGTTGCAATGCCCAAGAGAAAAGTATGTAATCTAATCTCTGCGGTATCTAGGTAGTAGTGATGCAGGGGTTGACCCATAACCTGCGGTTTGGCTCAGCGTATTTCTTGGGTGTGGACTGGGGCATAAAAGGCAAAGCAACATTCTCTCTGTCATAAATGCGGATAAATGCGGAACAATGTGGATTGGGTTTGGTTCATTGATTAAGATTTTTTTGGGGACTTGATTAGAGCAAGTTGCCTCCTATATGTCGGGCAGGTGTGGTTCATAAAAGCCCTGACCACAACTAATAGACATCATTACTAGGTAGATATAACTCACTTATACGTTACTTACTGTGAATACATGGCCAACCAAACCTGTTTACGCTAAAATGGCAAAAAAAATTGTACCCAATTTCATTAGTTTAGTGTTAACATACAACTAAAAGCCCTGGGGTAATAGCAAAAATGAACATTATCATAGAAAGGTGCTTTTCTGAAAATGTTAGTGGTCCACAGCCCAAAAAGAACATCCACGATATCCAAGACATTGTGGTCAGAAACGGACCACAGATAAAAGGGATGTGAAGACATGATGTAGAGCAGTGGTCCCCAACCTTTATTTGGTCACGGACCGGTTTAATATCAGAAACTATTTTCACGGCCCTGCCTTTAAGGAGTGGCAGATAAATATACGTATACGTATTTATACAAATAAATATATTCCAAAAAAATTTATAGAGACTGATCTTGGATCAGAATCCTCTGTATTTATGATGTGTGTTCATGTTTGAGAAATGGTAACTTTCCACTTTACTCTCCTAAGGTTCTAAGTTTTGCATTATAATGTATCTACAATAAAGTTGTCATAAATCTGACATCTGACTTGTATTTGAAAAGTGATTATTAAATCTTGATATAACTTGACAAATATTAATAATACATAATAACTTGTATGATAACCAAAAATCCTAGAAAGATGTAATAAAAAATACCTTTCGAAGTCTAGTTTATAAGATTTAAATGATACTGTATTAGTATAGTACTGTATAGAAAGTGAAATTATGAATATGATGAATGTTTTTAGCTTGATAGCATCTTTATAGAGCCCCTTTTCAAGCTGCCTAGTTTTGATTAGGCACAATTTAGCTTGCTAATATTGCATTTTAAACAGAATAATGCATGTTGGGTCCAAAAAAAAAAAAAAGAGAGAGATTTCTCACTTGTTTGACTGGATATTGCCAATGTTTTGTACAGCTTGTAAATGTAAGCTGCTGATACAATTAATATAAAATAGATTTTATGCCTCCAAAAGTTTCAGACTTGATGTTGATTTAGTTTGTAAGGAATGAAAAATATGTAGCTTAAAATGACTTCTTAGAGAGGTTATATTTCTGTATACAAGACCCCACCGGTTTTCACAGGGGTTACATTCCAAGAGCACCTGCATATAGTGAAAAACCTCATTATTGTAAGGTGGTGGAAAAAGGCCTAAAATACTTATTTTCAGGCCCTTAAATATGCTTCCAAAACACTTAAATGTCATTTTAAAGAAAATGTAAAGGTAAATCCGTATCCATACTGTGCTGTTTACACTGAACCCCAGCAGTACTAGAATGTAAATACTGATGTGACCGCTGTATAGACTGTACTGTAGTTCATGCATGGGTGTTTTCTTTGGTATAAGCAGGATAAATACAGTAATAAATGAATTTAATTTACAGTAATAAAAATACAGGACTTTTAAGAAGAAGGAAATGAAAAATCCAAGAACACTCGAGAAATTCCAGACTGGAGCATCACTGGCTACTTTCAAACCTCCCGCCTCTGCGTACAGCTGACTGTGACGTCCGGTTCATTCTGTTCTGGTGTCTGATTGCCAGGCCCGGACATCACAGTCAGACGTGGGAGGTTTGAAAATCTGTGATGGACTGAAACCACGACTACTGATCTGCATGAATTTGGGGGGGTAACTGTATTGTTGGGCATATTTGCGGAAAAAACAGCTTGATGTTGCGATGGACATTATAAGCTGTGCAGGGAAGCCATAAAAAGCATTTTGTGTTCATGTCTAAATAAATGTTACATTTATAAAGCATGTTTCCTTTTAATGCTGTTATTTTTCAGAGGCCGAATGAAAACAGCTTTAACTTCATTCATGAAATCGAGCTCATCAAATGTATTTTGTGTTACAGGTGCGTAGTTGCAAGCAAAATAATCATTTTTTGTAGATTGATGGTCCTCTAAGAGTTTTGTCTTGTTCCATGTGTGCACAGTAAGTGTAGCGTGCAAACACAGCATTTACATGCTTGTTAAAAGACACTTCCAACTGGGTTTTTTTTTTTATGTCCGTTTTAAAACAAATTTTTATGGTTGGGACTGGCTTGTTTACCAGCAGATGGTGCATTTCTGCTGACTGTGTGCTGTCATAATTACGCTTGCAGAAATGCACATAGTGGTCCACTAATTGCTATCAGGTGTGGCTTGTGCTGTGCTTGGCATGTTTTCTGTGTCTAGCTGGAATGATGATGGATATGCATGACAAAAACATATTAAAAAAAAAACAAAAAAACATATAGATTAAAAAACAAAAAAACATTTACAGAGAGAAGCAAAGGGACATTGTGACCCAAGGACAACTTAAATAGGACAATTATTGTGCTTGCCACAAAAAATGACTACACACCCACAATGCAATGATGAGCTTGATTTGATCAATCAAATAAATCAAGCTCAAGAAGCTAAAGATGTTTTTCACTGGGCTCCAAACAATAACAGCATTTAGAGGACACATGATTAAAGGTCTACAATTGTTGCTTTCAGCATGTGATTAATTAAAGGCGCACCATTATGGTTCCACTCCCATTTGAAGACATTGTTAAAGAGTCAAATTCCATTCTAAAACTTAGCCACTGCTGCACCACTATGTGCGTTATAAGTGGAACAAAGGCAGCTGTTACTTGTCAGTTATGTCAAGTTTTGCTAACATAACTTTGCGTTTCAACTGCATTACCCATCAAAGGCCTGCAGACAAGAGACCCAAAGGCATGACCTTCATTGAGTTGGAAGGATAAGAGAACAGGTTGAAAATCAGAAATTTGATTTCTGTCCCGTTTTTCAGTCACTGAACCTGCTGGCCAGTGCATTGTTTCCGGTGCGGTACACATCATTGACTAATTGCCCTCCCCCCCCCAGAGGGTTGCCAGTTTGTTCTAATTAACAGGTGAAAATCATGTTCAAACAGCAGCCAATTAAGCCTGAAGGGTGCAGCGGCCCGTGGTGCACTCCGGACGCGACTAGGCAGACAAGCAAATACCCAATGCTAATTACATTAGTGCTGTGGAACTCTAGCAAGATGAAATGACAGACTTCAAGGGGATGTTTTTTTCTGACAATGTGGAACGATCACAAACCTTCTTTCATGTTTTGTGAACCAAAGACAAATGGAAACTCACCTGCATGCACATGTTGACTGTGAGATTGAGAATGTGATGCAGAAAACCTTTGTGAACTGTATAATAATTCAGTGTTATTCTTGAAAATAAAGATGCCAAAAAAGGCTTTTAAAGGGATGGTTTGGCGCAAGCTGTCGAACCACTTTTGGTTTCGTAAGGAAACCTGTTTTTTTTTTTTTTTGGTTTTTTTTTGGTATGAGGGTGTGATGAAGCTTTTAAAAGTTTAGAGTGTCCACATAATGTAGAAGTTCTGTACAAAATGATACATTACATGCGATTCTATTGATTTTATAATCTATACATATTGTTCTTTTACTCTGCTTCAAAGCAAAAAACTTTACTATAATTTTCTGCCCAATTTCTGTTTTGTAATTTTTACTTAATTTTCTAATGTTTTTTTCAAGGTACATGGCACTTGATTTGTGTATTTAGACATGTAGGCCAGTGCTCATGCTTTTTTTAAGGCAGAAAATGTCCTGAAACCTGATGCAGAATGTTTAGTACACCTGGCACTGGCTGTCTGTGTCTGGATTTTGAAGCAAATAGGTATAAGAAAGCCAATTGGTCTGAAGTCTGAGACGCAGAAATGAAATTGTGAATCCGAACCTTACAGAAGCCCATAAAATATAGACCTAGTTTGAGCTCAGCACTTTCACTTGCCAGTTTTTTTTGCGTGTCCTTGGACTGGACATTGCCACACACTCCGTGCTCATGCTATGCGAACACTGACGGACTTTTATTGAATTATCAGCAAGGTTACCGAGCACTACTTCTTCCCTTGTCACTTTCTGGTTGCCATGGAAACAGGAAATGGAAGTAGAATACAAAAAAATAACTAAATAAATAAAGCCTGTATGAATGATCCATCTCACTATTCGTATGTATGCAGTTTTTGCGGGGATTACGTTCCAAGAGCATCCGCGTATAGTGAAAAACCGCCTCGTTGTGTTTTGGTAAAAAAAAAAAAAAAAACCCTAAAAAGGCCTATTTTTATAGTGTAAACCCTAAATATGCCTTCAATTCAATTTCATTTTAAACTCATTCCCCTTGAAGATATCATGGAGATAAACGCACATCTATATTGTATAGTTTACACTGAATACCAACAGCGTTAGAACGTAAATACCGTAGCGAGTGTGAGAGAGAACACAATAACACACTGTTCAATCAAAATGTCTTTCATTCTCAACTTTTACAGCTTTGAACAAATGGTACTGCGACCATCTCACCCAGAGCTCTCGAGTCGCCCTCACGATACTTCAGCTGACACACTGGAGGAGGGTGACTGGCGAGACGGGCTCAACCACACAAATTACACACAGAAACACACATTGGTTCACTAACTCTACTTGACAAACATTTACACACATAACTGGGCCAACCGTGCTGCAACGGCTCATGGGTGCCAGTCCTGCTGTGCGCCCTTGTCCTCTGCAGGGTTTATGTTAGGGCGTGGTGCTTAGCAAGCCAGCACAAGAGCAGGAGGAGGCGTGGCGGACTAGGCCCAGACATCACAAAAGCGCAAAAAATGTGAGGATATCTGCCTTTTCCACGTATGTGCAGGAGATTCTTATTAGTTTGGTTTTCAGAAAAAATCTGTGTGAGACTGAATCCGCGACTACTGATCCGTGTAAAACTGAGGGATATATGTGGAGAGTGATGCAAAGAATATCTTATCCTTAAGTGACCAGGTGTGAGTGATGTTAAAATGCTCAAGCTGATCACCTCCAGTGTTGACCCCCAGAGAAGGGTTAAATGAAACAGACTTTGTAGATGTGGGCTACTGCTGGAGCTGGTGTTCCTGGCTGCCCACTGCTTCACTTGGTTAATGGGTTAAATGTAGAATAATTTTGTCCTGTTCACACTGTGTTCACATATGATAAATGGACACTTTACACACTTTGCACACTTCTGCTGTAGAAGTATGGGGGTGGTGGTGGCCTAGTGGTAGGATACTTGCCTCTGGACCAAGAGGTCATGGGTTCAAATCCTACCCTCAGCACCACCACTGGGTCCCTGAGCAAGACCCTTAACCCCAAGTTGCTCCAGGGAGAGACTGTCCC
>JBBPDB010000040.1:5931982-5945438 GCA_037974465.1 Brachypetersius altus
TGTCTCTCTCCCGCTTTCTCTCTCTCTCTCTCTTGCTATCTTGTTCTCTCTCTCTTTCTCTCTCTCTCTCTCTCTCTCTCTCTCTCTCTCTCTCTCCTCACTCTTTCTCTCTCACTCTCTCTGCCAGGCTCTTTGATCCAGTTGCCTTCAGTGGAAAGGGGAAAGCTCAGTAAGGTGCGATTAGGTTCCCTCTCTTTGAAGAAGGAAGGAGAGAGACAGTGCTTCCTCTTCACCAAACACTTCCTCATCTGCACACGTAGCTCAGGAGGCAAACTGCACCTGCTCAAAGTGAGTTACAATCGGAATCAGATTCTTCTCATGTGCAGGTAGAGAAAACTAGGCAGTTCTTCCCCAACCAAGGTTTAGACAGGTTTATAGAATGCTGATAAAATCCCACTCAGTCATATGGAAAGTAATTGAAACTCCCATCATACATAGCCCCTCCATTTTAGTGGATCAAAAGTAACAATAACTCAGTCAACAGCCAAACATCAAAGCATCTGCTTACTGCAAAATTCCAAGTTGTGGAAAAGAACCAAACATGACCTGTTCTCTGAAAATCACAGGGAAACATATATGTACAAATATCAATTGTATTGAGGTACAGCATATAGCAGTAGCATTAGAGATACACAACCAGTGTTATGAGTGTTGAAGTAGCATACAGCAACAATTATCTATTAAATAATTGAAGATGTGAGTCTTTTTATTCACAATTCAACTCAAACACAAACACAAAAAGGCATTCCCCTTGGACAAATTTCCCTTCTTTTTTCTTTGTAATTCCCTTCTTTTTCGTTCAATGCTAAAGAAAGGCCACTCCATATATTCCGACGATGAATTTGAACGTGGTGTTCAACAGGTCAATTAAAAACTGCACCCGCCAATCATTTTTTTCATTAGAAAACCTTGATCCTTTTGCAATTAAGCCCACCTGCTCTCTCCGTGACCTTTAGTGAAACCACTTCTGCCCATGCTGCCTAACATTCAGCTTAGAAAATGATCAGAACTGGCAAATGTGCTCCTTCAGGCTTAACCAGGTATTTTGGTGTGTAATTTACCAAGTCTAAGCGGTTATTATTATGAAAGAACTCAGTGGTTGAAATGTGAAAGTATGAAAGCATGTTGTCAGAGCAGAACTCTGAAACATATAGAGCCTGCTGACTGTTAGATTTGAAAGTGAAAGAACCCACCGCAGATGATTTTCTGTAATTGTAATACTTGCATCATTTTCTGTTTCACCAGCAAAATATGGTGAACTATCATTTATGACCACGTTCCTCTTCACTGAGCATGAAGAAAGGACAAGACCTGTTACTTTTGATAGCTAGACCTGTCAGGGGAGCAGTTATTTGAGCAATCCTGTCCAAATCAAAGAATCCGATAGCCACAAAACAACCAAAATGGTGATTGCTTTAATTAGGACTAATCATAAAATGAAAGTGAAATGAGTCTTTTTTAACAAGCATGCAATGTTTAACAAAAATGTCCTGAAAAAAAGAGTGAAAGCAGTGCATGTTAATAAGTTGCCCAAATGTTCTTTTTGCCATACACTGCATATTCTGAAAGCTTGGGAAACTATTAAAATCAAAGATGCTCGTAGTAAACAATGTAAAATGACTATAACTACTTAGAATTTTGTTCATGGTTATCATGCCAAACCTTGCAATTCAGTTTTTTTTCTGAAAACAGCAGCAATACTTTATATTGTGTAAACATTTCATGAAAAACTGCCAAATTTAAATAGTTAGAAAATAACTTGCTATGGAATCTCGATGTATTAACATACAATCAGTTTAAGAAAGCTTTGTCCTTCTCCTGTAAAGGTTTGAAGCTTGTTTGAAGGATAAAATTATATTACTAATGATATTGTTATTGCAACTTACTTTTACTGATATTTCATTATTTTTTTGTATGAACATACATATTGATACTAGTAATGCTAACATAATGGACAAACTTGTTCTTCACACCTTTCAGCAAGGTGGCGTACTGTCCCTGATTGAGTGTACCCTCATTGAGGAACCAGATGCCAGTGATGAAGATTGTGAGTCTCCCTCTCACTCTGTTACTGTACCAATACCTTGATGTCACAGAAGTCCAAATCCATGCACCATTAACTTCACTGTGATATAAGCACAGGTTAATTAACTGTCAAAAGCAGGTCATAAGATGGAGCTCATACCAGCTCTCGTAAATGTCATATGGATCAATTCCATTATCATGCAGATCAATTAGCTCCCTGGGCGCCAGGGTTAAATGCCCTTTGAATACTTTATAGTTACCTCATCTTGACCCCCCTTGTGATAACTGCAAATACTCCCTCAAGGCTTATTATCAGAATACCATTATTGTTTTAGTACTTGTGAGACTGTGTATTTATATTGCTTGCAGACATTTCAAGTGGTAATTAAAATAATCTATGAGACTATAGCACAGTCTAAAATTTACAACTGCTTATATTGCTTGGCGAGTGATAAAAATAATCTAATTATATCTACTTCAAGCAGGGTCATAATGTACCATTTAAACGAATAGATGCTATAAAATGCAACAGTGCTTAACTTGGTCGAATGACTACTCATATTTGATCTGGCAAGGCTTTCTGTTAATGAGCTGGTGTCTGTTTGTCTCAGCTAAAACCTCAGGGCAGGTGTTTGGCCAGCTGGACTTCAAGATCGTGGTGGAACCTGCAGATGCTGCTGCTTTTACCGTGGTTCTTCTAGCTCCATCACGGCAGGAGAAAGCAGCCTGGACGAGTGATATCAGCCAGGTGAAATATACGCATTTAACACTCAGGCATGAATTCTTGCCCAGTGTTCTAGACCTAGACTCTTATCCCATCACCACTAAGACACTCAACACTTAATTAATACATGCTCAGCTCCTATTCATTGATGGCCCTGGCCTTTTTGGCACCCTAAGTGAACTATTGCCGCCAACCCCTCCAACTCCATTTCACAGGGTTTCATTTTGATTCGTTTTTTAGTGCCATGTTGTTCACTACTTTGATGATTCAGTTCTGCATTCTTGCACTATGTATTGCACTATGAATCTGATCATAATTCTGATCTTAATTGACATCTCCAGTACTTTTATCAGTTCCAGTCCTGGAGACCATGTGCATTTTTCTGTCTTCGGAATTTTAACATGCCTAAATGAGCACATCGTGTGTATAACAAGCCCTTCATTACCCAAATTAGGTGTGAAATTGTAAGGGAATTTATAAAATGGTGTGCCTAGATTGCATAACCAAACATCAGAATGAGGCTGTCATTTTTATTGTTTACAAAAAGAAATTCATATATTCATAAAATATGCAATAATGTAAACCGGACAAACTCTATTTAAAACTTAATAGATTTTGATTAAAAAAAAAACACATACATTTGCAGAATTACTTAGAATCTTTATTGATCCCTGAAGAAATAGCTACAACTACTCAGAGACACAGAGGGAGGAACAATATAAAATATTAAGTCTAAATAAAAAAAAAAAATCTGTAGATGAAAACCGCAATATGAAATCCACTATGCTTTTTACACAAATGCTGCATATAAATACTATAGATAAGTAACTTGCACTAGTAACTCAAATGGGGTTAAGGACTATGTTATTGCATTCTGTAGAGATCAGTAGTAAATAAGTAATACTGACATTAGAAGTGATATTCACATGGTAAGACTATTGCACATAATAAGATATTGCACATAATTTGTCACTCAGCTGTAGGTGCAAGGTTGGCTTACATAATGAACAGGAAACTCTGTGTAAGTGTATTTAAGGAAGATGCAGGATATAAACACATGGTCTCCACTCTGTCTCATTGGATTTCTTTTCTTACGATATAGTGCATTGATAACATCCGCTGCAATGGCCTGATGACCAGTGTGTTTGAGGAGAACTCCAAAGTGACCGTGCCTCACATGATAAAGTAAGTCAGAGTAGCTGACATGCAGTGTTTTCACTCTACTACATGCTGTATGTGTGTTTGTGGGTCTGTGTGTGCTGCGTGCTGATGGCCACTTCTCCTGCTTCTATATCTGTGTCATTTCTGTGGCATTGTTCAGTGGCGTGTTGTTATCGTTGCTGTTTTAGGTGATTTTCTTTACTGCCTATTTGACATTCAATTAATCAGTCTAATCATGGTCCCAGAGTGCTGTTGCCTTTTGCACAATGCTTTGGTGTTTCCCTGGCCTAACACACTGGAGCAACAAAATTCAGTGGTTCTCAGGACAGTTTATAGGGACCCCTTGACAATCTACATTTTACCTCTATGCCTGTCTCTTGCTAGTAGGGTTGGAGCAAAATATTGGACTGTTTGGGGGTCCCTGAGGTTCAGTTTGAGAACCACTGAGCTTAGTAACAGGTAATCCTTAGCTGAATTGTGTTAAAGCAGGATAAGCAAAAAAATACCCAGTACTAGGACCAAGGTTGGGACCCAAAACTATTTGTAAAGCATTTCATTGTTCATTGCCTGTCTTTTTTTTATCATAAGTTGGTGTTGTTAAGTGTTGTTCGTTGCTACCTCTTGCTCGTTCATTGCACCTCTGAGTAGACGCTGCCCCAGGCTTCGGGTCGTAAAGCCGCTTTGCCGTGTGCTCTTCATTAGATCTGATGCGCGTCTCCATAAAGATGATGTTGACATTTGCTTCAGCAAGACGCTCAACTCCTGCAAGGTTCCCCAGATCCGCTACGCCAGCGTGGAGCGGCTGCTGGAGAGGCTGACCGACCTGCGCTTCCTTTCTATCGACTTCCTCAACACCTTCCTGCACACCTACCGCATCTTTACCACCGCCACTGTGGTCATGGACAAGCTGGCCGATATCTACAAGAAACCCTTCACGTCCATTCCTATCAGGTAACATGGCTGTTCAATGCATTAAGAACAAGAGAGGCCTAGCTTGTGTAATATTAGATACATTTTTACTGTGAACAGTGAGTAAAGGCTGTATGAACAGAATCACACCTGGTCCTATATGCAAAATAAATATTTGTTTATGAAGAATGTGTCTTGAAATTGCATAATTTTGAGACAAGTACTGTTACTAGTATATAAATAGTGTAGGGAAATATATTATCACTGTTCCAAAATTGTAACATTCTCAGGAGAAGGCAAAAATGTCATTAGCTTATAATTAAGCAAGCTAATATCCTGAGTGTTATTGAGAATGCAGGCCTGCAGTCACACTTGTCTTTAGAATATGATCAAACACATTGCAGCTCCAATATTATCTAAGAAAATATCAACTGGCCTTATTTACTGTATATGCTAAAGCAGAACATTCATATGTTAATGTTTTTTAGGTTCAGTGAGTGGTTACAGCTGAATGATACAGTAATTGTGAAAATTACCTTGATCTTATCATAAATTATAGCACAAGTAAAAAACTTCTCAAACTGCCATTCGGATTGTGTTCTTGAAATTAACTGATGTAAAATGTAAGAAACTGTATTACCATTTTTTCTAAATAGCTTAAGAAAAATTGAGTTTTGCAGATTAACCTGACTATAAAGAGAGTGTGAGTAAGAAAGTGGGGCATTTCCCCTGTGTGTACTTTCCTCAGACATAATGACCTTTTCAACTGGAAAGTATTTTCTTTTCCAAAAGCAGGTGTTCTCCAAAGTTAAATTGTTGCACCCTTGGTTGCTTGGAGGGAAAAAAGCGACTCAGAAAGCCTCACAGATCTCAGCATCCACAAATTCCTCCTGAGCTATGTCACCAGTGTTTATCTTTCTGTGTGCTGCGCTTTTTTAGTTTATGACTTTTTCCATTCTGTCAGAAATAGCTTGTTGTCAGAAACAAAGAAATAATATCTATATTTAAGAAAAAAAACCTCATGGCAACACTTTTTCTGAAAAGCTTATTTCTCTGAAAAAGCTTATTCTGTATTTTCATGAAGTTCCATGTCGTTTGTCAGTTGTGTGGAGTTTTTTTGTCTTTGGTGTGTTGTGTCCTCATCCCCAACACAGGGTTCAATACCACTCATTTGACCGCTTGTCCATCACATCCATCTGTCCAGACTACAGCTTGAAGATCAGGAAGATAGCCCTGGACCAATCAAAGTAACATACAAAGTCTCTCTCTCTCTTTTCTCTCTCTCTCTCTCTCTCTCTCTCTCTCTCTCTCTCTCTCTCTCTTTCTCTCTCTCTCTCTCCCCACCCTATTGCTTGCACTATTATTTTCTCTTTCTACTGTAAGGTATTGTAATCGCTGTAACCTGTTCTATTGTCCTGTAACCCACAATTCCCATAAAATTCCCTTGCTGGAGTTTGTGTTATGTTTTTAACAACAAGGAATTCCATAGGAGTCTCTTAGATATTTAAGAATGTTTTTTCTGAACACAGGTTAGACTTTGTCACTTACCAGCTGTATTGTTATGGATTCGTCTCTGAAAGTGTCTTTTAGTCTCCTGCTAGGCTTAATCAGTGTCTGGAAAATAACCTTTTTCTACTTGAAATGTAGAAAAATTCACAAGTTTAATTTTGCCAGATCCTTCTTTTTTCGTTCTGCACAGACAATCCATTATGCTCGCTCACAATGTTCCCCATCTATCATCCATATGTTGCATTGTTTTGCTCGTTGCCTTTGTTCTCCAGTCAGACTTTCCCCACCCCTCTTTATCCAAAACTCTGTCAAGAAGCATGCTGCAGTGCTGCACAGTCTCACCCTCACCTTGTCACATATGTGACCTTCTCTGTTATTTTGAACTTTTATTCTCCTCTGAAAAAAGAAAGGCTCTTTTATCACACATGCAGAGGCAAATCTGATGCCAGTTATGTCCTTTTTCAGGGTCAAATACAGTGATATAATAAAAGACATGATAGTTTTCATGCTTCCATGCTCCACCCACAAAAGCGTTTCTTTCCAACTGTTGCTAGGTTGCAAATAACTTTTGACAAGAATAGTACTTTTTACATTAGTGCAGGAATCGTACTATTTTCAAATGACTGAGATTTGTTTTCTATGCGGTGTAATCAAGCAAATGAAATCAAGCGAACAAGTTAATTGTCATTGATGTTTACAACCTGCTTCAATTCAATTAGCTGCATCAACATACCATAGTTCAGCTCTTGAGCATATTAAACTGGAACCAAGAACTGAACAGGTCCAATGTAGATACTGAACTATCTCAACCAAAAACCAGGAGGGTTTTGCTATAATTTCTCAAGAAGATATTTGTTTTTTGCATTGAGTCTGTGAAGAGAGAAAGGAGATGAGGCTTAATGCATAGTTCACCATAGCATTTCCACCATAGATCTTCCATAGCATTTCCCCCTAAATGTAAACAGTATGTAAATAGTGTGTTCCTATTTTCCAAAATAAAATTCATTACATGAAAATTACAAGTAACATTTGTGTATCAGTGTATTTTTAGAAATAATCCTGGATTGTATTAAAATAATCAAGCTGAACTGTAGTGAACTTTCTGAACAATCCTAATTGAATCTTTGAAAGATCTGAAAGCATACTTGTGAGAGCTTATTTTTTCCAATAATACTGACACAGTATAAGCTGAGACTGTATTAAATCAGAAACTGATGAATCCCAGAGACAGCTCAGGATCAAGTTGGTCTAAAATGTGATTTCCGATCAAATCGCTGTTGCACATTCTGATAAATGATAAAATGTGTCACTCATGCCTTGTCTCTTGCTGCTGCTCTCTTGTCTCAGGTCCCTGGAGCTCTTTTTTGCTACCAACCAAAACAACCGCACCAGCAGCAGCGGTGACCACCCCAATGACAAATCTCCCAGACTGTGCCGCAAGTTCTCCTCCCCCCCGCCCCTCTCCATTCCATCCCGTACCTCCTCCCCTGTCCGCACCCGCAAACTCTCCCTTAACTCCCCCCTCAACTCCAGAGTGGGCATCCTGGACCTGTCCTCTAACCCAACCTCCTTCTCAGCTGCCAGCAGCCCCACCTCCGCCAACCCTACCACATCACCGCCCCCCTCCACCAACCCCCGCTCCCCGCTGGAACTGAACCGTGGCCAGAGCCCATCCTCACCTGAACAGAGTCCTGGAGCTCAGGATGAGAATGCAGATTCTCCTCGCATAGACGCCTTCTGTGGAAAACTGCGGCGCAGCATCAGAAGGGGTAAGATTATTGAAGGTAATCCTGAGATGACGATGATGATGGTGTTAATTATGATAATAATAATAACTAGGTGCCTTTACTTGAGAAAAAGCAAAGTGTGATGGCCTGGTGTTTGGAGACACCAAAGAAGTTTCGACTCACACCGTGGGTTCTGATTCAGTGAACAGCCTTCTACCACTGAATCACAGAGGGGGCATGAACTCGCTTTCTTAACAAGCCATTAATGGTTAAGGCTGGCTCAATGCATATCTGCATTTATGGGCTGATTATTTTTTATTTAACCCCAATGAACCGTGACACATGTCTTTTTTATAACTGACCTGAGCTTTAGTATCTTGAAGTCTTTTGAGTCTGCTCTCTGTTTTGCTCTGCGTTTGTTTCTCTGTTTTGTCCGCCTTAACTGTGACATCACAGACTCGACCATCCACTCCACGCCCCCCTCTATATTACAACTCAAAAATCGTTTTTTAAGTGATCAGTTCTCAGCCCCTGATCAACTGTTAAAAATTCTGAATACACGTGCATCACACAGGATATTAATGAACATTTTGACATTATAATTTGCCAAAATTCTATACGGTCTCCAACCAAAGGGGGTGCCAAAAAGGGGTGGAATAGATATAATACATAATTCTGCAATCACACTAATAAAACTTAAGAACAGAGCTTTCTAGGTTTGTTCATTCTGAATAATTCTCTGTGGAAACTGCTGTACAATCAAATTTGCAGGTTAATTAACTCCTGTCTTAAAAATCCATAGGACAAAAAATGCAACAATATTACCAGAGGAAACATGCTTTATTTGTATATATTAAAAAGACATAGAGGAATATTGTGGTTTTAGTGGCTATTTAAAGCTAGCTGTAGTTCAAGCAGATCTGACATTGTTTTTGGTTCCAGCAAGCAGCAAAGTGACTGAACACAATGTTTTGTTTCAGTTCTTTTTACCACTAGCTGACCGGCTCCTGCAGATCTAAGAGACTTAGCAGGATTATAGACATCAAACATATCAGAGATCTGTTTAGGACCCAAACCATTAAGTGACTTGTAAGATCAGTAATACTTTTAAATCTGTTCTCTGAGTCAGTGCAAGGACCCGAGAACCGGACTGATGTGATCTCTTTCATTGGTTTCAGTTAGAACTCTGGCAGCAGCATTTTGAATGAGCTGGAGCTCTAATGGACTTTTTGGGAATTCCAGTGAGGAGAGCACTGCAATAGTCAATTCTGTAGAAAATAAAAGCATTGATAAGCTTCTCTAAGTCTTGTTTGGACAAAAATCTTATAAATCTTGATAATGTTTTATGGTGAAAAATGCTGACTTTGGTATAGCTTTAATGTGTCACTAAAAGTAAGATCTCCGTCCACGACCATGCCAAGATATTTTTACATGATAGATGTCTCTAGATTCCAGGTGGGAACTGAGAATTGATCTTCCCTCTTTATTTCCAATTGCTTTGTCTAATTACCAAAAAACAAGGGAAATCTTTTAGCCAGTGCTCTCTTTTCACTGATGGATTCCATCTGTTGAGCCACAGTCAGCATCTGAAAACCCAAGAAGTGCACCTTTTTGGTCGGTGCGCATTATAAAATGTATAGGTACAAGAGTGGTGTATGGTATTCTTTACTATAATACCTCAGTATAAAGTATATCCAAGCTTTTTACTAGTATTGCACATGGAGTATATATCTTAACAGGGTGAATGTGTTTGAAGGTGTTGACCTTGATTTATGAACTAAACTTCACTGTGTGTGACTTTTGCCACAAGGAAAACTTTTATAGCCACAAGGGATGCCAAACTGAAATTGCTTACTCATTTTGCCCAAAGCATTGTTCTTTGTGCACGATCCTGAATTCTGCATATTTAATAGCAATTTAACTGAGGTGTTAAGTCTCAAAGCCAAATCCTAAAAGCACCATTTTCTTTTATATACATCTGACTGGTATTGTAGCATCTCCTTGTAAACCACAGGAGCAAGTCATGTGCAAACATTCCTAGCTTTTGTGTGCTTTCCCAATGCAAAACAGAGCTTGTTAAGCTGTTTGGCCAAACAAGCGTTCTTCATTATGGGCTTCTTCTGCCTACCTGGTAGCGTGTCAAATGTAGCAGCTGAACCTTGAGTTCTTTATTCAAGAAGTGGACTTGCCAGCTCTTTGTCAGTGAAACTGATCTGAAGTCAGCTGCATACTAAACAGCTCAGTAATTGCTTTCTGAGATTATTTTGCCTGGAAAGATGAGACTGTTTTGACTCGCTCCTTGTGGAGTCCGCAGAACCAGCCCAGTTCCAGCTGCTGCTCTGATTTCATTCGCTCCTCCACAAATTGCAGTAATGGGCCTGCATGGTTGTTGGTGTTGTTTCTCCATGCCTGTGAAAATCAGCAGCAGCGACAGCATAATGTTATTGTACACCATTAGCATTGATGCATTGCTTTTGCGCGCCATCAGAGAATCCAAGAAGAATCTTGTTGATCTACGGTTTTCATTTCCCATGTTACAATGCGGTTCAATCTCAGAGTAATAATACAATAATCACACAATTTCATTTGCTTTGTCAAAGTTTTGATTGGTTTTTCTCTTACCTATTGGGATGGGAGTGATAGAATTGATTTTACACTTTAGAGGCCACTGCTGTTTGTATCCAAATGCAGACAAATGCAATGATTCATCTATTTACCTTCATCAGTGAAAAATACACTAGTAAGTGTATTTTTTGAAGCTATCTATATTAAGATTGTTACTGTTTTATAAAAAAAATGATGTCTACATCTCTGGCAATAGTGCAATTTGGCAGCTGATAGTGAAATGCTAATGTAGTTTAACACAGAGGAGGCTGATGCCACTGCTTTCCTTTCACATTATATTGGATCACACAAAGATGTAAATAAGGTCATTCAGAGAATACGTTTTCCAGATCAGGATAACAAAGAAGTTACGAGATACATTTGATGAAAAGACAAGGGATATGTTCAGAATATTTTTGTAGGTACTATAGGGTGATGATGAATTTCTTCAAATAGGACTTTGTAGGATAAAGTGTGAGGCACTTCAGAGGTTTTCAGTTCAGTTTCTGATCTTGGATTTGTAATCATCTATAGTTAATTGAAGTATTGGTGCAACTGATTTACCACCTGTCACACCTAGCACACATGCCACAAACACCAACAACCGAGAACAGATGGGCATCCAAGGCGATTAATTTTTTGGGGTATGTTTTGTTATTTGAACATTTTGAATAATTTCCAAATGTTATATTACAGATGGTGTTTGTTTGCTTGCAGAAACTTTTCTTTCTGCTTTTGTTGGGTGTTGTTACACTGAAATTTAGCTAAAGAATGTTTAGTGTTGTTTGAAACAGCACCAATAACCTGCTGGAGTTTCTCAATTTGCATTATATGTCACCTTCCATAGGCGTCATTTACACTTTTTTTTCTCAATCACCAGGTGCTTGTAGGTGCTGCATTGTTTCCTGCACTCATGCCTAGGCATTACTCCACAAAAATGTTTGCTGAGCACTATTTTTGGGTAATAATGACAGCTGCTGTATTTAATTGGGTGGCGGCGTAATGGGTAGGATACTTGCCTCTAGACCAAGAGGTCATGGGGGTCAGCACACCACCAATGTGTTGCTGAGCAAGACCCTTAACCCCAAGTTGCTCCAGGGAGACTATCCGCTGTAGTTAGGGATTGGAAGTTGCTTTGGATAAAAGCGTCTGGTAAATGTAAATGTAAGTTTTGAACAACTTTTGTTTAGAGGGCTTTTTACAGAGATAACCAGAGAATTTTACAGTATTTGTAGCTCACTGTGAATGTGGATGTAAACTATAAATTCATGGGGAGGTTCTGCAGTTCGTGGGGAGAAATGTTAAAGACCCTCATAAATGATAAGATTTATAATAAATAAACTGAATTCAGTCTCGCTCCCTGGTTGACAAATGATGGCACTTCCTCCTCTATCGACACTTTTCAAACCAAACTAGTGCCCATGCCCTTTGCTATAGTAAGAACTGTCAGTAGTGCATTTTTTCATTGCTCAGTAATATTTTATTTACATTTTGTGAAAATGTGTCAATAAATAATCAGTAAAAATCATAAGAATAATGTTAATTAGTATAGTTTAAGCAGTTAACCAGCCTTTACTGCTTTCACAGTGGTATTTAGAATACTGTATAATTTGAGTATATTGATTTGTGCAAATTTGGTACAGACATATGGTTTGTTCATTATTTCTAAGGGGTCTTTAATAGTCATTGCTTGAAATTTTATTTTATGCACAGCACAAAAAGCGAAAGTCTAAATAGATTAAAAGAATCAAATTTCAGTGGCTTGGTCTGAAATAGAATGGTCACAAATATAAAATTCCAAAGAGAACCTGCTTGTTTTTTTGTTTTTTTTTTACAGTGGCAGCTTTTATTAAAAGTTTCAGTATTTTCGTACCATGTCCCCACTTACCTTTGTTAAAAATGCTAAAATGATATTTCACTGTTTGAATGCTAATTGAATTACTTGTTACTATTTGGTTACTGATGAATACAGAAATCTTACCCTGTTGTGTTTCTATGTTCCCTCAGCTGTGCTGGAGTCAGTCTCACTGGACAAGTTTATCCCTGAGTCTCCCCAAGGCAGCGAAGCAGGAGATCTTTCTCCCTGTCGATCGCCCTCAACCCCTCGTCACATACGCTACAGAGGGCCTGGAGGTAATGCTGTGTTTGTTGTGTGTTTTATTAAAATACTTCTGTAATGGAGTAGCAATACAGGCTAGGTTTTCTCAGAATTGTCCTTGTTTTTGACCCATGTGGTGAAGTGCTGGACTGCTTTTACTATAATCAAGAGAAACCTCAAGCAGTCTTCAGTGATACAGTTGCTAGAAAGATGTGTAAGCGAATGGTAGTTTAACAAATCACATTTACACAATTTCGCTCTGATCAGAAATGTGGTCTATCAGCCAAGATTTGTAAGCATTATGTTTTAAATCATCAGACAGGCATTGACGGTAATGTGAAATTGACTTGCTAATTTGTTTTCTGCTAGTATATGGCATGTATTATATCTATTTCAGGGTTACTACATGTGTGCTATGGATCTTTGTTAATTTAGTATGTATATACACTCATCCATATTATATATGTACAAATATATACATTCTGTATATACATATATATATTAGTGTTGGCCCGCGTGTTAACGGCGCGAGATTCTTATCGCGCGATAAAAATAATATTGCCGTTAACTGCACCCCCTCCACCCCCGACAGAGTGAGCTATACTACGCAAGCTGTGATGAGTTTCACCTTGATATTTCAGTGACTTGTCCGGTTCACGCACGTTTTAAACCTGTCTCGGTCTCTCCCCCGGACAGAGT
>JBBPDB010000040.1:5951419-5997048 GCA_037974465.1 Brachypetersius altus
TGTGGACACAAGCGGAAGCGTCTGTCGTTGCTAAGCAACCATCAGCCACGCTCTCTCACTCTGTCCGGGGGAGAGACAGTTAACGGCAATATTTTTTTTATCGCGCGATCAGAATCTCGCGCCGTTAACGGCCCAGCACTAATTTATACATAATTAGTATTTTGTTCTTTTTAACAAAATGGGATTATCAGTGATGCTGCTCCTTAGCCGTTTGTGAAAATACCCAAAATAATTGTTTTCATTTAATGCAGAACTGCGAGATCTTAGAGATCCAAAGAAGTATAAATATCGCCAGAGAGATGCACTCAAAATGATTAAATTGAATTAATAAATCGTTTGTGTTAATGTAAAGCATTTTCATTTCAAGTCACTTTTAAGCATTTCTGTTGGTTCATTCATCACAAAAGATTCACAAAAGAAAGGCTGGTGGCTGTATTCATCTGCTGTAGGGAGATACATTGTTTTCTTTGGATCGTTACAGTCAAGAGGTTTGAGACCAGATGTTTTCTCGCAGTTCAATTGCTTGCTACATACCTTACAGATTAGATAGCAGTTACTGCTAATAAGTCTTAAGATTTACAACTGAATAATAAGCTTAAGACCTTGACCTTTAGAGTCAAAATATTATTACTATAGTCTATGCTGTCATTTTGGTATAATATATATAAAAGAAATATTTCCATTCCAACCTCTCTCCATTCCAAACAGATAGGTTTGACTTGTTTCAATGTCAGACAAGATCAAAAATGTAAAGGATGGTTTTTGCTCTGAAAACACGGTTGGACTTTTCATTAAATTAAATTCTTAAGAATCTACACTTTCAACAGACTTTCTCAGCTCTTCTCAATGAGCTACAAGTGAGAAATAATTCGTCTAAAATATCCAAATGCCTTTCTTATGGCTGACTATTGCTGTGATTTCTATGAGCTGGTTGGAGTTTGGGGAGTTATTTGCAAATGTGTGTGTGCGCGTGTGTGTGTGTGTGTTTAAGTACGAATCTGGGCCAAAAGGCAGGGGGGCTGGTGTTTAATGCACGTATCTGACTCTGCGGGCTCGTGTTTGTCTGCACTCGAGTGTGTGTTCATATGGAGTGTGAAGGCAGCATCTGTGCTCAGCCATGCTGCCTGATCGCTTGTGACTGTTCATCTGTCTGTCGTCGGGTTCCTGCTTCAGTCAGAGCTGAGTGGACGCCGTAGCCCAGCATGCGGTGTGTGTGTGTGTGTGGAGGTTTAGGGAGGGGTCGGGGCGTGGTTCTTTATTCAGCGAGAGCAAAGCAAAATGCCCTGCTTTGAGAATGGGCTCCTAATTAGCTGAATTAGCCACAGATCAAAGAAGACAATTAAGGATGGCGCTGGCAGAGAAGCGGCTGAACACTGACCTCATTTACATCACACCACGGCAACCAGCGCCTCATTACACCGCCACCAAACAAACACGCCTGCAGACACTGACCAGCAGAGCCCGTCTCACCTCTCTAATCTCTCTTTTTATCTTTCCTCCCTCTCTCTCTCTCTCTCTCTCTCTCTTGCTTTCTACCTCTCTCTACCTCTCTCTACCTCTCTGTGTGTTACTCTCGTTAACTGCCTTACAGTTCTCACTTTCTCTCTCTCTCTCTCGCTCTCTCTCTCTCTCTCTCTCTCTCTCTCTCTCTCTCTCTCTCTCGTCCTCTCTTTCTCTGCCTCTGTCTGTCTCTCTCATCCCTCTCACTTGTCTTGTGTCTCTGCCTCTCTCTTTGTCTCTCTCTCTCTCTCTCTCTCTCTCTCTTTCTCTCTCTCTTTCTCTCTCTCTCTCTCTCTCTCTCCCCTGCAGTATTTAATGTTGCTGCTCATATAAGGAGCATCTTCTTCACTTTCAGCTTAATTAAGGAAAAAATTAACGCTTGTGTATGTACATAAACGCGTGTGTGCATGTGTATGTGCGTGCGTGTGTGTGTGTATGTGCAGGTTGCAGCACAACCTTGCCGGCAGCTTGCAGAAGTACGACTCTGTTAGAAGTGCAGCTTGCCTGTTTGAACGGGCCAAGGTTGTTTTAGTGAGCCTGTTTGCAGTCCTCCGAAAGATGAGCCAATGAAAGTGTCTTTAATTAGTCTCTATTCCCTCAGTGTTCATTCTCACAGACCACAGAAAATGTCCTCAATTAAGTTTTCTGTCTGCGCTCAGGAACAGTCAGAAGGCTGAGAGGTAGAGTGCTGAGCCTTTTCAAACACAGATTACCGCTCTGTTCTTTTATTTATTTTTTTGTCCATTTTGTCTCAGTACATACGCAACGAAGCGACCGCAGTCAAACGAGGGCAGCTGATGGACTGAGGCAACTCACACCGTACAAAACAGTGTGTTTGTGTGTGTTGGGTCTTGTGAGATAATGGTTTGCCTGGAGAATTGCCGTGTTGACAGCAAACCTGTGTTGCTCTTTTCTAACAACAGTAAGCGCTTTCATGCAGTTTTGCCTTGTCATGTATTTTTGTGATAAAAGCCAGGATACAGCTGTGCTGTTTTCCTCTTTTTAGGAGGCCTTGGAGTTTATCGATCATTCGGCACTGATGACTCCTCCGAATCAGTATTTCAAGCATAAATCACCTCATATTTGCAATGCCATGGAATGATTTAAAGCAATAGTTTTAGATTTCTCCGGTAATCCAGATGTAGTTGAGATATAATAGTACATTAATATTTATTTACAGTTCTGAGGATATGTAGCTATTAAAGGTTACCATTCAAATTTGTATCAAAATGTATCAACAAAACACCTATATATTAATAAGTTATATAAATATAAATAAGAAATAACTTTCTAAACTGATAAATGATAATGATCATGATTAAATAAATGGATTGTATCGGTGTGGCATTACATTCTATAACTAAATCATGAAAAAACACATTCTTGCACATTATGCAAAACTAAACCTTGTACTGTCAGCGTAATTTGGCCATTAATTTCAAGGCTAATTTGCTAACTGGAGTATTATAAACTTCCATGAATTCTTAGCTATATTAGCCTTGTAGATCCAGAGCAAAACTAAACTGGCAAACTTCAGACATCTATAGGGGCGTCTATATGAATCCGATTTAAATAAATTGAAAGAGAGGAGGTGGGGCTTGTGCTATGGACACACCCACATTAAAATTCCTGCTCTGTTAAGTACCGGTCTATTAAGTACACAATTTGAGCTCTACAGAATGAAGACATTATGGCTGTCACTGTTGATTACAAAGGTAATTGCATAATCTACCTTTTTTTTGGACAACTAATTGGTATTTAATTTAATCTGTTTAAAGCTTTGGACCCTAAATAAAAGGCTTACTGTTTATCTTAAAACCAGGGAGAATGACAATGACAAATTGATTTACATTTTAAAGGTGGGCACCTTTAATAAGAAAACATTGTGAAGTGATGGATATTAACACACAGCTATGAGGTCAGGACTGAAGAAATCTGCTTTGAAATTGTAACAGACACAAATACGTTTTCATAGAAATGCCTGTTTTCCTAGCAGTGATGGTGAGAATCTACTAGGCTATAATATCAAACCCATGCAGCTAAAGGGACCTCACTTAGCCTTGTGCACTCCCCAAGCAGCTACAGTTTGATGAACTTGCCCTTTTCTTTGAAAAACTGCAAGAGATATTACGAGATGATCAATATTTATGCAATATCTTGCTCTTGTTTTCACTGCTGAAGTCAGCGTGTGGAAGCTAAAAAGAGAAAACAGGCCATTTTACTGGTTTTGCTGATTTATGTGGGCTGTGAATTGTCCCTATAAATAAATACCGAGACTGAGATTTGTGTTTAATTTAACCTTTTAAAATAAAGATGAAAACACATGACAAAACAAGGAGCCACTTCCATATCATTGCTGGTGAGCGGAACTCCAGACTCCTGATCTGATAAAGCACATATCTGAACACTTCTAGTGCTGTAAGTTAAGAAAAGCTGATAGCTCCCCCTTGTGGAGACTGCTCAGGCTGCAGAGCATGACTTTACAGTGACATGTGAATACCCTGTTACCTATTCAAACTGAGGTCTAAGTTGAAAGAAGAAAGTTTAACTGATTAAGCATAAAACCCCTCAAGGGGATGTTTTGAATATAAGAGTCAATACTCAGGATAATCAAAAATATATATTCAACCTCTCTGACATTACTTCCTTGTACTACATCTGAAATAACATGAAATGTATGTATTGTTACATCCTTATATTATAAATAGCTAGTATAATATATACTTAAAGCTAAAATTATACATACATACCCCTTGCATTGATTTCGACATTTTTATTCGCTAACTGGTGGAGTATAAGGTTCCATTACTTGCTAATATATTAGGCTTGTAGATGTTTGGTATGTGGATACAGACTCTTTAGTGTGTGTGTGTGGGGGGGGGTATTTTTTTTTTATCTGTACTGTCAGTCAGGCTGGTGCGGAGCGCCTGGCCGTGAGCTCCAGCTGAAGTGTTTGATGAATGGCAGGTCTACGGCAGTTGACCTCTCCCTTTCGCTGAAGTGCCATTCTTCACTGCTCAGGAGACCCGGCCGTGCTTTTGTTCTAGCTGAGACCATGAATGTGTTTTGGAGGGCTGGAGTTTAAATGGTGTTCGCTCTGCGTCTCTTTCCCGGCCCCGGCGGCACCTCAGGGCTCTGGCCAATTAAAGCGAACAGCAGAGCCTCTCTTCTCTCCGGTAAGCCCTGCGGTGGGGAGGCTGCGGCCGCGAGAGCCGTTCCGGCTGAAAATGCTCTTCAGTGAAAAATTTCACTTAACAGTGAAAACAAAGACAGAGACTCGGACCAATCTGTGTCCGTTAAACTGTCCCTCATTAGAACCGTCCCCCACACACACACACAGGCGATCCGAGCCATTCCAAAACACACACTGCTGTCTCGCATCTAGTTAGCGGATCTGATGGGAAATCTATTCAAATGCTGGGAATAAATTAGAGCCGCAGCGTTTAGGTGATGAAGATGTGAAAATGTCATTGTGGGGTTTTACTGCTGGGTTGTTTAGGCCCCTTCCGCAGGCCTTTGGTGGCCACTCCCCATTGTGGATAAATTCATGCTTTTGATAGCTTGAGGGAAGGCTGTGGTAACCAGAAATGCGTGTTTATGCCATAGATTTGAACACAAAAGCCACTAACACAGTAAAGTTTTCTGGCATAAATTCACATATTTTCAGAAAAAAATGTACCAAAATGTTGCACTTTTAAATTAAATTCTAATTGAACCCACAAGAAAACATGTGAAATCAGAACTCACAACAACATATCATCAATATTAGTGAACTGAATAGTTTGGAGAAATGCTGAATAAAGAGCCAGGCATCCTGAAACATGGATCCGGCGCCCGAGTTCCCTGCTCTGGGAGAAGAAGAGAGTGGTGTCTGTAGACGCGTGGCATGTTCTGTTTTGTCTTGTCCAGGTGGCGGATGGCTGGTTTTTGTGTTTCCCTGTGATTTAATTCTCCATTAGTTTGTCCCCTGTAGCTTCAGGAGAGCTTTGATTGACACTGCTGCTAATCACTGTAATGGCTGATAGAGGAGATTCACCATCTCTCTCTCTCTCTCTCTCTCTCTCTCTCTCTCTCTCTCTCTCTCTCTCTCTCGCCCTCTCTCTCTCTCGCCCTCTTCTCTGTCTTTCTTTCTTTCTTTCTTTCTCTCTCCATCTCTCTCTCTCTGCCTCCTCCGTCTCACTTTCTTTTTCTTTTTGTTGCTGTTTTTGTTTGTTTGTTTTTCTGACTTTTTGTAGCATGGTTTGCTTTTTAGAGCTTTTTTGCTCTTCCCTGCCTTTTCCAACTCTCTCTCGCTCTCCTCTCTTCTCCTCCCTCTCTCGCGCCCTGCTGTCTCGATTTTTTTGTCGTACTTATTTCTCTTGTCTTTTCTAACACCGCTTTCTCTCTCTCGCTCTTTATCTCCCCCTCTCTCTCTTTCCCCCCCTCTCTTCTGTCTTTCTATCTTTCTTTCTCTTGTTCTCTCTCTCTTCGGGATCACAAACACTGTACCAGTTTTTGGGATGGATGGACCTCCATTGATCCAGAATCCCCTGTTCCTCTGTTCCTCTGCTCCACAGCTCCGTAGCTCCGTATGGGTGCTTTCTGCCCCTCTAACCCATATTTATCTCTGAGCGTGATGATCTCAGATCCGTGTGGCTCCTCTTGAGCACTTCTGGTGGTGTTTTTCTGTAATGATTATACAAACCGTGCGCTGAAAGCCTGTGTCAGCAGTGGGAGCACCTTAAAGGAGCTGAGTCGGATGTAGCTGCTCCCACGCCGGATCCAGATCATGCCAATAGACAGATGTGAGTAGAGGGGTCTTCCCATTAGTCTGTAAATACATCTGCTCTGGCTGTTTCCTGTATGATCTTTCTTGGTGTGTGTTTTTTATGCATATCGAGGGTGTCCTTCAGCTTGACACTTACTTATCACCTTTTTAAACAAACAATAGCAGGCAGCAGCTCTCGAGTGAGCCGGCCAGGCCCAATGCCCGTTCGTTCATTACAGCTTTTAAAAGCGCGTCCTCCCGCCTGCTTTCAGGTGTCACCGCGTTTCCATATTTCCCCCAGACCTTTTAATTTCTTCTCTACGTTTCTTCTACTTCATTTGCTCGTGGGTGTTTTTTCTTTTTTATCTGTGATTATTTTTCTGTCATTCCAGGCCCCTGATGTTCGCAGTTCGGGCTTTTCATTCCGCAGCCTCTCTCTCCTCATTACTCTGAGTAAATAGGGACTGTTAAATATTGCTGTTATCTGTAAGGGAGCAGCTGTATCTGCGGCAGTGCAGGGACAGCGAAGAGGAGGGCGAGAGAGAGAGAGAAAAGAGAAAGAGAGAAAAAAGAGAGAAGAGAGAGAGAGAGAGAGCAGTGCACCTGTGAAGGTGTTTAACAGCCACAGGGCTGTTCTGGAGCTTTCTGCCGCCACGCTGCACGACCGGCTCATTTGAAGCAGAATGCCACATTAGTCATACATTATAATTTGAACAAACATGTGTGGCGGCTCAGCGTGTCGCAGTTTACACACGTTTACGCACCGAGAAGTGTTTTATTGTGGAAATGAATGTGCCGCTCATGCTTGTTTTTAGAGGACTCATTAAAGATCCACTAATGTCTGTTATAGTCTCCATCCTGTTACAGAGGTAAGAGCAGTAACATGGTTTATAAATAAATAAATAAAGTTGTGTGTCCTGCAGTAGAATTGGCGACCACTGCAAAAATGTTCAGTTTCTCAGGTTTTATCCTTTTATAGGTGGAAGGATTGAACTGAACAGCTTTGCCTTCGTTTTTAAGAACTGCTGACAAAATTTCTCCTCATTTCCAAATAAAAATATTGTTCTTTAAAAGAAATGACAAAACTTCAGAATAAGAGAAATGCTGCAGCGTTTACAGAACCTGAGTAATTCAGAGAACACTAATCTCTGGTTCTCTCTTAAACTAAATGGCAATAATGAGCTTTGAGGAGCTTCTAGTAGTGTTTCACCTCCAACTGGTCTCAGTGTGAGAGGAGAGAGTCGATTACAGCAGTGTTTTATACTTTTCCTCATTAAATAAGATTCAGCTGATCACTGATCAGTCCCTCATAAAGCAGAATGAGGTGCTTGTGTAGGGATTTAACAGACACTGGACTGGAATGGTTGTCATTCATAGAGATGCTGATTTCAAAATAAACAGCAGTGCACTCTTATTTTTCCAGATCTGCATATATTAATATTGCCTCCTTTCCTGAAGGAGCTTCTGCAAAAGGTCACGAGGGTCAACAAGGGTGCCTAAGTCGCCTGATGTGAAGTGTTTCTGCAGTGGTTGCCATTGGAAACCAATTCAGTTAGCAGTGAGATAGCTAATGCTAAAATTTCTAATGCCAATGCTGAGAGAATATATGAATATTTAAAGGCCACAACTATCTAAGAGCCGACCCTGTTGTCAGGAGAGCTTGACCCCTTGGTCTGAGGGCCCAATGGAGTGAGTGGAATGGCCATCCCTCTTCAATTAGTGCTCTCCTCCAAGCCGTTTAACAAGACCGATTCCGATTCTGGGCTAAAGTTAACAACAAAGAAGCAATTATGTAATTGAATAGATGACAATATTTTGCTAAAGTAAATTTCTAGAGAATACCATCAATCAAAGAGGTCAAATAGGCTGCGGCCCTCTTTTCTAATTCAATATTTTCTAATTCAATATTAGTATCTTTCCAGAGTCTATGAACTGATACTTCCTCCGTGTTTCTGGCAAACAAACGAAGGAAGTTTTTCCTCCAAAGACTCTGTAAAGGTGGGCAAAAAACACAATACCATCTGTCAAAGAGGCCGAAGAGGCTTCTCTCAAGAAGTCCACTCTTTTCTAACTCAGCTTCTGCAACTTTATGATCAGTGAGCTTAAGTGTTTGGATGTTGTGTGCACCCGCAGAGCGTGATGAAATAGCGTTAGCACTTTAGCTTTCATGCTGTGAACATTACAGACAGGCCCAACACTGTGGGATGCAGCAGATTCTCATCAGAGGAACTCAATGTCAGAGCTGGTTGTCTGTAGGAAAGGGAGGCCTGAGCAGATGCCAGATTAGAAATCACATGGGGAACCAACTAAAACTAACTGAAACAGACTTCAGCTAGTTTAGCATTAACGCTACTAGGTCTAGACCTGGTATTGTCTACCTGGATGTCTGTAGATCCTTTGGTACATTTCACCACAAACATGTATATAATCTGAAATAGCACACAAAGCAAAAAGTCGCAAAGCTGGGAGTGTTTTTACTCATTTTTATGCTTTTCACCCTCTATTTTTCAAGCCTCAACAGGCAAATTGATAGTTTTATCATCTTGACATTTCTCAGCAGTCTAAAGGTTTTCCAACATTGTGGCATTCTGAAAGTTTTGGGTGGCTCTCTAAGCCAAATCCCTGCTTTGACTGGATCTATATAAGGGTCTATTGAACCCCTGTATTTAAGTGCCAACCAAAAATGTGTGGAAAAAGTGCCTGATGTTACTCTGCACACACTGGTTTAATGGATGACTCTGCAGATGTGGTGTCCATTAGTAGCAAACTATGTGGGACCTTTACATGAATAATAGTGGGGGCCTAAATAGAGACTGACCAGTGTGAAGACAGCCATACATAACGTGGTGAATGGTAGCGCCGCGTTGAAAGGAGCTGCTAAAACGATGCTATGGGGATTCTATTTCTGAAGTCAGCTTGAAACAACCTCCCCCCCAACCACCACCTCCTTCCCTTCAAGGTCAACCCAATCTTTGCACTCCTCTCCCGTGTTGCTTAATCCCTCTTGCTCGCGAAAGTGACATGTCGGCCTGTCACGTCAGCCCCAGGGTTCGTTCTGTGCTAGCGCTCTGAAAGATCCCTTTGATAGCAGCACAATGGGCTTAGCCTTCAGACACAGCCAGACCGAGGCTGCAAATGCAGAGATCTCGGGCACTTTAGAGATGAAAGAAGCTCGAGAGCTCTTCTCTGGCAACACTAACAGGGGATCTAACGGGGAGGAGAAGATCTACCCTCTAAAGATGGCGGCCGTCGCAGCCGTTTAGGCACAGGCATTAGCATGCTGTCACGGCTAACCAGGGGGCCACCACAGTGCTAGCGCTGTTTATTTTTGTCCTGTGAGGAGGCCGGGGCATGTTCATGTCTCGCGCTCAATAATTCATGCATCACCACATGCGCTTCAAAGCCTTTACCTCCACCATGGGCTCTGCAGGAGCGGACACGCAGGGCTTAGTGCACTAATGTGCTCGCTTGTACAGTAAATTTCTTCAAGCTGAATGGTGGCCCCTGGGCTGGGAAACAAACATGTTTCTGTCAGTTAATATCAGTCACTTTAGTTGAGTGAGCTCCATTAGAATACGTGCATTCTGGCTTTTTCAAGACACAAGGTTTCTAAAGGAACATTAAATTACAAATGCACATGTTTTCAAGAAATCTGTCGATTAGGTTTGGGGTTAGACATGGGCAAGTAGGGTAACAGATCCATGTCGGTCTCTGCCGCCCTGGTGCTTCGCTAGGTGTCTCACGGCCTTGTCAAGCTTCTTCACCATGGTGCAAAGTTTTTGGCTTGCTGCCTTGTCAGACTCTGCTGGATTGGTGCCAAGTATTTACCATAGTCTGTATTCATATTCAAGTCCATATTTCATGGCCAAGCCACACCTTGCCACCAGGGTGCAAAGTTCCCATCTTGCTACCCAGTAAAACTCCATCAGAATGGAGCAATTTGTGGAACTCGGTCCAACATTACTAAATTCACAGCCCAGTTAAACTTTACCACGATGGTGCAGAATCTACTCCCATGGTGCAAAGTTCTCATCTTGCTGCCCAATCAAAATCTACCACCATGGTGCAAGGTTTCTCATTTTCACAGCCCAGTCAGACTTTACCAGATCGCTGCGAAGTTCCAATTTCATGGCCCATTCAAACTCTGCCGCCGTGGTGCAAAGTTCCCAAGTTCACAGTCTAGTCAGACTTTATCAAAATGTGTAATGTTCCCAATGCTCCGACCAATCAAAATCTACCACCAAATTCACAGCCCAGTCAAACTTTAACATAAGAGTGGAAAGTTACTATCTTTTGGCCCAGTCAAACCTTGACACTGTGGTGCAAAGTTCCCATCTTGCTGCCCCCTCAAACTCTGCAACCATGGTGCAAAGTTTTCATTTTGCTGCATTGTCAAAATCTACGACCATCTCACAGCCCAGCCAGGCTCTTCCTCCATGGTGCAAACTACCTATCTCATGGTCAAAGGATACAAAGATCATCTTGTTGGCCCAGGTAAACTCCACCTCCATGGTGAGGAGTCTCCAGCTTGTGGCCTAGGCGGTCTTTGTCCATCATGGTTCAAAGTCGCTGGCTCGTGGCCCAGACAATTTCTGCTATCATGGTGCCAGGTCTCTGGCTCATGGCCTAGTGGCAGTGGAAAGAGTCTCAACTCACGATGCAATCAGACTCTGCTACCGGGATGAGGAGTCTCCTGGCTCGCTGCCCAGTCAAACTCTGCTTCTGCAGTGCAAAGTCTCTCAGTTGATCTTCAATCAAGGAAGGAAGCAAACTCCCTGAGCAGCGGAGAAAGTTGAAAACCAAATAAATCACGAACAAGACAAAACCGATCGACAATACTGTAGGAACAGGCACCCACACTAGGCATGACCTTACATAACACCTTGTACCCGTGGTCAAAAAGTACTGCTACATCTCTAAAGAAGCGTGGCATCTTACATATGCCTGTAGCCAGACTGTGGTCCCAGAATTTGGAAGAAGTGCTGTATTGTCGGTAGCATGGTGTGTGGAGGACGGGACCAATCTAAAGGCACTTTTCCATTGGTGTACAGTAACTGTGCTGTACCTAAACCATTCTGTGATGGCACAGAAATTGTGTGTCTCAGTGTTTATCAGAACGTTGTGTCTGACGCAACCGCAACACAATATTGAAGTAAAACCATAGAGATGAATGTTATTCCTATGAAAAACCTTTTTTTATATTATGGTCTAGTTTTATAGTCTTGTTTAAATATTTAAATTTGTCTCTGCATTGTTTAGATCAGCACACCCCAACTTTTTTTGCGCCACGGACCACATTAATGTAAAACAATATTTTCACATACGGTACAGATACAACAAAATACAAAGTGCAGGTGTTTTTTACTCATTTTTGCTAGATTGTGGGCTAAATTTCTGATGTACTGTATCACGTGACTGAGACGTTTAATTAAAAATAAAAGATCTTTCAGACTTTATTAAGAATCAATCCAATATTTTTATTCTGTCTTTCTGTGCGGCCCAATACCAAATGACTCTGGGGTCCGGTGGTTGGGGACCTCTGGTTTAGATGACCCAACTAACTTCTTGTGGTACACATTTGCACTTTGTTTGAACATCTTCAGCCCAAACAGACAGTAGAAGCTTGTATTTCATTGACTTCCCTGTTCCCTGTTCCCTTAGACAAGAAAAAAACCCCAAAGTTCTTCTGTTGTCACGACAACGTATTGACCAATCAGATAGCAGTGATGCTGTCGGCTCGGCTGCAGCCTGTTTTCAGCCCTGCCGTCAAAAGCTCGGATTCAGGTTTTGGTTACAGGTGGCTTTGTTTGTAATGGAAAAAGCTTTGTTTGTGGTACGACGCGGCTCCTTGTACCAGCAAAAAAGCGCCATAATACAATCTTTTATTGGTCTCATAGTGGGGGACATGGACACTAACCTGCTATTTGGGAAAATTGTCATTGGAAAATTGTCCTATTACTCACTTAAATACAAACCTCTCTCTTTTCTCTCTTTCTCTCTCTCTCTCTCTCGCTCCACTGATGCATTTCATAACCTTGAAACTCTTCGATTGAATGAATAAATTCCGTTCCTACTTCTGCATGTCAGTTTTATTCTAATTAACATTTGAAGCATTACCTTCATAATGAGGTGCCCTAATTAATATGCATGTCATTCTCCTACAGCTGGAATAAAACAGGGAAAAATGTAATTCAGCTGTAGTGTGTTTTGTGTGTGTTTTTGAGTGTTTTTCTGTGGTGGTAACCTTCTGGTCTAATGAAGTTATCTTGACTTTGCAGCTGCAGAAAAGGGAACGCTCCTGCCGCTTTTTCGTCCAGGTATTTGAGGCCACCCGTCCTTGACTCTACCATCCACCCATTCCTGCTCGTTAATTTAAAGGAACACTCCAGAGCCTCCTCAACCCTCAGCAATCTCTGCCTGCTGTGTGTGTATCGTACTGATACCACGCACAGCAATTCCAACACGTTTCCCCATAGATACAACACATAGCAGGCAATGGGCTTAAAAGGTTTACGTGAAACTGGTACCACTTTAATAGTAATTGAATCAGCATATCAGCATCATTTCTAATTTCCAATAAGAATGGGACTAGTTTTCCAGACGAAAGTATATATTGTCATTCGTCCATAAATCAGGCTATAAATCTGTGCAATTTGCCTAAAGTTAACAGTTCTCCGGGGTGCATTTACAGATTTGCCAGGGATTGCCATGGATGCCGGAAGTAGACAGTTATGTGAAATCTGTACCACTTTAATGACATCTTTCTTCAAATATATTGATAAATTAAGCTGTAAATTGGTCTTCTTGGATCTGAGATATACTAGAGCTACTTAATCACATCAGTAGACAATTAGGTTTAACTTTCAAAACGTAACCAATTTTGTTAAAAACGTATGTATAAATTGACCTCTACATTGATAGAATTTCTTCTTGGATTTTGGACTAGTTTTTCTGAATAAAGGGATATATAGACATAATGGTCCATACATCAGGCTATAAATCTGTGCAGTTTGTTTTGTCTAAAGTTAAGAATTCCGACTTTGTAAGTAGGCAGGGTTTTATAGACCCTGCAAGGTAACCATGGATACAAAACTTTAGTGAAAGCCCCTGTAACTAGGACTACTTTTTATCTCTGTTCCTGCCCATTGACTCCCATTACAAAAGCGTTTCTTTTCAATGGCTTTTCTGTTTAACAGGAAAGTGTGTTAAAGTGATTGTCCCTATTGGTTAACACTCACACAGAGTTGTTTGGGTTGAAGAATGTTGGAGTTTTCCTCTAACTTGCTGGCTTCTGCATGTGTGTGCGTAAACGTATATGTATATATTCATATATATGTGTGTGTGTGTGTGTGTGTGTGTGTGTGTTTGTGGCACCCCCATGTCCTGCCCTTCATTCATCCTGGGGTCTTGTTGTGTCTTGTTTATGTTTTCGGTCATGCTGCCATCCTTTGAGGCCCCGAACCAAAGCGTGACCCTCCACCTCTGCAAATTGCTCATAATAATTGTGGGTCTCAAGCATCACCTCTCGTCTTGCATGCTGAATTACAGCCGGGTGTTTTCTTTACTTATCATGCAATTTTTTGGTCATAAAAGCCATATAACAGAATGGCCAGTTTCCCCCTCATCACTGACTTGAGAGCAGTTTTACTGGTTCATTAGTGATCCGTTGTGTTTTTATCTCCCATTAAAAATATGAATTTTCAGAGTCATGATAAACAGTGTTTCTTATTTGGGCCAATCAGAAGCAATCATTTGCTATTCTGTTGCTTTTTCTAGGTCGGTATAATTATAACATGGGGCGATTAGGATTAATTGCAGAGTTACGTAGTGAATTGCATTTAAATTCACTCCACTTTCTGCATCGACAGAGTCTAAAGTTTGGACTTTCTTTCCTATTCTTGTTCACTATCAAGAAGTTTAAAGGCCCTACAGGTCAAATTTGATGGAAGTTACCCTAACACCCATTCACCCAAAAACAGAATTGTGAAGTGTATATTTTTTCTACCCTGTGAATTATTACATTATCATTTTCCTTATACAACCCTAGGTTTGAAATACATCAGTACTAAACTATATGGTGCAGGTGTGTAGAAATGGTCAATTGAAACATTTTGTTGATTTTTACACTTTCTGAACATTTTGATATGCCTATGCTGTTCGTTTGCAGAGTTTAACTTTAAAAAAAACCTGAAGAAATGATTTGGCCAGTGCAAAAGTTTACAGTACTACATTTACAGTGCAGAAATGTATTAGTAATCAGTTATGGTATTCCAGGTGGTTGCTAGGTGGTTGCACTAGTATTCCAAGTAGTTCCCTGGGTGTTATTGGTGAATAGGACATTTATGATATAAGAGATAAGATATGCCTTTATTGTCATGAAGCATGAAGTTGCTGACAGACAACAAGGACGCAGAATTAACAAGTCAGGAGTTATAAAAGTATTGCACTTATTGAGGTGAGATAAAAATCGCTATGTTGTTGCTGTTTTAAGCCAGGCTTCCAGGTGGATGATTTTGGTGCCCCGGCTGTTAATTAGGGAGTTTCTAGGTGGTTGCTATGGTATCCTGGGAGATTATTGCTAAAATCTACAAAGACATAGCAAAAGTATGAACGACATCAAATTCAAATCATGAAAAATAACACAAATGCAGAACTGATTTAAGTCTATAATCTGCATTTTCAGCTGAATTCTCCACTTGTTTTAATGAACTCAGAAGTCATTACTGTAAACGACTGAGTTCTATGGGTTAAAAATAATTCAGATGAAGGTGCCAACACAGTAATTAATTCTGTCCCTATTTAGCTGCTTTTTGCTGTAGGCTGTATAGTGTGTGTGTGTGTGTGTGTGTGTGTGTGTGTGTGTGTGTGTGTGTGTGTGTGTGTGTGTGTTGTGAAAACCCTTCTGTTAGCTGTTGCCATGTGGGCTGGCTGTGTATGAAGAGAGAACAGATGAAAAGGCGTCTCTCTGTCGTGCGCCTGATGAAGGATGACTCTGCGCTAATGTTCTTTCCATGCGTTTGCTGTCATTTGGGTGAAAATAAAGTGTTTTTTCCGCACCTTAATTCCTCTTTGAATGAGGGAGAGAGAGCACTTAAGGATTTATTGTTTCAGAAGGATGTGGATAGTGAGGAGTGACGGATGAAAACTACCATCAGGTTTATATGTATGAAAGTAGTTATATGTATGAAAACATAATCATCAGTGAGTGAGGAGGGGCCTTCTCATGTGAAACAGAAAAACATAAAACTTCTAAAAGTCTTATACTGCCAAAAACAGTTTCCTCATGTATGAACAAAGCACACATCTACAATGCGTATATGTTGCTTTTATGTTGCAAAACTATATGTTTCATGTATATAATATGCATTTTACATGCAGTTTGCAACATATAAGCAACATAGAAACATTGTAGATATGTGCTTTATTCATACATGAGGGAAATGTGAAATAGGCAACTTAATGTGCCATGTAAGATTTGTTGCTGGCAGTATATAACTTTGTATGTATTTCTTTTTCATATGGGTTTCCTATTAGGCTACTTAAACCACCTGATGGTTGTTAGCATGTAGCATGAGTGCTAGGTGGTAACTGAGGTATTCCAAATACCAAGTAGTTGTTAGGATGTTGTTAAGCCATTGGTATGGTCACCTGGGTGGTGGCTAGGGTATTCCAGGTAGTTGGTATAATGTTGCTAGGCAGATAGAAACTTTGATTATGAACTTTGATAATGTTGTTGCTGGGATGCTGCTTGGTGGTTGCTAGGTTGTTGCTGTTGTATCCCAGGCGGTTGCTAGAGTGTTGATTGGTGAAAGATTCAGGCCTTCCAGGTGTTTGCCTAGGTGTTAGAAGGTTGCTATGGTATGCCGAGGGTGTTGCTGAGTGGTTGCTATGGTATCCTGGGTGATTGCTAGGTAGTTGCTATGGTATCCTGGGTGATTGCTAGGTGATTCCAAATAGTTGAAATCGTGTTGCTAGGTCTGTGTGAGTGCTATGGTATACCATGTAGGTGGTAGGTGGTTTCTAGGGTATTCCAGGGAGTATTTCTAGGTGAATAGAAAATGTAATCTATTGTGTAGTTGCCAGGATCCCACTTGGTCATTGTGAGGTTGTTGCAATTGTATTCCAGGTGGTTGCTACGATGTTCCTATATGGATGGTTTTGGTGATCCAGGTTCTTTAGTGGTTGCTGTTGTATGTCTGGTAGTTTTGTATGTCTGGTAGGTGTTGCTAGAAGCTTTCCAGGTGGATATTTTGGTATTTCAGCAGTTTCTGGTGGATAGGATGCTCCAGATGGTTGCTGTGATATGTTGTGTCGGTGAAAGGATGTTGCTTGGGGCCTACATTTATGTATTATGGGTGATTGTTAGGTTGTTAATATTGCGTCCCAGGTGGTCGCTAGGCTGTTAGCGGGTGGTTGCTATGCAGTCCATGTCCGGATTGGTGCCTAATATGCAAATCAGCGCAGGTATCACAATTTTGCATGACATTACTCATTTCCTATGTTTACAAGGAGAAGGGAGTTTATAATTATCCTCCTGTATTAGTCACTATGGTCATGGACCACAGGCATTGAAGCGTAACCTGTTATTCTCATCCCGATCTGAAGGAGCAGAGATGTTCTGAGCCTTGGGTGCCTTTACACCTGCATAAATCATCCTGATAAAACTGAATCTTATACACAGCACCAGGCAGCTCATTCATAACCTTGCAATAACTTTCCTGTAATGACCTTCTGGGCGGTTGCTTATAGTCTGGCTTTATACAAGGAAAGCCTCATGCAACTATGGAACAATTGAGATATACTGTTTCTGCATTATCTTTGTTGTAAGGAGCCTTGTTTAAGTGTATCCTTGCCTTGTATTACAAATGCAATGGCTCGAACTCATCACTGTTTTCTTTGTGACTGTTTTCTTTTTTATTTATTCCAATCCCCCCCCCCATGCATTATGGAGGTAATAATAAAAAATAGTTTTTTTCAATCATCAATACTCAGCCCCTGATCACCCGATCAGAATATCGGAATACATGCGCAGTGCCCCTGATATAAAGATGGGTTTAGACATAAAGTGCCACCTAATTCCAGCTATAAAAAGTTTCAAATTGAATTATTATTATTGCAAAACTTAAGAAGATCAATAGTGTGATTCCTAGTGCAGTCACACTAATAATAAATGATACTGTAGGCCTCCAAGTAGCTCACAGATGACAGGGATACAACAAGTCAACAGTTTCATGAATGATTATCTCAAAGGATTGGACGAAGCACGAGAGAAGCATCGATTATTAGCGTCAGCTGCACTGGTCAAGTGCTTGGGCCTCTAAAGACGCTTTATGTAAGATTTCTAATGAGTGGCTGGCGTCCGAGACTGCTGTGGTGTTTATGCTGGGTCTGAACATTTCATTGAATTGGAGTGTGTGTGTGTGTGTGTGTGTGTGTGTGTGTGAGCTGCAGTCGATAAGTACATGACGTGGAGAACGAAGAGAAACAGCAGGAGTCAACCAGGCCAGACTGTGAGTGTGTGTCTAAGAGAGGCTGGTGTGTGTGTGTGTGTGTGTGTGTTTGTGTGTGTGAGGCTGTAGACCTCATGAATGAATTATAGATGTGCTATACCATCTACATTTCACATTCGCTGTAGACGGACTTACACTGCAGCAAAAACATAAACACACCGCACTAGTACGTGCTTTAATGTGAATATATACATCCACACACACCCGCACACAATGCTTTAACACACACACACACACACACACACACACACACAAAAGTTACTTTAAAGTGCCGACCCTTCAACATTTCTGCATAATTCAGTGGGTTTAGATGTAAACAGAGTCATACAGAAGTGGATTTGGGGGGGAGGGATGTTTGTTGTCAGTAGTTTGGACTTTACAAGACCTCGGAATGTTGCTGTGGTTCAGCACCAAGACTGAAGCAGATCCTGTAAGATGCAAGACGGGGCATGCATGGATCGGACTAGTTTGTCCAGCATGTCCCACAGATGGTTGATCGGATTGCGATTTGGGGAATTTGAAGGTCAAGTAAACACAATTAAGTCTTTGTTATGTTCCTTAGAAAGTGTTTGTATGCTTGGTTTCTGGTTAGGTGGATGGTTTTGGTGTTCTAGGTGGTTGCTAGGGCTAGGTGCTACAGTATCCCAGGGGATTGCTAGGTGGTTGCTATTGCCGTAGTGGTATTTGTGAGGGTGTTGCTAGGAGGATAGAAACCACTACGAGACCTGCCTTTTTAGAGAGGTTCTGACCCAGTCGTCCGGTCTTCACAGTTTGGTGTTTTTCTCCACCATCTCATGGTTGCGCCACCTGACTACTTTCCAGTAAAGTGCACCGTAAGTGTTATCTGGAAATGTTAAACGCTTTTCTAATTGATCACCTCTGCAGGTTAATGGAGATTCAGGATTACAGTCAATACACCGTCACCTTTACACTCAGAGTTTATATTAATACTGATACACACACACACACACACACACACACACATCTATACATCTGACAGTCCATCAGGAACTATACCACCCTAAACTCGGGCAGGCGATGCACCAATTGACAGACGGAGTGCTGTGCAGGACATTCAAGAACACACACAATCAACAAACACACACACACAACCAATGCACACACACAACCAACGCACACACACAACCAACAAATACACACCACCAACAAACACACACAACCAATGCACACACAAAACCAACAAGCACACAAAACCAACACACACACAACTAACAAACATAATCAACAAACACAACCAACAAACACACATCCAACACACACCTCCAAAAAACACTCACTCACCGTTTAGTGATGTAATATATATATAATTTATTTATTTATTTTTTTTACAGTTCTATCCTTTACACTGATTCCCTGACACACACCAAAGTAACAACATCAAACGACCCGGAGAAGCTGCTGTTTTCATTATACCGCTGGTATGAAGTATCTGGCTTCTCCCTTGTTGATTCAACACTACTATGAAACTGTAGCCATAACAACCTCATTAAAATGTCCATCCTCGTGTGGATGACCAGATTACTTCCTCTGAATGACTCTGTCTACATTATAACCATAGTGCTTCACCAAAGCAGTTGATGAAATGTTGAGAAATCTACAGACTTAGACCTGAAGATTTAGCAATTTGGAAAAATGGGTGGCTTTCCCCTTTTAATACCTTAGAGACAGTCACTTTAATGTACACACACACACACACACACACACACACACACACACACACACACACACACACACACACACACACACACACGCAGAGGAGTCAAACTGAAACTTCAAACTGAAGAATACATTAAAAGTCTATATTTTTTTGAGGGTTAGTACATTGTGTTCATATCCAGTTACATGGCTTTAAGCTGCTCGGCTCACCACATAATCAGCACACATACTACTTAATGTTTGCTGTAGAATAACAAACATTGTGGCAGGATTTAACTTTTTTTCTTTAACCTCCAAAGCCTAGAGAAGGATTCAATTTATTTAAACACATTTCAACAAGGCACTCTGGCACTACGCTCACATGCATGAAAGCCTGGTCAAGACGTTCTCTTATAGACAACCCAGAAACCTCAGAGAGCCATTGGCTCCTAAACACAAAATATTTGGGAGCCAAATAATTTTTTAGGAGCCATAATCTGATATAAATTTTAAAAACATTATCGCGGCACATTTTGTCTCCAGTCTTACCCCACGGAAAGAGCGTTAAAACGGACTAAATTACAAACTAAATTGTTACCAAAGTAAAACCCTATTTCTTGTGTAGTTCATGCTTATTGTTCCTATACTCTATATTTAGAGGGACCGCTGTGGAGTGAGGCAGTGGATAAAGATTGGTTTTTCATCATAAAACCACATCTACCTGTGTTCGCTTTCTGCACTCGCAGCATGGATCTTCTTAGTGATTAAAAAGAGTATAATCACATAATAGTGCAGTAGGAAAGGCAGACTTGGGTTGAGCGTATCTGCACATGAGAGGTCACATTTCTTGTGTTTTTATTTTAATTACTATTGGTTTTGAGAGACGAATGGAAAAAAAAAAGTCGCAAAAATATAACATCTAGCCGCAATGGCGACTATTTCAGTTGCCATCTGAAGCCCTGCTTCTAGTTGCGGTAAACATCACTGTCACGGGTCGAGCCGCGAAGCCCAGACCCGGAGCTACCTGGAAGCGTGCAGGAACGAGAAGACAGGCACGGATCCATGCTAACGTGAACTTTATTTAAACAGGAACAGAAAAGGGCACGATGGCCACCAGGAACATGAACAGAACGCTTGTAAATCAGGTGTAACTCAGACGATGGACTCATAGTGAGTGTAACAGAAAACAAGACTTAAATGCAAAGGATAATCAGGAACGAATACAGAACAGGTGAAACACAACACGTGACAAAGCAGAACCCAGAACACATATCAAAATAAAAGCATCCCAAAACCTGAACAGAACAGAAAAGGCAACATAAAAGCAGTGGCCGTTTACTGACCAGACTGTGACAATCACTAACCTGATCAATCCCTGTTTTTGGTAGAGACTATATTTCTACATAAATAATTTCCTAGTAGGTGTAGCAGAGTAATAGAAAACCAACAGACCCAACAGTCCTGACCTGCACGCTGCTGATTCTGTGTAACTGCATCCTTAATTGAAAGGGGCGTGTTCAAAATAATAACCATGTGGAGTTCAATTAGTGACAGTCGTTCATTCTTTGAAACTACTGGGAAGGAAGGCAGTAAATATTGTACATGGTGGTAATAGAGCACTTCTATCTGAAAATCTGAGGAAAATGGGTCGTTCCAGACATAGTTCAGAAGATCAGCATCCCTATAAAGGTGATTGGAGAAGGGAAAACAAATTAAAAAAGTGCAGAAAATGATAGGCTGCTCAGTTAAAATGATCGCAAATGCTTTAAAATTGCAAACAAAACCTAAAAGAGGAAAATGAAAAACTACCATTTAAATGGATCAGAGAATAGCCTAAACAGCAACGACTCCGCCAGTGATCAGCTCCCAGAAGATCAAAGAAGGTCTAAAGTACAGTACGATTACAATTAGAAGATGCCTCAAAAAGCCCCAAAACACCAGTAAACCAACAACATTGACATTATGGAGTGACCAGCCCAATCCCCGGACCTTAATCCAAAAGGAAACTGTCAAAATACAGAAGTCTCAGAAACATCAGTTCATTGTCCATAACATACGCCTGCCCATACCATAACCCCACCGCCACCAGGGGCCGCTCCATCACCCACACGACGCCACACACGCTGTCTGCCATCTGCCCTGAACAGTGAAAACTGGGACTCATCCGTGAACAGAACACCTCTCCAACGTGACGGACGCCATCGAACGTGAGCATTTGCCCACTCAAGTCAGTTAGGAGGACGAACTGCAGTCAGGTCCAGACCCCGACGAGGACGCCGAGCAGATGAGCTTCCCTGAGACGGTTTCTGACCGTTTGTGCAGAAATTCTTTGGTTATGCAAACAGATTGTTGCTGGAGCGTCCGGGTGGCTGCTCTCAGACCATCATGTATGTGAACATGCTGGATGTGGAGGTCCTGGGCTGGATGTGGAGGTCCTGGGCTGGATGTGGAGATCCTGGGCTGGATGTGGAGGCCCTGGGCTGGATGTGGAGGCCCTGGGCTGGTGTGGTTACACGTGGTCTGCGGTTGTGAGGCCAGTTGGATGTACTGTCAAATTCTCTGAAACGCCTTTGGAGACGGCTTATGGTAGAGAAATGAACATTAATTTCTGGGCAACAGCTCTGTAGACATTCCTGCAGTCAGCAGCCAATCACGCGCTCCCTCAAAAGTTGCAACATCTGTCGCATCTGTGATCAAACTGCACATTTCAGACTTGCCTTTTATTGTGGGCAGTCTAAGACACACCTCTGCAATATTCATTCTGTCTCATCAGCACCTTGATCTGCCACAGCTGTGAGGGGGGATGGATGATCTCAGTAAAGGAGAAGCGCTCACTAACAGATTTAGAGAGATTTGTGAACAGTATTTGAGAGTAATGGGTCTTTTGTGTCTGTAGAAAATGTTTCAGATCTTTGAGAAAACCGAGAGCAAAGTGTTGCGTTTATATTTTTGTTCAGTGTACAAATGTAGAAAAATAGTAATGTAAAGAAACAGCCACATAAAGGTTCTTTAGGGAAGCTAGGGGTTACAGATTCTTCTAGAGGTAGGAAGGCCACTTTCCAAAGAAAGTCACTGCAGTGTTGCCAACCCACCCCCTTCAGTTACTCATATTTTCATGGGGCCCCATGGTGGTGCAGCGCCCTGCCCAGGGTGAGTCCCTGCCTCCTGCCCATTGGCCCCGAGATATGCTGGTAAGGTAGGGCTGGGCGATTAATCGCAAAGTAATCGAAATCGACATTCAGAACCTATAATCGATCAGATTTTTCCAGGTCTATTATTTCGATTACTGTCCCTTTAAAAACACTACCGCGTGTGGAGTCATGTGACCCCGCTCCGTTATGTTACGTTATTCCGCCGACATGTCGAGCACGGAGAGCTCAAACACTGAGACAACTGAGCGACTCGTCAGTGAACTATGAGGGCAAATAAATAAATAAATAAAATAATGGTTCATTAATCGTAATCGAGTTAAAATGTTCAATTAATCGAGATTTTGATTTTAGGCCAAATCGCCCAGCCCTATGGTAAGGGTTAAGTGGTTCCAGAAAATGAATGTTTTTCATGCTTACAATGCATTGAACCGGTGGGACTGTATGACCATATACTTGATATTTCTATATAGTCCCTGGCAGTAGTCTGTATATTGTATATGCAGTTAAACAAATGAACAGCTCACATACACACCGCTCCTTCAAAGCTGGGCTAGAATGGAAGGCCGCGCTCCTGGCCTAGACATTCTGTGCGTCTCAGCAGTCATTTCCCTCAAATAAAAGCAGAAGAAGAAAGTACAGACCCAAGGACGATGAATTCGTCCTGCTCTTCGCATTACACGCTCCTCCTCCCTTTTTTACAGCCGTCTAGGGCCTTTTCAACCCCGTCCTTGTTCAGAATGCCTCAGCATCATTACGCCAGAGACGTGCAATCAAACTGTCAGCGCAATCAGCTTGTCACACCCTCAGAGCCCGAACAGGTCCACACTTACCGAATGAATCAGTGTAATTTAAAGCTGTTTTCGAGAGACGATAAGCCCCGTCATTTGGGTCAAGAAACAAATTGCTGAACTGGTAGAGTCACTTCATAAGGAAGGGCTCTAAAAATATTTGCAGTGCATGATCTAAATCTGAATTCTGACAAGATCTCAGTAGCTTCTCTTCACAGGTCCCAAACGTAATGGACAAGACATGCTTAGTGTCTGTACTAGGATTCTATAGCACTTAAATAGATCAGCCTGTGTGTTTTCTGATCCTGTAGTATATAAAAATAGACCAAAGTACAGATAGCATTCAGAGTTACTGCTCAAAATCATTTGCTAGATTTGCCTTAAAGCTCCAGTTCAAAACGAAAGAGACAAACATGTTTTGGCTGAAAGTGAGGGGGGGGGGCTGTTGTACCTTTTTATACACTTGTCCCCTAATAACATTTGGTGGTCGTCAGTTGGCCTTATGATGTAAATGCTCTTTTTTTTGGTTAACCATACAGTCAACCTTCAAAGAGCAATCTAGTGCCGAAGCTTGGCTGCAGTGGCCATTTTGTGCTGGTGGTAAAAGCCAAGATGCTTAAAGATGCCACTGAAAGCTCAATAGGCTGGATTTTAAAATATGATAGTGCGGGCTGGAGGCAAACAGTGTCGGCACGTGTCTGAGCAGTCGCTCTGTGAAAAGGCCAGAGTGATTTCTATAGTCATCAGAGGGAGGGGGCGAGAAAATCACTGTTATCACAGCAGGAACTGATTGTACATTAAAGCTGCAGCGCACGAATAGCGGATCAGGCGGGATTCAAATGCATCACACACACAAGTCTCTCGACCTGGGCAGCATACCTCCACTATCGAACCGACTGATACGGGTCACTCCATATGATCTGAAATGAGTGTAGCCTCTTCAAGATCATACATGTTCTAATGGAACGCTGCGCTCAGGTGGACGGCGGCAGAAGAACATGGACATCTGTTTTCATCAGTCTGCCCAGTTGAGACGCATGTAATCTAATGCACCTTTGTTTCTGAGACATTTTCTCCAATACTTGAAAAGATCCACCTTAAAAGAGTGGCAGGATGATCATTTTTGAGAAGTCTAATTTCCTGTCCGTGTGTGTGTGTGTGTGTGTGTGTGTGTGTGTATTAAGGCCTGGTGTTTTGCTTTATTTCTAGGCGAGCTCATAACTCTGCTCTGTACCGGTGGGTTGTCTGCTGAGGACTAGCTGTATCCAGGCAACCAAGGCCCAGTTTATTCACTGGGTGAGGGAGGTAATTGGTTTGGACTGGCTGAAACATTAGCTGATAACTATGTGACTCTACTGATTAGTGATCTCTCTATGGATGACGTTTTTTAATCAGGGACAAAAGGCACAGGAAAGAGAGCTAGAGCACAAACACGGGGAACAATTTGAGCTACGGTGCTTCGAGAGCTGAGGCTGTCCTAATAAAGCAACTACTTTCAGCAATAATGACTTTCAGCAATAATGACTTTAAGGTAGGTGTGTGTGTGTGTGTGTGTGTGTGTGTGTGTGTGCATACATTTGTAGGTCTGAGTGAAAGAAAGCCTAATCATGTTTTTCTGTGTTCGTGGCTGTGAGTGTTTCTCTTTATGCAAAAGTGTGTGTTCTATTGGTTACTTTTGACCAAAAAAGTTTGTGAATTTTTTTTATTACCAAATGATAGTATAGTAGTATAGTGGTATAGTGGTAAATTATAATTGGACACCTTTCTGCACTGTTTGTTTTCTGATGACAACAATTTATACTTGTTCTGCTTCCATAACGAAGGCCATATGGGAACTGCAATAGCAACGAAAGCCCCTAATGGAAGCCAACATTTGTCATTTCATTGCAGAAACAAACACATTGCATCCCACAGCCTGCAACTATGTTACTGAAATCTTTCACATTGGGATCCTAAATTGGTTTGAATATCTTCTCACAAATACTGAGTGAAATATCATTTAACCTGTTTCCCGGACTGCAGTACTTTAAAAGCTCACAGCTCCCTCATACTTTGGTCCTTTTTCATGATTTTTGTGCACAACTCCAGGGTCTTAGCTTTCAAATGAGACCAACCGCAAAAATGTACAACCTACTGTCACAAAGCACCACAGGATGCAATAAAGGATCTTATAAGCGCTTGTGTCACAGCAGTGCCTCATCCTCCTGGCTCTGTAAACTGGGCTGCAAACACATCTAGGCCACAGCCACAGGCTTGTGCACTGATCTTCAAAATTTGAGCTCAAAAGAATCAAAGATATGTTTCAGTAAAAGACAGACAGACGAGTTTTTCCATGTGGAGATTCCAAAGGACCTTTTGGTCACCACTTCACAACCACAGCAGCCAGCTTTGAAATGTTGTAGACGACGTGTCCTGAAGCACACGCATGTAGCTGTAGTCCCTGATTTTATATAAATATATTATTAAACTAGAAACACCAACAGAAATGAATGGAGAAACTTGGCCTAAACATGCAATGTGTTTGTGTTTGGCTCTCCAGACTGTTATGAGCGCCTTGGACTTGCCATAAGAGAAGACAAACGCGTATGTACTGTCTGCAAAGAACCTTCATTAGTGCAACATGGCAAACATAAAACCTACAAAGAACAAGAATTATGAAAACTATTTACAAAAATATAAACATGACAAAGAAGAATTGAAGCGTTCTGTATTTGAGGAGTAAATCCTGATTGCTGTTTAAGGCTTATTTTTTATTTCTTAAATTAAATGACTAAAAAAGGCACGTCTGAGTTGCAGATATATTCACTCGTTTGGTGTTGCTTGGGCACCACGATGCGAGGTCAGGCGTGTGTGTGATTGCATGTGAGCAAGTTGGCCATAAAGTGTCACGAGCCGCTCCCCTTCCATCTGCCTGAGCATTAAATGTTCTGCAGCTGATTGGCCGGGTTCAGTGATTAATTGTGTGTGTCTGAAAAGAGACCCCGGGAGAGGACACACACACATACACACACACACACTTTCCATCTTTATCACTAGTTTCATTTCTTTTCAAATGTAGAGATTACAAACAGAGCTCTTAGGGACACAATTATTTCATCTCAGCGGCGGCTTGATAATCAAACAACTAGGAACGCAGGAATAAAGGAATGTCATTTGAATGGACACTGCAGCAGATATTATGGTATTTAAATCTAAACGGGCCCTAGATGCTTCCTGGCTTAAATGCTTCTATTGGCAGAGAACACTCAGGTTATGTTGCACATCTCAGGGGCAGCTGGTGGCCTAGTGGTTAAGGCATTCGCCCTGCGACCAGAAAGTCCAGGTTCGATCCCCAAGACCGCTAGGCACTGCTGAGGTACCCTGAGCAAGGCACTGCTCCCCGGGCGCTGTGTTCGTAGCTGCCCGCTGCTTCACTTGGTGAATGGGTTAAATGCAGAGGTTGAATTTCGTGGTGTGCACATATGACAAATGGTCCCTTTCACTTTAAATGAGGGTGAAATATTTCTTTTTGTTGTCTTCTGAAGGTGACTTGTTTCTAACTAAATAAAACATGCAGAGCAATTCAGTATGACATGTAAATGTTAAACTTTCATTCAGGGGTATTCATTTAATAGAAGATATTTTGTTTAGTGGACAGAATTGTTTTGCCATTGTTTGCCATTGGAACAAACAGAAAACACGTGACATGTGTGACACATTGTTAATATATTTACAGTGGAAACACTGCAGTACTCTACTGTATTCCTTAAATTGTACAAATGCTTTCTGTGAGACATAGGTCCAGTTTCCTGTCATTTTTCCCAGTAATTAGCTGTTACAGGCAAGAATTGATGTGATAGTGGCCTAATCTGTGTAGTCTTGAATATTGTAATGATAGAGGAGGAGCTTTTCAGCATCTCTTACTGTTTTGTATGTTTTTGTTAATTTGCTTTTACTTTTTCATCTACATTTCTTTGTCACCTGAGCTTTTGTTCCTATAATTAATTAACAGTTACAGTTCATTACTTTTAAATAGTGCAGCAAAAGAGCAATAATAACTGTAAACATACTAAGGGTTAATTGTCTGTTAAAAGAAAGCATGAAATCCTTTGAATGAACAGTTTTTCATTTTGGCTGGTTCTTTTGTATATCTGTGGGACAAATGCTCAGTGGTTAGCCAAGTGAGGTCTGGGAGCATTAGTCCCTTCTGTTTGGCACTAGATCCTTATTAGGGTACTGTTTGGATTCTCTCGCTGTGTGTGTGTGTGTATACTTGGGCCGGCCATGTCTATTCTATTGATCTGTGTCTTCATTAGAGCATCACTTCCTCATAAACATTTCACATTCCCCCCAACTGCAGTGTTCCTCTGTGTGCCACTCTGGCTCATATGTCTCCATCTGTGGGATATTACTGTGCTAATGTTCACAGCTTTACTGAGCCAAAACGGCTTACGATCGCTTTTCATCATCACACGCATAGACACATGCACACAGAAACACACTCACACATTGTGGTCAGGCCGTCTAAAACAGTCCTGTGTTTTGCGGCATTTGTGTAAGTGTTGACGTAAAAGGCCATTACGCAATTTGCTTCCTTTTGTCTGTTTTAGAGGTGCACCATGGACTAATTGCACTGATCTCTTGCACCCTTTTGTCGAATTATGCCAAGGCGGCTGTGGCAAAATCATCTGGAGAGCACTTGTTAAAACTGACCTTTCCAGCAGCATAGGTGAGCAGAGCGCGCGAGAGAGGAAGAGGGGGAGGAACAGAATGATAGAAGCATTTAAATTGGCTGGCTGGAAAACAAGAGAGGCATGGCATGGTGTTTTCAAAGGGTTGCTCTGGACACACAACATATCTGAGCAAATGCTTTGAATAGAGAAGCCAGTTTCTCTAACACAGATGAACTACTGTTTTATACACACTGGAAAGCATGATTACAGCAGAAGCTGACTGATTTCCATCTCAAATGCATAAAACAGGTAATAATAAAATATTTGGGCATTCCTTTGAATATTGGGCATGCACAGTCAGCAATAACTTGCCAAATATTGCAAAAATGGGTGGAATTACCCTTAAATCTGGCTTTTTTGTTAAGTGCATTATAACTCCATTGTAGCAAAATTGCAGAACCAAATTTTGAATAATAATAATACATTTCATTTATAATACCATAACATGTGTTTACTTATTTACTATATTTGATGTAAAAAGTACGTTTTATCAGTTGATCTTAGTGAACTGTAGCTGTGTAACCTGGTGTCTTCAGTCAGTGACAGCAGCTCAGCATTGATAGAATCCTTTGCTTTAATGGCTGAATAATCACATTTGCGCAGCCCAAATATAGTCAAGACAGTTTTGTTGTCTGAAGTTTGAATTTTCAGTTTTATGCCAAGCCACAAAGCTAATGTAGCTAACGATTAATAGTCGTTTATACCTTTTAGCATGTCTGTATCATCAAACTTTGTATTTAAGTCATCTCAAATAGACATGTTTATGTGGTACCTCTAAAACTGGACAAAAGTACATCGCTTAGCTGTCCGATGTCATACACTAAAAATGTATTGGCTGATTGCCTGTACTGTGTGTAACTCGTTTCTCTGCACTATTACTTTAAAATGGAAATATATTCAGCTCTAAAATGTGAATGGCAAAATTGCATGTATGTTGCAAGTCCTTCTCCTGTACTCACATATAATTCAGAATAACACCAGGCAACAAAAAATTTCTTTTTCAATCTCGGCACACTGATTTCAGCAGTAACGTTTATATCAAGTAGCTTCAAGGGTTTAGTTAGAAACGTCATTTTTAGAAAAAACTAAACCTGGCGGCTCCCCTTACATAGTCTTTTGTTATGTTTATAACTTTTTGCATATTAATATTTTGTTTGTTTGTTGTACATGTAGATAACAGGGGTGACAACACTCACCCACTGTGCGTGAGACACACGCATCAGTGAGACTAATATGAAAATAATAGTAGCATTGCATAAACCTTATAAAGAAAAAAATACACACAATTTAGAACCACTGAAGGTAGGAAAATACTGATGTGATTTTCTGGATCAGCAAAATTTGACTAAAAAACATCAAAAATTGCAATGAAACAGACCTTTCATAAAAATGTGTTGCCCAATGTAATCATAAATAACAGATAAATCCAATAAGAAGAATATCATGACTTAGGAGCAGTCTCTTACTGGTTCCTGGTGTTGAACGTGTCCTGGCTGTGCCCCAGCAGCAGCAGCAGGGTGTGCTGTAATGAGGATAATTGTATGACCTCAATGCTGGCTCTGCGGGGCTTGCCTCTGGCTGTTGTGGGCTGGCCCAGAGCACAGGCGGGCAGCTTGGAGGCTGCTGCACTATTAATTAGCACTGCAGCCTCTTTGCTGCGTCCTCAAGCCAATTTCTCTGGCCTGTGCAGCCTACATACAGATAAAGAAAGCTGAAGTGTCAAATGGAGCTTGTAGGAACATTTTTTTTCTCAAATTAGTTTGTTTTTGCAGTTCTTCGGTCGCTGGAGATTAAAGTAATTGTCTATCCAAAAATCGAATACAATTTTACCCTTAAACCAAATGCACTGCAGCTACATAGCTAATGTTGCCTATATGGGATGACAATAAGCTGTCATCAGGTTTTTCATGAAGATCACACATCACACCTTTATGCTTTTAAGATATTCCACTGGATTTCCACAAGGAAATCTATATATTTTTCAAAATGTCTGAATAATTAAATCATTAAGATGTTAACAGTGGTGTGATGTGAAATGAATACAAATACTAAAATTGTTTGTAGTGTTAATGATGGCGACTTGTCACTTAAACTGTTTACAAAGTGCATTGAATGGTTACAAATGCAAATTAATACAGATTAATACAAAGATGTTGTTCAATAGTTTTAAGATATGGCCTAAAGTATACATTTTTTCATTACAGTCATGGCTGAGAAGGCCATTGTAAGGCAAAATAGTACTACAGAAATATTGCAAAAATTAATGGAACTACCCTTAAATCTGGCATTTTTGTTTGTAACTCCATTGTAACTCCATTGTAGCAAATTTCAGAACCAAATGTTGAATACCAAACATGTGTTTGCGTATTGCCTATTTTTGATGTAAAAAGTACATTTGATCAGTTGAACTTGCTTTTTTGACTCCCTTGCTTACTTGTAATGACAGGAGGAACCAAAGGATAATTAGTGTTTTGTAGCTGTGTAACCTGGTGTCTTCAGTCAGTGACAGCAGCTCAGCATTGATAGAATCCTTTGCTTTAATGGCTGAAACGATGCTTCTCTGGCTTTCAATAATATTTTCATCTTGACCCCTCTTTTAGCTTAGGACCCCCCACCTGAAGATGTTTGAGGAAGCCCCATTTGAATAGCATGCATCTAAAATGTGCCATGCAAATTGGGCTGTCTTTGGAGCTTTCAGGTGCTTTTAACAGGGAAATGGCTCCCTGTAATTATGGGCATTTGTGCTCCTCACACTGGCTCGCTGATAAAATCTGTTACATTTTTGCATCTCTCCTTTTGCATTCTCTCTCTGTGCAATTCGTATGCCATTAGAGTACATCTGAGCGTAAAAGCCTCTTTAGTTTGTTCGTTTCTCATAACGAGAATATGCAAACAAAACACACACACACACACCCCCACAGTGTTTCTCCAAACTGATTTATAGGTTCAATTTAGGAGACTTCTGGCTCAGCGGTCTTATATGTGCTCCAACCTTGAGTTTGGTTTTGCTAATGGTTAGCCAATATTGGGTCCCGTCAGCAAACATATTTTTATCATATTTTTTGTTTTTTTCAGGTTTTGCTCATACTAAATGTTTGGTTAGCATCCTGGGCATACACAGGGCTCACACAGTGCGAGTTGATTTATATGTGCAATATGAGTGGCTCCTCTACCAACTGTGCTAAATGCTTTGTGAAAAAATTGACAGTTGTTTGTTAGATGCACATTCATTCTTTTTAACTATATTTTGTGTTTTGCTAATGTTTTGCAGTCTACTTTTAGCCATTAAAACTCTTACAAGCTGCATGTATCACAAGTGCATGTAAGTTTGTTTTGAGTACAAAACAAATCATCCCTTGTGTTTTTTGCATTTTGGACGTGCAGAATTCCGGCCGTGCAAAACTCCGGCCAATACAGAATGTGAATTAAATGCCAGTTTAAATTATTGTTACTGAATGTGAAAGTGCTTTATCAAAATTAAATAGTACAGAAATGATTTCCTCACTTCTAAGGATCAAACTCTGTCTCAGTTTCTATCTCAGAGGTACATTATGCTGCATTGCAAAGCACCATAGGACATTTACTTGTTGTACCCTGAAATAAATATGAAATATAACCACAGAGTTAAAATTGCTTTTTTATTGTCTGTTCATGCCGTCCTTTGAGCATCCTGGTGTAGAGTGCAGCATCGCTTTAACCATGACACCAGAGTTTAGCCACCCACTTGCAGCACTCGTAGGCAGAGACAGGAGAGAGGTGGAGTTAGCCATTGATTAGTACACGGGGAGCCATAAAGCTGATGCAGTGCAATCTGTGATAAAGCCTAATGGAGGACAGGCATTTTAAAGCACCCTATTCTTCTTTGTCAGGGACATTATGCAGGCCAACGTTCTTGCTTCATTTACATTAAACCTTGCTTACACTGAATGCAGCTTATTAAAGTAGATGTACCCCTACTTTTATATGGACCCCGCTGCTCTGTTCCCTCCTTCTGGGAAAGGGATAATGCAACAGCAGTTAATGAGCAAGCTAGGCGATGTCTATGGACGTTTGATACCTTATGCTTATCAATATTGTATGGTTTGGGACTGTTGTTGTTTGAGTACATAGGCTTCACTTCTAAATACATCATACATTTTAGAAATAATAAAACACTGCAACTTATAACTGCAGCCATTGAAATGTGATTTAAAACCTTGGATGAATGGACTTTGTTTTGAAGGTTTACGCGAGGCAAAGCCCTACCAATTAATCTGTCCATGCTGTTGTGAGGTTGGATGCAGTTTTACTGAATATTCTTAAATTTCTCATCCAACCCTAGTGAGAAATGAAAACACACTCTGTTTCAAGTCTCTAACTGATGTTGTGTTTTCAGTTTAACATGCTAAATTAGGCTGGATAGAAATGACACAAATTGCCATCATGTGAATGTTAGTCACAAAACTACACCCAGATCTATATCAGCGTGACCCTTTGCATGCATAAAAAATTCAATATTATTTCAAAGAGAAGCTGGTGACCTGGTGGTTAGGGAGATGCCCCTGCAATCAGAAGACTGTAGGTTCTAGGACTGCCAGTGGCCCGACTGAGGTACCATAGATCAAGGAACCGTCCCCACAAACTGTTCTCAAAGTGCTGTGTCTCTTGCTGGCCGCTACTTTACTTGCTGAATTAATTAAATCCAGAGAACAGTTTGGTGCTGTTCAGACTGAGTGCTATGGTGTTTTCAAACATGACAAATGGACACTTTACACTTTGCATGAATAAAAACATGATATTTGCCCTGTAAAACACATCTGTGGGCTGAGCCTGTCAAAGTCAGCTGACAAAGCCCTGTTCCATCTCAGACTTTCCATCTCAGGAATTGAAAGCATTGTTTGTTTGTTTGTTTGTTTATTTAAAAGAAAAAGTGTACATGAATCAACACGCTCACTTCATATTCTGTTAACCAGTGCCTTAACAGAATAGTATTTCATCTACTAAAATAAAATTCACATTTTATCAAAAACCTCACATTTTAGTGACTACAGTGAACTTCTGTAACAGAACAACAGGTTACACTGGCAAGAAATAGGCTGAATGAAATTTGCACATGAGCAGAACAGCCACCAAATTCAGGTCAAGCAGAGCTTTATTGTCATCCCAGCCATATACATTTAGTACACATTGAGACAAAATATCGTCCTGGACCGTAGATGCAACTTACAACAGAACACAATCACAACACAGATCAACAATGAAAACAATAATCTATATATGTTTAAATATTCACTGCTACTGTCTTGAAGTCGGTTTAAATTATGACATTTACAGTGATCCAATGATCTGTATAGCATGTTAGATGTGCTCAGAAAATGTGTGTATTTCTGATAACTCATCTTTATGTGAAATCAAAGTGTATCTGGATTTATTGGCATTGTCTTGCTTGTGCAGGACTTTGAGCTGAACGGTGAATTGAAGATGGGTGTGATGGGACTTCTGGAGGAGGTGCTGAGGGATCCAGACTTGCTCCCTCAGGAGAGAAAGGCCACTGCAAACATACTGAAGTAGGTCCCATTCATATTGCAAGTGCTTTTTTCCTTTAACTGTAAAGAATAGGATGGAAGTCGCTTGACTCCCTCAAAGTTGCCCTTGAAGAAATCTTGCTTTGGTGCTCTTGGCTTAATTTAAACATTGATTTTTCCCTTTCTTTGCCAGTGCCCTTTCTCAAGATGATCTAGAGGATGCGCAGCTGAAGATAGAGGACATCCTGCAGATGGTCAGCTTCACCCTTTCACTATGTTGTTCTGTTTTATGGTTTTGTGGTTTTCTGAACTGTTTGACTAGAGTTGTCACTGTCACAAATTCTTCTTTAAAAACAAATAACTCAGTGAAAAAATTAATTACATTGGTAGCTACAAGTGTATTGAGCACAAATTGCTCAATTTGCAGCTAAGCATTACTGGTTAAATATAAGATTATAATATATTTTCTCTATGGCAGTTAGAAAGGCACAGACTAGCTAGCATTTTTAATGTGTGGTGACGCAGCGCACATTAAAATAATGGTTCTGGTGCCAGTGTCTTCCCCTGTAACACATAGTGCACCGCCTCTTGCAGTACACCCTGTCATGGCAACAGTATTCCCTAATAGCAATGGCCTCTTTCAGCAGGATAATGCAACATGATACACTGCAAAAACTGTTCAGGAATGTGTTGGGAACATGACAAAGCATGCATGGTGTTGACCTTACCTCCATAGATGTCAATAGAATCGAACGTCTGTTGGACAAGTTAGGCTAATCAATAAAGGCCCCATCTCCAGTAAAGGACCTGCTAACATTGTGGCTCTATGTAAAACCACCACTAGGGGTTGGTGGTGGCTTACTGGGTAGGATACTTGCCTCTGGGCCAAGAGGTCATGGGTTCGAATCCTACCTTTAGCACACCACCACTGGGTTCCTTAACCCCTGTAGTTAGGGAATCTGTTGAATGCCATAAATCTACTGTGTAACTGTAAATGCTTGATATAAACTTTGTATATGCTATACTGCATAGACAGCACTGACTAATAAACAGAGCAACAGAGAGAATATTCAAGCTTTGACTTACCCTGTGGTGCAGCCTGAGAAGCAATGTCAAACTGAATTAGAAGTTCAAACAGCAGATCTCTCTGAGCAACGGGCCATAATTACAACTTTAGCCTGTTGCTTCTGCTTTCATCCATTGTCCTCGAGGTGTCTCTGGCCAGGCTGCGAAGGCAGCCCTCCCTTGGGGACAGTTTCTAGCAGCACAAAAGCACTTATTCCCACTGCTCCTCCATGCTGAATGAGCTTAACTCAATATTGTTTAAAGCTTGTCTTAGTCACTGGCCCTTCACTGGCCACTGACCAAACAAATATCCAGGTATCAGCAAACATAACATTAGGTACACTTATATATCTCTGTTATCTCTGTCTGCTCATATGTTATGTAATTCGCTCCACTTTTGTGTTCCTCATAAATATTCAAGCCTTTGCTCTTTTAATCTCACAGGATAATGCCAAACACTTATGGGAAGGGATTATCATTCTTTTTTTGTTTCGTTAAAGATACACTGTAGACCCGTGGAATAAATGTATTCGCTCACTCTCACTGGTCTGTGTGCCCTGGTACTAGCAAATTGGGACAGTGGTGCTAATTACCAGCACAGCATGTATTATCACAGCTTCATATTTATATGTATACGTGTGTGTGTGTGTGTGTGTGTGTGTGTGTGTGTGTGTGTGGGTGTGTGTGTGTGTGGGTGTATATGTGTGTGTGTTTTGTGTGAGAATGTGGTTAATCTGCAATGTATGGACTCTCTCATTTCATGCTCACATTCTCACCTTCTGGGTTAATTGATGTTGCAGACGTAACCCAGCGGCACTGATTGCTAATTGGTCTGGTTTAAATATACATTTGCTGTTGATTTATGACATTATAAAATTGTATGCGTATAGTGTTCCAGTGCTGCTGTGTAGTTAACAAAACTGCTTTCTAGTTCCAGGTGTAACAAATGGCTATTTTAAAAGTCGCTCCAGTATTTAAAAGGCAAAACGTTCTTTAGAAAGGGCAATGTTTATATATAGAGCCATGAGAATACTTGGTTCTTTGGTTAAACGACGAGGGACCATTATAACACCAGTCTATCTATATATGCTTCTTAAGTAGTTATTTAATAACCAGGAAATCTTTAATAAAAATTGGTTCTATATAGCAAAAAAAAGGGTTCTAGTATTATTACAGGTCATAGAGCCTGTAATGTGCCTGTAAGCCAATTTTTGTACATTTATGTGTGAGCCTGTAAGCATGTGTTTGCTATGCATTTATTTATTTATTTTGTGTGTGTGTGTGTGTGTGTGTGTGTGTGTGTGTGTTTGTGTGCGCGTGCATGCTCTTCTTTTATAGGCTGAATGCCCTAAGGCAGAGTGCTTTGAATCACTGTCAGCGATGGAGATAGCTGAGCAGATTACTCTCCTTGACCACATTATCTTCCGAAGCATCCCTTATGAGTGAGTGACCAATAGGTTTTTTTTCCCCAAACAGTAGGTATGGGTCAATTAAAACCTCTAATTTAGAATTCATTAAAATTTTGTCTACTGAAAATATTCAGCCAAAGAGAAAAACAGTGTCGATTTTGGACACAAATAAGCCAACAATTAAGTGTCAGAGTCTGAGATTTCACAAATCATTTCAGTGGCAATCTTGTTCAGTGTTGTGTTAATGAAGAAAAAAGCTTTTTCATATCAGGTATATTCTTGATAGACAGAGACTTAGATCTGCCAAAGTAATCTCTCTCTCTCTCTCTCTCTCTTTCTTGGTTTCTTTCTCTCTCTCTCGCGCTCACTCTCTCTGTCTGTGCTTTTTTCTGTAACTCTGTTTCTGTCTCTCTGTTTCAGGGAGTTTCTGGGCCAGGGCTGGATGAAGATGGACAAGACTGAGCGGACTCCCTATATCATGAAGACGAGCCAACATTTTAATGATGTGAGGCCAGCAAAAGACTGCAGACCAGTAAACTAGCTGGTGTGCACACGTTCACTGTATGTATTCCTAAAGGGAAATATTTTCTCTTTTGTTGCAGATGAGTAACCTGGTAGCCTCTCAGATTATGAGCCACACAGATGTTGGCTCCAGGGCCAACTCCATAGAGAAATGGGTGGCGGTGGCTGACATTTGCCGCTGCTTGAATAATTACAACGGTGTCCTGGAGATCACCTCTGCCCTGAACCGCAGTGCCATCTACAGGCTAAAGAAGACGTGGGCTAAAATCAGCAAACAAGTGAGCAGCGGCTCTTAAAGCTTCAATATCCCTTAGTATGAATTAATATTACTGTAGAAGCCATAGTACTGGGTGATGTAATAATTTTGTAGTGTTACAGTGCTTGTGACATTGTGTTGGCCACTCCCTGGGTTTTTCCTCACTGTACTGTCCACCTACTCTTGGCATTATGGCTTTTATGAATGACATAATAATGTGTAGTTTCCTTTGTACCAATTCATGATCATTTTTATTGTCTTACCTGAATGGTCAACCTTCTCCTTAGAGCTAATTAAATCAAATTATGCTTACTCTGATTGGCTATTGGCAGATAGAGAAGGGAGCCTGGAATGAACTGTTTTCTAGATTTGTTCTTGTCAAACTAAAGTTACAATTGCATCTGCAGTAAAATCATCAACAGTATCGAATTTGAGAAAATATACTATAAATGAAAAGTCCATATTGGTGAAAAGGAGGACATAGCACAAATACTGGAGCACTCCCAAGATGCAATTCACATATTTTATTTCAGGGAACAGATTAGGGAATAATGCTTTTAATGCTGGGGTCTGAGATTGGCTCAGACATGCTGGATTTGTTTTTGACATAATGCCTTTTTTGGTCTCTGGACAGACTAAAGCACTCATGGACAAACTGCAGAAGACAGTGTCATCAGAGGGACGGTTTAAGAACCTGAGAGAAACCCTGAAAAAGTGAGACTCTAATAAAACATTTAACTCGATAGGCACAGGGTTTATTTTAGAATTCCTAATTTGCCTTTTGTTTTGGGTCATCCTGCAGCTGTAATCCACCCTGTGTCCCTTATCTGGGGATGTACCTGACAGACTTGGCATTTATCGAGGAGGGGACCCCAAACTTTACCGAAGAGGGCCTGGTCAACTTCTCAAAGATGAGAATGGTACACAAATTCAGTATTTGTTAATGTTGTGCAGCATTTCATGCATAACACAAAGTAAGTTGGGAGAGGCTTTGTTCTGTTTTGCTCACTGGAGTATCAGTTCAGAGTGCTATAAATGTTTTTTTTCTGCCAATAGATATCTCATATCATCCGCGAGATCCGCCAATTCCAACAAACTCCCTACAGAATAGAGCATCAACCGAAGGTGAGAAAGACCTTCTGTCACTTTATTAGTTCAGTTACACTGGCTTCAGAAAAGCAATATGGGTTATAGATATTTTTATAAAATAGAAGTAGCTTTAATCAAAAAGGCTGATACAATGCTGTCAGTAAATAGATGGACAAATGTTGATTTGATTATTTAGTGCATTGTGTATAATAGTTATTGCTATATGTGTTACATATAATACATATTATTATGTGATGTAATTTCATATTTAATTATATATTAGTATAAGAATTGCAGTCATCTGCAAAATAGCTTTATTTCAACAAGTATTACTTCTCTATTGGGTGAACTATAGACCATAAGGCTGTTTTAAGTATAGTTTCCCTATTTGAGGACACGATATAATTGGACAAAAAAGTCATGCTGAATTTTAGAAACTTTAAGTTTTCAATCCAGTCCATAGACATTCCCAGACGCTGAATATGTGCTCAATCTATTTTTAGTTGCTGTGTGTTTTAACGGCAGTTTGATTTTTGTCTTGTCTTCAGTAAGTTAATTGCATGGTCAGTAATTTAACCTAACCAGATGAGAATCTTTCACTTTATGGCCAAAAAGCTCAACAGCTGCTATTTCATGTAATTGTCCTGCTGCAAGTGAAGAGCTATCCACTGAGATTTGAAGGGTTTTGTTGGATTCAGGCAGTTAAGGTGCTTCTGTATACTTATTAATTCATGCTGCAATCGCTGTTGGCAGTCACATCATTAGTAACAACAACTGATCCAGCTCCACTGGCAGCCACAATGGTTTACAGATGGGGTGGTATGCTTTAGATCATTTATTCTTGTTATCGAGACTTTCCTCTTTTCTTCACTGCACTACAAGCTCATTTTATCTGTCCACTAGTCTTTATTGCAGAACTCTACATTTTTATGTACACTTTTGTGAACCGTAACCTGGCCTTTCCTTTCCTGGGGCTTATCGGTCTCTGAGGTCTCGTTTTAGGGTGGGCTTAAACACATCTGTTCAACAGTTTTTCGTTACGACTGAAGGTACTCTTCTGTGATTCTGTGATTTCTGTCGCTGCCTCCTTTACTTACATCAGCATTTCTTTGGTTATGTCTATGCTGAGAAAAAACAGACCGAATGATAAAAAAGCCACATCTGGAATCAATTCTTGGTTTTTATACACACTCTACTGTTTCAAAGACACATAAATGGCCAAGAAGGAGCTGAGCAGACAGTTTGCCAATTAGGTACTGTCTTCTGAAATGGGGCACTGTATAAAAACAACTGTCATTCTGTTATGGTTCATTGAGTGCAGATGTCTATTCAATTGTATTAAAGATGACAGTGTTTCAAATCCAATGTACAGAGACAAAACAACAAACTTCATATTTATATCATGTATTTATTTCATATATCTCGCTCCATATCAAATCACCTTTAGACTGTACTGTGAAGAATGAACAAAAACAAGTATGCACTTATAGCACCTCTGTCACTTCTCCATTGTTATCATTTTAGGCCCAAATACACCATATGTCCAAAAGTTTCCAGACCCTTTGTAATTAGTGACAGTCTACTTTAAAGTAGACCCATTTTGTACACAAGATTTCAACTGCACAACTTTTGTAATCTGTATAGAAAATAATTAACCATTAGAGAGGGACGCTTTGGAGCTGCCACACATGATCCTGAGGCCACCATGCCCAGTGCAAGTTGTCAGCTAGAGGGGCCTTCATCACTGGAACTGCATTCTCTGGAGCAGTGTAGCTCCTTCCAATACCTTTCAGAAACTGCGAATAATGTTTGCGATGCAGAGCTAATCGTTCAGTATCAGGGTTCTAGGTTCAGGGTTACTTTATTGCCATCAGAAGCTATTAACACATACATAGTATGATGAGACAACACTTCTCCCTGTGATTGGAATGTTCTAGGTTTGAATCCCAGAACTGCCAATGGCACCACTGAGGTACCATTGACCCCACACACTGTTCCCCAGTGTGCTGCGTTGCCGGGTGCTCGCTTTTTCGAACAGGTTAAATGCAGAGAAAGAACTTCACACTGTTGGCATTGTGTGTTGTGCTGTGTTCACGTGTGGCTCTAAGAAGCCTCTTTATTTACTTGCATTCTCTACTTAATTTTGAGTAGATTTGGTTGCACTTTTACAATTCTTTTCTGTTCTGACTATCTTTAGGTCACTCAGTATCTGCTGGATAAGGCTTTGATCATGGACGAGGACACGCTGTATGACTTGTCTCTGAAGATTGAACCCAGGCTTCCTGCTTGAAACGCAGCCTCTGCAGCAGACAGCCCACTTCCAAATGTGCTTCTCTTTCACGGGGCGTGGTTTCTGTCTCGCATTTGATACAGATGACACAGAAAGGGTTACCTGTGTGGAGACCAAGGCATGAATGAATAAGGAAAGGAGACAGAAAATTCATCATTATTCCAGCACATTGAGTGAAAATCTCCTCGGTTGAAGTTGCGATGAAGCTGAATGAGACATGAGCTAAGTGCACTGCCACTGTCTTGCAGGCCAATGGTCAAGTGAGTGTTAAAGGTCGAACAAGGGAATCTATTAGTAAAAGTGATGGGAAAGGTGTGATAAGAAGAAATGTAGCATGTACAGTAGTAGAACTCTATGCCAGAACTTACACGCTGAGGAGGGGAAAAGATTTACTGTAGAGGCTCGAGATCTGTTCCCTAATAGGTCATGGTGGGGACTTTGTGCATGAACAAGACTGTGGGATCACTCCATGTTTTTTGCCTTCCTTTAGTTTGTTATGAGCCAGTCCCTATACATTTATTTCTGTTTTTTGCCACAGGACAGTTGCAGTGAACCAAAACAACTAGATTGTTGTTATTAATGGATTAGACTAGTTATTTTAATGGATGAGTTTTGAAAAGAATTCGAATGTACAGTAGCTTTTTACAGATTTTAGCCAATTATAGAGAATATTTTATGCAGGTTGTGCTTCTTAAAATGAATTTAGTTTCTTTCCCCCCTGATATTATGAAAATGAAGTAAGAGAAATTATTCTATAAAATACTATCTATTACTATTATCATTGTTCTTATGAAATGCTAATAAGGTGCCTTCTTGCCAATGTATAAAAAACTAATGTTTCCTCAACAGTTGTTACATAGGATAGCCACTGTAGCAAACTGATGTCAGATTTCTTAAACTGATGTCAAATTGTATCAAAAATATATCTTTAGAAGCCAAAAGTATGAATAATTTGAAGTTGAAGATATACAGACGGTTGACAATTTAAAGGAAAAAACAACATAAAGTGTTGTAAGTAAGCAGTTGGTTCACCACGACCCGCTAGAACAGCTTCAGTGCATCTTGGCATAGATCCTACAAGTCTCTGGAACTGTACTGGAGGGATGGATCATCATCCTTTAAGATATTCCCTGAGCTGGACTTTTGGTCCAAGGTGTACAAGCTGAATTGAGATCTGGTGACCACAAAAGCCACACCTTCTAATTTGCATCACTTGTACAGGGGTCCTCGAGTTACAACAGTCTCGACATACAACGTTTCAAGTTTACAACACTCACTCCCACTTGGCTTAAACCATTAGCCTTGTACTTACAAACGAACTAGTTTGGTAGTGTGTGACAGAAGAATATGCAGTAGCGTGGTTGTGTTTTTATGATTTTACAACTGTGTTAGGACAGGTAAGCGACTTAGACTAGGGTGTGTTTTGACTTACACCAAAATTCGGGTTACATCACCGGAGTGGATCTAAGGCGTAACTCGAGGACCCCCTGTATACTCATTAAAACATGACCCTTATCGCATGGTAGATGGTGAAACTGCCATCTTGGAAGAAACTCCTATCAGGATAAAAAAAGTTTATCATGGTATAAAGAATGTCAGTCAGGATAACTTTATATTGATTTGACCCTTGCTTTGAAAGAGACAAGTGGACCACCACAGCATGATAGAGCCACCAACACCCAAGCATTCAGGGCGTTGTCTTAGTGCATGCCACACATGGATTTTCCCACAGGTGAATGCATGACTGATTTAACCATAACCCTCTGGGTAGACCATTGCATGTGGTTTTAACACCACTGAGCATTGAAAAACATGCATTCGTCTTTGTAATGAGGGGGGCCCTGCAAGCCCACTGTAACATCCCTCTCTGTGATTACACACTGCGCTAACAATTCAATCACTTGAGGAATAGTTGCTCTTCTGCATCATGCTCATTGAATGTATGCTTTAGATGATTGTGAGCCCTGTTTACTGATGACTTTCCCATAAATATTAGCACAGATGTTACTGTTCTTATCAAAAAGCAGCCAGTTGAGAAGTGACTGTCACCTTTGCCCAGTAGAAACCATTTTCCAAGTAACATATATCTTTTCCTTTTACCGTCTTGATCCAAAATCAAGGTCAGTTAGGCCTGCTCAACATTTTTACATGTGACAGAGCATAATAGGATATACTTAATACTTTCATGCAGTTCATCTGTCTGGAAACATCTTCACTCGTTATGCTTCTACACTTCTTTAGGATTTTTCTTGAATTTGTCATGCGTCTGTATATGATCCTGTCAGCAAAAAGTCTGTCTTTCCAAAAAAGGTAAAACTACTTTATCCTTTACAATATTCTTGAAGAATAGTGGAATAATATAGAGTGTGGTCAGCTTGTAGCAGTGAACATAAATAACACTTATTTTGCACTTTGTTATGAAGGTATCAGAGCTAATGCCATGTTAAAAGTCAATAATCCAAGGATGTACCTTTGGCTATTCCTACTGGTGAAAATGTTACTCGAATGCAGAATGATCATCACTGAAAACCTCCACTTCGGTGTATCCAGTCGATTCCTTAGACTACAGTATAAGCTCAGTAAATCCTAATGGGGCTACCTTTCTCTCAGTTTGCATGCAACAGACCATGTTTGCATGCTGGAAAAGTACATTGCGAGAGGTGTTCTTTGTGTTGATGTTTCATATCTGCTGTATAGTCTGTTTTTTTTCTTGAAACCTCAAAAGAATGATAGATTACATCATTGGACTGCACTTTTTTCCATTCCTAGGGTCATGAAAGCTGGAAATTTCATATGCATATTGTTGGCAGAAAACTGTCAGACTGGCCATATATATTTATCTACCACTGTGCAGTATGAAGACAATAATTTTGTCTGACAACTTTATTTGGTTCAATTTATTTCTCCTCTCTCCGTGGATGTATACATTAAAGGCAACGGGATGAGACAGCAGGTTCATGATGGGTGGGTTGCACTTTCAGCAATGTAGCGCTGCTTACCTGAGTGTGAAGTAGTAGTATTTATTTCTTGACATATTTATTTCATTCTTTTCTGTATATAGTCTGTCACTCATGGGTTCATGTTATAGTGATTTTTTTTTTATGTAATACTTTGATTTTGCAAGCACTACTAGTGTACTGTTCCACTTTGCAAACTAGGCAAAAGAAATGTAGCACATCAGATTCATTTTCACTCCTTTGTCATTTTTTTTAATGGATCCAGTGTCCAGTAGTAATGTGCACAGAGCACTGCTGTTGTGCGCTGCATGTTGGTGCATGTCCAAGCAGGATTCATGTGAAATGCTTTTTGTATGATGTCAATACTATTTGTCCTCTTGCTATATATTTATTTTTTGCCCACTGATTGTTTCAGAGAATGTATAGCTTCAATCCCATGCTTTCATTTCAAATAAAAATAACCAAATGAATCATGGGGCTTTTGTATGTGCACAGCAATATGTGCGTGTGGTGCCACCTAATGGCCACAAAAAGAAATTGCCTGTTGCCTTTGAATGACATTTTGAAGTGATCCATGTCCATTCACATTATAACTACATCAGTCACCTCACTGAAACTGAATAATGGGAATACAGGTGACATTTAACAATTAGCAAATTTACATGAACTTGGACCTTGGAAGTTGTCCTAGAGCTGCATGTACCACTAGTTATTTATTCCAAGCTAGTGCGAGTGACGCTGACATTTCTTGGCTCTCTTGAGATTCTCATATTACACTCTTTGTGCAGTCCGGTGCAGGACACATAACATAGTTACACACACACGCCCCCAGCCTGTGATCTGTGATCCTCAAGACCCATGGTAAATGCCACATTGACTTCCATGCTTAAAATGTTAACATTTTAGGAAAAACAAGTGTCTTTTAAAAATCAAAGGATTACCTTGAGAAATGGTTAAGAATTATATAATGGCAGCCTTCACTGAGATAAATATCTTTCTGTCTGTCTTTTTATCTCTCTAATCCATCGGAGGAAGTGTCCACCCTGTATGAATTTAGTGTTAAGCCTGATAAGACCAAAGCTCTCAGGTTTCTTTTCCACAAAGTAGTGAGTAGTGAATAGTTCGCCCAAAGTATGACCTTGAGCCATATCACCTGCACAATAGAGGCCTATAGCCATATGTGAATGGCCTTATGTTACAGATTATGTATATGTATTTTTGACAAACATAATTTGAACCTATATTTATAGATGATTTGCTAAATAAAGTGAAATTAATTGGAGGTGATGGCATATGATAAATATCTGAAATCACAGGAACCATGCAACCACAGCAACCATGTGTGCACAAGGACTGTGAGGGCTGTGGGGCACAAGCACTGAGAAAGTTCTGTATGTGTAGCTACACAAAGGGCAGAAGAGTGCAGGCCTTTAGGTGCGGAAAGGCCCAGAGGTCTGTGACCGGCCTGTGAGGGAGAAAGCTCAAGGGCAAAGTGTCCTGCAGCAGGGAGGTGTCGAAGGCCCTCACATGCTGACAGCAGAAATTGGATTGGCTGCTGGGATGAGCTCTTATTGGAGGTGCGGGCCCAGCACAGCTTCACTCTACAGTGCACTCACTACCTTCTGGACTGTGTTTCTGGGACTCCCTTCTCTCCACAGTGAGTATGCTCCAAAAAATAGAGCACTGTATTCAATTACGGCACTATACAGCAACTTAATTCAATTATGCTGCACAGTTCCATTTAGTAGAACTGACACATACAAACATAAACGTTGACATATTTTCATTTTGTAAGTTTGACAACTTACTTAAATTAATTGTTGAGGGGATAACTTGGGTAGTTTTTTAAAGAGGCAACACTTTACTGCCTTTAAGTGACTATGGACAAATCTAAAGAGAGTTATGCGTAAATGCGGCTGAAAGGATGGGTGAACTACAGAAATGTGCCTGATTCCTCAGTGCATTTAATTACAATTATTGGACAATAATTGGTCGGTTGCGTTCACATTCTTTCTTTGCTTTCTGGCAATTTGTCAAAGTACAAGTCATCAACAAATGGACATTATGGTCCTTAATGTGCATTAGATGCACTTTCGTGTATCCTGACATGTCCTTTAAAACCATTCAAATTTACTTTTAGTTTGGTTAGAGGGAGGATAGAGTCAGGAACCTGTGAAGGGCTTAGTTCCAGACTCCCTACTGTGGGATACCTGGCCCTAATGCTGCAGGTCTTGGTTAGCCCAGGACCTCACTCATGCACGCCTGTCTGTTTGTAAGCCCATCTGACCGGACTAGAATGTCACTGTGGATCATGTGGCCAGTGGAGCTTATTACAGCCAGCAAAGACTTGACAGTAATGCTTAATCTAGACCTGTTGCTATTAATACTGCCTTCACTGTTCATTTCAGCTATTGCAGAGTGCTCTCCTTTAGACCTTGAGTGGTAAGCTTTGTTGCTTTGTTATGTATATAT